>JAJJMB010006306.1:2160951-2511270 GCA_023531105.1 Papaver atlanticum
TTTTCCCGCCAATTTTGAAATTCAAAATGTAGAGGATGAAGTGCCATTATCCAAAACATGGGCGCCATTAACAGCTGGTGTCCCTGGAGGGTGCCCTTATCCAAACTGTGGGTGCCAATAACACTTTCCCTTGGGTGCCTTTAGTAATTTTTCTGGGATGTTTTCAACACTTTTTCGGGGTTTCTCCGGGGTATTTCTGGGGTGCCTTTAGTACTTTATCCTGGGTGTAAAACACTACTTTTCGGGCCAATTTTTCCGCAAGAGCTTATTTCTCTAAAAATACCTATAAAGACATAAAACAACTTTATTAGAAATAAAATTAGTCCTAGATAATGTAGTTATGGGTGAAAATGCTTCACACTTACGTGCTTATCAGTAGGCTAGTGTCGGTAGCGGCTTAATGCAGTGTGGTGTTCAAAACTGGACTAGGTCCTGGGGTTTTTCTGCATTAGCGGTTTCCTCGATAACAAAATTTCTGGTGTCTGTGTTATTTCTTTTCCGCATTATATTTTTTTATATAATTGAAATATCACAGGTTGTGCGTAGTTCAATCAGTTGATAAATCCGACCTTGATTGTTGGATAGAACTTGATTGACACTTGGGCATTAGACTTTGGTACCGTCCAAGTTATTTCTCATATCAATAAGGCTCACATATTTTTATCTGTTTGGTTTGCTGATTGTATTGAGAAAAAGAGATAAAGCTCTTTGATAGTTTTCCTGATTGAGTCTCACTTTTAAGTTGGTGCTCTCGAAAATATATTGGAGTTTAGTCCATACATATTTCCGAATTATTAGGTGTGGCTGTTATACCCCCCGCTTTTTCAATTGGTATCAGAGTAGGAAAACACGATAAACCTGATACGTTTGTGTTTGTTTAATCCTAAAAAAATTCCTAATGGGAAATCACTTTCGGCAAATTGTTCTGTGCATCTGTGACGCACACCATAAATCCTTAAAGGTTGTTCAGAGCTTATTTTCTACAAGACCTCTGGTCTGTCAAAATAATCTCAAGTCAACTAAGACAAAAATCTTAGCTGATGGAAAACAATCTAAAGGAAAAGGAAAAGGAAAAGGAAAAAGCTACTCTAAGAAAATTCGTTGCAGGAAATGTGTGGAAAAAAGCTCAAGGATATGGAATCTCGCTAGATTGGTACTCATTCTATTCGAGGAATACTATCATGATGCATCTATCGACAAAGATTTATTTACATCTTTTGAAGATACGTTTAAATTCTTCGAGCGACTTTATTCATTTAAGGAAAAAGGTTGTCCCGGTGTTAGTTCCGATTCTGTCAAGTCATGTATTCATGATGTGAAACCTGGTCATGTAAACAACTCATGTAAAATCGATAAAAAGATCTCTGTTGAGTTTGTTGCAAGTTCTAAATATCGGAAAGTTCCACCCCTTAATCATAAGAAAGAGGAGTCAAAAAGATCAATTAACCATATGTATCATCTTTACTATGATTATGCCACTGGTACATATCACAAATATCAACCTGAGATGGTGCGTGAGCAGTCTCATGCCCATCTAGCCTCTTGGTAACAAGATTTGGCTCCACCCCATCTGTATATAGCTTGAGATGGGGCAAGTAATGGTTTGATTAGCTTTGTGATTCTAAGAAGCATGCCATCATTGAAGGAAATAACCTTGATGCTCTCTCCAGAAATACGTTGGTTGGAAAGCTAAAGATCTTTGATCATGAGCATACATCCAAAATTGGAAAGGATGTTGCTTTCAAAGCACAGAAAAACACTAAAATACTTGATAAAAGTAAAAGTGTTTGCATCTCTGAATATGATCTTTCTGAGACTGATTCATCAGATGAAGATCTTGACAAGTCAGTCTCGTTGATCACAAGATAGTTTAGGGACCTTCTTTTGAAGAGAAGTAAACGGTTCTCCAGAGATAAATCCAGGTCATTAGTTAAACCCCATAATCGTGTTCCTCCTAAAAATAGGGATAATGATGAGACTGATGACGAGGATATGCCACAGTGCTTTAAGTGTAAATGTTTTGGTCATTTTGCAAATGAGTGTCCAAATCGAAAGAAATACACTGGAAACAAAGGTCTTGCTGCAACTCTTGATGAAATGTCTGACAACTATGATTCTAATGAAGACGAAAAGTCAAGTGTTGCACTTCTTTGTGAAAATATTGATTTTTATAATTGTAGCAATACATACGTCAATCTTGATATTCTTTCAGAAGAAAATTCAACCGATCTGGATGAAAAAATTGATCTTTCCGTTGGAAACTCTTTGTCTAATGTTTCAGGTTCTACCTTGTGTCTAGCAGCTTGCACATCTCTGATACCTGAATCATATTCCAGGTTGACATGCTCATATTATTCGCTCAAGGGTCATGAGCTATCAAAGTGTTACAAGTACAAACACAAATTAAGATATGTCAACAAACTTCAACGAAGAGCAAATCGATTAGCAAACAAGCTCAAACTTGTTCAAAAGACCGCAGAGGTATGTAAGATTTTATCTTCGTCAAAGAAGTTAGTTTCCAAGGATAAGACAAGACCATTGGAAAGAAAGTTATGGTCTAAAAACTATGAGAAACAGGGTTCTATGAATTCCAATCAAAAGGGATATGATGGATAAATTATTGTTCATCCCAGCACAACTTAAATTATGTTGGTTAGTGCATCTTGTCTCATGTGCCTGATTAAAAGAGACAAGATTTTGCACACCTCAGGCTTTAAGAAAAGAAAACTCTTTAGTTGTTTTTTTGTCTTTCTTTTATTTTTGCTCTAAGAGCATTGTAAAGTCTGGAATTCATGTCGCCTTTCATATCTAATTGATATTGGAAAGGACTTTCCTGTTAATCAATAAAAAGAGGGTTAAAATTGATAATTCTGCCTTTTATAGGGTAAGAGTTGTGCGTACGTGAATCCTTTGAAGTGTGTAAAGGTTCCGTAACCCTACATTCCTTTTTCCTTCCCTGAAATTCTTTTTATCCTAAGACTGCTTGTTGAGACTCAAGTTATGATTTTCTCTCATATGGATACTCCAAGCATCATGTCTTCCGATGGAAAAGATGTTAATATGATTGTTAAGTCATCAATCACGAAGGAAAAAGAGAGATCTCCGTTACCTCCAACCTTGAAAAAAAAAAAAGGAATGTGAGGAAGCCAAGGGTTGTTCCTTCAAATTCTCAGAAGTTTTCTGATGTTCTTGAAGAGTTGAAGGAGACAAGAAAAGAGATCCAGCAAATAAAGGCTTGTGTTTTGAGAACTCTAGAGATTCAGAAGGCCCTGGTTCGACATCTTCAACCTAGAAGATTTGTTGGAATTGACTCATTTCTGCACGAACCATATGTTCCTATGGCTGTTGACGACAAGGAGTTCGGGGACGATAAAGAATTTTTCAGAGGTCTCAATGTCTAGGAAAGCTTCTTATGAGAATTTTAGTCTTGTGTTTTTAAGAAGAATAACTAGAGTTTGAAATAGCCATTATTGTGATTACACATAGCTATGTCCAATGTTTTCATCTTCAATGTTTTTAGATTTATTTGTTTAAATTCTAAATTATTTGTTTGGAAGATGATTTTTGCAGTATTAATCTTTATGGTTTTATATATTGCAATTTGGTATGGGATATGAGTGTGTGCGACCGCGAACTATGATTGTCCCATACATTGTCAAAAGTTAAGTCCTTCGTATGTCAATATGCAAGTATTGTTAAAAGAATGAATGAACTTTTGACAAAAACAAAAGTTAATACTTTTATGTCATTATGCAAATATTGATGGAAGAAAGGATGAGCTTTTGTTTACAAAGATTAAGTCTATTATATGTCATTATGCAGATAGTGATGGAAGATAGAATGAATCTTTGTCTATTCCGCAGTATTGATCTTCCCTGATCCATATCTTTTATTGATATACTGTGTGGCTCCGTAAGTTCTATTATGTTGAGCATTTACAATTAGATTAATCACGAGTTCTCTTGTGGTTAGTTTAGTTGAGTATTTCGGTTGAATTAATCATGGGTTCACTCGTGGTTAATTCAATTGTGTATTTTGGATACAATTTCATATTCTTATATGATTTGTTGGTTGTCCAAAGAAATCCTTCCTTTCTTGTGAAAGTAAGGTCGCTCTTGTTGTTCTTTCGGAAATGACATTATATGGGGGAGAGTTCTTTTTGAACTTGTGCTTTATTGCCAAATCTTTGTGGGGAGTGCGGCTGTGGAATATTATAGGGGTTATCTTGTATCTTTATAAACTCCTTGATGAATGTATTTAGTTTCGGCTATATGATTGCATCTAAAAAGTTGATATGTGTTGTCTTTTGGTCATGAAATGTCTTTATGGAAATTCATTAGGATCCCACTAGTTTTCGTACCTTTGCCAATTTTATTAACAAAAAGGGGGAGAATTAATGTGTAGTTCACACTACAAATACATATGGTTTTTGGATCATTATGTGAGGGGGAGTGGTTTCCATGTGAGATGGAGTATTGTCTAAGGGGGAGTGATACATATCACCATAGTATTGTTGTCAAAGTTGTGATACAATTGAACTTTGATGTTGTGTAATGATTCTATGACACTGTGTAACAATGATTGAGAGCTTTTGTTTTCTCATTGTTATGGTTGCAGATTTTCAACAATGATGATGCTAAACTTACAACCTTTGGAATCATTGGAGTACTTTGAAGTAACGATGATTTCAAGTAATGTTTTAAAGAACCAAGGAGATCAAGTATGTGGAAGAGAAGCTGCAAAGTTTATTTTTTTTAATCCATATGTATTGATAGTTTTGTCACTAAAATTGACAAAGGGGGAGATTGTTAGAGAACTACTCGGTCGAACTCGCAACCGTCGCTATCTCAAGCTTGTTGTCAAGTTTAGTTGCCAAAACTATAAGTCTTGATTTCTAGTCTACTTATAGCTAAGTCTCGGACTAGGATAGAAAGTGTAGTTGAGCTCTAGACTCCACGGTGTTCATCATACAAAGACGAAGAAATACTCAAGGAAATGGTGGAACTTCATCGACTAAAAGGTATGTGGAGACTTGAACTTATCTATCACTCAAAAAGTCTATCTACTCTATCTCCTATCTTGAGACAAAATTCGTATTACTATATAGACTTCGATTATACACATTTGTTATTTCAAGCTGAGTTTATCTCGCTATCGAAATATGTGTCGGTAAGCTTTCGTTTTTGCCAAGTTCATCTTTACTCGTGATGAAAGTCATGTTGATTGTTTCAATCTCTTGAAAATTGCTTTAATGAAAAATAGAGCGTGACAAACCTCTATATATAACATCCTCTAAGAATGTTTCAATGATTGAAATAAAGAGTTTAGAATATGTAACCATCTTTGGATATAAGCATATATAGTGTGTTCGCACATTGGTGTATAAGTCCAAAACCGGGAACTAAATGTATGCATACTTGTGTGTATACAAAATGGTTGATGGAGACTGTGTAAGTATGCGTACCCGTACGCATACTGGCGGAAGTTCACGTCCGTGAATTTATGCTGAGTTTGGAAATCAAAACCAACTCATCCATTTACCTAAGTACGCGTACCCGTACGCATACTAGCGGAAAGTTCACGTCCGTGAATTTCTGCTGAGTTTGGAAACTAAAACAAACTCAAATCCGGTTACTTAAGTACGCATACCCGTACGCATACTTAAGTGTGTTACTTTCTAAAATTGGTTATTCGTGAACTTAAATTTATATAAACTAAGGAATGCATATTTGCAAACCGTAGCTATAAAGTTCATGAATCGATTCGAGTGAATCAAAACCAATTTTGCTTCGATTGTGTCTTGTATACTTCTATGAGATCTAAGCAATTGAACAATTCTTGAACTAGTTCATTTGAGTCATTTGAACTAGTTATGGTGAAGATGAATAAGGTTGATATGAAAGTGCTCATATGGCTAACCATTTGGTTAACTACTGTTGAACCAACGACTTGTAAACGTTTAAGTACGGTTAAACAAACCTAAATGACGTATATTTCATTTGTGTATAACAAGCTAAGTTCGATCTAACGGTTCAAAGATATTAGCTTGAATCTAATCAGGTTTTCATCTAACGGTGAATATTGAATGCTTTGTTACCAAGGTAACTTAGATTGCAAACCTTGATTTGGAGACTATATAAAGGAGAACTCTAGCAACTGGGAAAGGTAATCCCCACACCTCCTGTGTGATACTAGTTGTATAAGATAGAGTCGATTCTCCTTTAACCTTAGGTTTCTACTGAGACCCTGTAGGTTAACGACTTGAAGACTTCATTGGGATTATGAAGCCAGACCCAACTATTTTCTATGTAATTGCGTGATCTAATCTTGCTGATTCTATCGTATTGAGTACAATTGAAATAATTGACTCGAGATTAATTTCTCCGATAGGCAAGATAAAAGAAATCACAAATATCTTCGTATCATCGTTTGTGATTCCACAATATCTAGTTTCACCATCATACGATTTAGATTATTGTGAGGTGATTGATAATTCTAGGATGTTCTTCGGGAATATAAATCCGGTTTATCGATTGGTTCTTGTTCACCTTCATTTATCAAAAGAAGGAACAAAAACTTGTAGGTATTTCTGTGGGAGACAGATTTATCTATTCTTGTAGACTTTTCTGTGTGAGACAAATTTGTTTATTAAAGTCTTCGACTTTGGGTCGTAGAAACTCTTAGTTGTGGGTTAGATCAGCTAAGGGAATCAAGTGTGTAGTATCCTGCTGGGATCAGAGACGTAAGGAGCGCAACTGTACCTTGGATCAGTGTGAGATTGATTGGGGTTCAACTACAGTCCAGACTGAAGTTAGTTTGTAGTAGGCTAGTGTCTGTAGCGGATTAATACAGTGTGTGTTCAATCTGGACTAGGTCCCGGGGCTTTTCTTCATTTGCGGTTTCCTCGTTAACAAAACTTCTGGTGTCTGTGTTATTTCTTTTCCGCATTATATTTTGTTATATAATTGAAATATCACAGGTTGTATGTTGAATCAATCAATTGGGAAATCCGACCTTTCGTTGTTGATTGAAATTGATTGATACTTGAACATTGGTCTTTGGTACCGTTCAAGTTAATTTCTCTTGTATTCAATTAGACTCGCAGATTTCTATTTGCTTGAGTAAGTATTGAATCGAGAAATTGAGATATAACTCTTTGATATACTTTTTATTAAGATTGAGTCTGACTGTCTAGTTAATTCTCTTAAAAGTATATTGGAGTTAGTCCATACAGATTGCTAAGCGAATTATTGGGTGAGGTTGTTGTACCCCCACTTTTTCACCTTTCTTCTTCTTCACTTCGTCCGCGTACGTGAACATGAGTTATTCTAGGGTTCACGTACCATCTCCATTAAAGCCTAATTGGAGGTCAAATAAAAGGGGGTGAAGGAAGAAATTTTTACAAGGAAGTTCATCAAGTAAGTCTCTTATCTTGTTTTTTCTTCTCTCAATTTTCTTTTGTTGCTATAATGGGAAGGTATAATGGTGATGATAAGAAACCAAGGAAAATTTCTAAAGGTCTTGTTACATCCTCTCTCTCAAGTAAGATTGTTCCAAGTGACCAAGACTCTATTAGAATTGTATTCATCAATGATTCTAGTAGTAAGACCTTTAAAAAGATTTCTTCTAGTGGATTCATACTAGAGAATAAATTGGTAAAGGAAAGTAGTCATAAAGAAGATTTGGTGTGTTTTGATCTGATAAATAAGAAAAAGATTCTAGTTGATAGAGAGTTAATTTCAAAGATTACCAAAATTCCATTGGACAACTTTTGTCACCAAAAGGAGAAAGGCCATCTTGTGAAACCATTTCTTATGGTCTTTGTCGCAAGAAGTTTAATTGGATAAAAGGGAAATTTCCTTCCCAAGATCTTAGTATTGCTTTGAGGATCTTTGGAAAACTTGGCATTTCTAATCTTTGTCCCTCCATGATTGAGAAATCTCGGTGGAGTCGCGAATTTGCGGAGTTGGTTTATTTCCTTGAAATAGGTGCTCAAGGTCTTGATATTTGTGGATTTATCATTCTTCAAATGGCCTCGATGACGTCATTCAACAAGAAGTTAGGCTTTCCATGCTTAATTGGGAAAATATGCAGTGCACATTCCATTGCACCCATTGGAAACTCTATTGGAACTCCCAAACTAGTTCGTCCAAGTATTATCAAACGTATGAAGACGAATTTCTACAAAAGACAAAAATGTGATACTCTTGAAGGTTCTTGTGATCGTACCACCTTGGGTCTTCTTCAACAAATTCACAAGGGTGTTTGTAAGGTCAATTCCAAGGTAAAATGTGTGCAAGAACAATTGTGTGTGATTGCTACAAAATTTTCCGAAATCAAGGAAGAAATGGATAAAGTTCAAGCCTCTTGGATGGATTCCGATGATGATGAGATGATGATTAGCTTATTTATCTTTTGTCAATATTTTGTCTTGGAAACTTCTTATTAGAATTTATTCTTATGTTTAAGAAGGATAACTAGGGTTTGAAATAGCATTTATTGTGATTACACATAGTTATTTCCAACGATTTTCATCTTGCAGTGTTTTTAGATTTATTTATTGAAATTCTAAGTTATTTGGAAGTGTTTTAGGATAATTATTGGTGAAAAAAAGAAAGATAAGAGGAAGGAGAAGAACAATCTTATTAGGAGATTAGAGTAGAAGCATTACATAGTTTCCTTTATATACAACCCTAGGAATCTAGTTGGACCGCACATCCATGGGCCGTAGTGGGAAAAAACCTTGGTACAACTCTTCACATGTTGTCTCGTACTTTACATATAGTTCATCACATGCAATACGATCTTAAAAGACCGATGAGTCTAAGTTAATTGCCTCATTAAAACTTCGTCAGGGAAAACCCAAAGGGACAAAAACTGAACTAAAGAAAAAGAGTAAAATATTAAGCAAACTTAGAACATAGTTGGACTCGAATATGTTGCCTCATTAAAACCTTGACAAGGAAAACCCAGTGGGATAAATCCTTGATGAAGGGAAAAGAGTACAACGTGACAGATGCAAGTAAAGGTGATCCGTTGCAGATGATCACTTTGCTCCGTTGAAATTGACTAATTGCTTCACAACTCTTAAGGCAGAAAATCTTCGTGGGAAAGACAATAGCCTTAGATGGGAAATTACATTCCCGGTGTTTGTTGTTGTCTCATTAAAAACCTTGCCGAGTAACAAAACCCTGTGGGAAAAAGCAACCTCGGTGAAGGAAAATAGTTCAACAAACCATTAAATGGTCCCCCTGATGTCAGAAAATTTTCATTAGTCTAATGCAGTCAAAAGGAGTTTAGCACACTTTACTTTGGTGACTTGAATGTTTATAAGACCATGTTGTTGATTCTGGAAGTTACATTGTTTAACAGACTATCACGTTTCATTTCTTTGATTCAGATATTTTCAGTAATATCAACGGCGATCTTTATGTCTTCAACGTTCAACATACTTGATGTTTTTAGTGTTGTCTCGCTAAAAACCTTGTCGAGTAACAAAACCCTTTGGGAAAAACTATTTTCGATCGAAGGGAAAAAGAGTACAACACAGCTTCAATTTCGAAGTAAAATATGTCGACATCATATCCTTGGATCCTCCCCCTAATGTCGGCATCTCCCCCTAATTACTTTCAGAGTTGTTCCAGACAGTTCCTTTAGTCATGTACTTTTCGTAACTGAATATCGGTAATGACCTAGAAAATAGTCTACCATATCTCCCCCTGATTACTTTCGTTGGAGAAGAGATTATTGTTCCTTCATAATCAACAACTTTTGGATTGCACTTTCATTAGCATTCCTTTTTATGTCTTTGCAGGGATAAAATAAACTCATGTCAATGGTTACTTTTAAGTATATGATTACGTTCATTATACCATTCCAATGACGTTGCGTTGGCGCTGAGCTATATCTAGCTAACAAGTTCACTGAGGATGTAACATTTGGTCGAGTACATTATGCTAAGTACAATAATGCGTATATTGTACTTAGATAAGGGAAATTCATCTCCCTACACATCTTTGTCATCTTCCTTTAGACGAATTGGTCATTTACTTGCATATAAACCTCGACTAACCATGAGAGTGCTAGCAGGATGCATGTCCTTGTTAAATTGCCTGACAATGGACATATACAAACTGGTGGAATAATATACCACAAGCTCGGTCTTCTAATTCAGAACATAGATAAGATCGAGATTTCCCAGGATTTTCATCTCAAATTCATATTTTAAATAGCTTGTAAGATCTCTTATTCCATTAAGAGTACTTATCATGTCCATATCGTTGACATAGATAGCTATAATTCTGAATTAGGAACTTATTTAATACGTATGGCACAAAACCGTACTTGTTTATCCCTTCCCAATCAAATAGTCACTTAGACGGGTATACCACATCCGCCTGATTGTTTAAATCAATAAGTGAGTGTTCCAGTGTAACTACAAACACACTCCGTGGTTTAGAGTCATTCGAATTGGGAAGCAAAAAGGCCATCATGCACTTTTGCAAATATCTTCTATCTCTTGATTCTTTCAGAAATACGTAACAACCACATACATACGCTGCATTTCAAGTCTTTTTGAAATTACCAAGCTAACTAAGTAGCGGAACGCTATAACGTTCATTACTAGAGGACAATTCCAGGGCTTCGTGAGAAACCTCGCGCCGCAAGGCGAGTCTTGATACTTTGATACTTCATTCTTCCCACTATGCTTTATGACAAATAATCATGTATGTCCCATAGGCTTTACACTTGGTTGGTTAGCACTACCACACCAAATACCCGTATATTTGCCAAAGAACTAAGTTCTACCTGGATTGTGTGGGACAAATATGTTATTAATTTGAAATTAATCAAAATAAAGCATGGTTTAATCTCATTGTGCTCTACTTCTGGAGCAACTATATATGGATTATATCATCACTGTGCACGCATGATCCTTCCATTGACTCATGTGCATTCTCATAATCCGTCAGGATTTCATTGTTCTCTAGAATCATTTAAAACTTCAGAGCGTCCTCCAGTATTGATTCATGGACATAGTCAGAGACAATCAAATGATATGATTTCATTAATGATACAAATTAGGTTGTGCCTTACTCATCTACTTCCTCTCTAGGTGAGCATTGATCGAACCTGGTGGTCTCTCCATCTTACTTTATGGAGCCACGGCCTTAACTACACTTCCACCAAGTATAGTTGCAACACCTTAGTCTATGGTGTACCGCATACTGAGGATTTCTAACCTTGCAGGATTATTTGCAGCTGGTATGTGTGATCTTGTCATGTTACCGATATCAGTGCATTTTCTGGAATCGATTATTCTTTGTCACTTCACATTTACATTTGTGGAGTACAAGAATTAATGTGAGACACAGTGGGAACACACCACGATAATTCATGTCGTTCCCTTAGAAACTACTTTTTTTTTATCTCCCCCAAACAACGGGAAGACTGTCTCATTAAAATGACAACCCGCAAATTTAGCGGTAAGAGATCTCCTGCCAAAGGTTTTAAAACGCGGATAATTGTTGGGAACTAATTTCCAACAAAACTATTTAACGGTTTTGAAGACCCATCATAGTACGATGTGGAGTCGTAATGGCACATATATAGTGCAACTAAAAATGCATAAGAACACGAATGTCAGGATTAAATCCAGTTACCAACTGGTACGCATAAAAGGTCGACTAATATTGGGTTCTAAAACGAATTAAGTAAAGATGCGTTAATATTTCATATTCCCCAAGCAGTTAAAGGTAGGTTTGTACGCATAACCATGCCTTAGGCACCATCTGTAACCTTTGATGATAGCCTTTGCGAGACCATAAGGTATAGGATGCTTTGCATTGATCCTATTAAATACGCAATAACCATCGAGTCCTTTTGATGTACACTAGCTAGCATTTACAAGGGGTGGTGAGCCCTTACATGTATAATGTGTGCTAGTAGTTTTCCAAAGGCAAAATTGGGTCGAGTCTGATCCAGCTATCAAGTCAAAATATCTGAACCGTCACTTGTTGGTTTGGCATCGGTTGGCTCATCTTCATGCGCCGATTGTGTAAGTCTCCAGGAAGTCCGAAAATTCGGGCTGTCACTTATTGGTTTGGCATCGGTTGGTTCATCTTCATGCGCCAATTGTGTAAGTCCCCAGCTCGGTGAAGCTTTACTTCTTGGGAACTATAACTAGTCCAAAATGTCAAAACATTCACCATAGCCATAAGTCACTTTAATGGTCCGCATTCTGCATGAATATTTTTTCTAAATTTTCTAAATTTCACCTTGTTTTCTTTGTAATATGGATTGTTTACCATTTGCATCTTAGGATGGTCTCGATCCTGTTTTACTGAAGACTTTGTGAAATGAGCGATATGCTTTCTTACTTAAAAGCAATAGGGGGAGGGGGGGGGGGGTATGTTATGCATCTAGTACTTTAGAAAACACTTATTAAGAGATATGCCGTCATTTGCTCATTCTGTCAATATTTCTTTCGTTTTTGTTCACTCAAATACATTGATGTTCGTATGAGTCCTTTCAAAACGATCATCATGTCACAACCAAAGTGGCTTTATGGTTATGCCCAAAGCCTGTATGAGTCAATTCCCAACATTTCATCGTCGGAGTCAATATGGATTCAATAATCCAAATACTATAGTGATTTACATTTCACTAGATTGACTTACTAGTTTCTCTAATACGTTAGAGACTACAAAAGATGCATTCAATTACATTCTTATCACTGTGAGTTTCCACATGATATCCACTTGCATGGGTTTCTGTGGAATTTAACAAGGTGTGATTATCTCTTGGTACATGTAGAGATTTTGTGACGTCTTTGTTCTATCTTGAAAACAAATTTTGAGTAGTGCTTCGCTCGATGATTCAATCCTCGTAGTCACATTTTAAGGAAACAGTTCAACAACTAGTTTAAATTCCTTAAGCTAGTGGAAGAAAAACAACTATGAGTTAGACACTTGGGTCTTGAGAGTTTTAATAAGTGGTGTGGCCTTATTACGTAATAAAAGTGGGATTCATCTCAAGTACTTTAGAGTGAATATATATTACGTGTCACCCAATATATCTCAAGTGCTTTAGAGAATTTATGTCTCGTGTTTTCATTCCATAACTGCAGACATTGGATCTAGTTCAACTTAATAAGACAGTCAATTGGCCCGCCAAAGTTCTTGTTGCCATTAAAGTTGATGTGAAAATTGGTTGCTACTATGAAACACACATTACATTGTATATACCAACACCTATGACCAGGTGCATTTCCAGCTCTTTCATTTATGATGGGAGCTAAAATTACATTTTAGTTGATCCCATACTCGGTTGATACTTGTGTATTGGTGTTATTACTACCGAAGACAAAAGTACATCTTTGTCTCATGAAACATATGTCCCTTTTCACATGCTTTATATGAGTCGGTATGTCTAACCCTCATTACTTTGGGGTTCTTTTCCATTTTTAATTTTTTTACATTTAGCTTAATTTGAGAAATTTATTTATCTCAACGAGCCAAGAGAATCTCACTATACATGTCAACCAATCACTTTAGGTTGAATAGATTACTAAAAATAATTCTCTTGTTGTCATACTTCAATATATACTGGTTTATTAGTGTCATGGGTGAAGTAGAGAAATGGAAATTTTCTGACTCAAATCACCTTTTGTGAGTTCTTCCACAAAAATTAGAATACATGTGATTTTATTTGCAATGTATTTTTTGTTTTTTGAAAACTACCGACTCTTTAACAGTCGAGCAAGTAGATCACATCCCACTGAATTCAAATTTGGGGAGAAAATATCAAATATACAATAACGGTGCTCAGGTACTTCTAAACCCCATATGAATACATTTGAATAGAGTTTGAACAACCAATTAAGTGAAAGACATCATTCAACTATAATCAATGTCATATTCAATAGAACAAAATAACATTAATGCCAAAATTCTTAACGAACGAGATCAACCATCATAATTTAAATTGACCGTTTATATGATATGGACTTATCTTGAGGCAAAAAACAGAACTAGGCATGTTCTATAAGAAAGATAAATAAGCCCAAACGGATATTCATGCATATGTAAACAGTTACATACCTCACATTTTGGTTCCCACCGTATATACACAGAACCGGAACGCCGTTGATCGCGCACGTCCTAAAAACAAAACTGGAACGGGATAGGATAACAGCTGGAACGGGATAGGATAACAGCTGGAATGGGATGAACCAAACCGGATTTGACTGAACCGAATCCGAACCGGGGTTGACTGAACCGAATCCGAACCGGGGTTGACTGAACCGAATCCGGAGACTTTTCATTTCTCCACGGACAGAAACCCTTCGTTTCCTTTTTGTTTACAGACGAAGATATTAACATCCTCTCCTCTCGAGGACGAACATGCTTCCCAAATCACAATAAAAAGAAAAAATTACAAATAAATACAAATGTATTGTAAAATGTAATGATTATGGGGGATTTGTATACATATAACAGCTTATATAAGACAAACGTAATGCCTATGGGATTTGTATAACACAAAACAAAATCAGTATATACACCAAAAATCAAAATCAGCATATACACAATGGGATTTGTACAACACAGATCAAAATCAGTATATGCATAATGGGATCAAATTAATTTTCACCACAGATTTAATAGATAGTATTTATACACAGGGTAAAAATTATATTGGTATGTAGAAATCAAAAACAGGGGAAAGAAAAATAGGAAAAAGTAGATCCAACTTATCTGATTTGATTTAAGCGATTTCCACATTAGCTTGGCGTTAATTCGTGTAGAAAAATAAAATAAAATAAAATCAATCAATCCGATATAGCTCCGCGGTATAGCATCGTGCATGATAACGTGTTTTAGGTGAATTATTGGTGAAACAGAGAAAGATAAGAGGAAGGAGAAGAACAATCTTATTAGGAGATTAGAGTAGAAGCATTACATAGTTTCCTTTATATACAACCCTAGGAATCTAGTTGGACCGCACATCCATGGGCCATAGGCTCTGTGACAGGAAGATAATTTTTCAGTATTTAATCTTATTTGTTTTATATATTGCAAATGTCTTATGAGATATGTCGTGTTTACGTCCTTGAACTGTGCTTATCTCATATATGCTAAAAAATTAAGTCGATTATGTCATTATGCAAATATCGATAAAAGATAGAATGAACTTTTGAAAATTTCCGCAGTATTGATCTTTTCTAGATCCACTTTTATGTAAAAGTACTGTATGACTCCGTAAATTTTCTTATGTTGAGTGATTTCGGATAAATTAATCATAAAGGTTCTCTTGTGATTAGTTTAATCGATGATATTTTGGACATTAACAAATCGTGTCCAAGGAAATCCTTTTTTTCTCATAAAAGTAAGGTCTCTTTTGTTGTTCTCTTGGGATGACATCAAATTGGGGAGACTTCTTAAATGAAGTTGTGCTTAATTGTCATATCTTTGTGGGGAGTGCGGCTGTGGAATATTGTAGGAGTTATCTTGCATCTTCATAAACTCCTTGATGAATACACTAAGTTTTGACTATGTGAAATCATCGAAACAAAGTTGATATGTTTTCTTTTAGTCATGAATTATCTTTTTTAGAATTTCATTATGATCCCGTAGTTTTCGTACCTTTGCCAATTTATATTGACAAAAAGGGGTAGAATTATTTTGTAGTTCACACTACATACATATGGTCTACGGATCTTTATGTAAGGGGGACTTGTTTTCATTGTAAGATGGAAGTATTGACTAAGGGGGAGTGATACATATCACCATAGTATTATTTCAAAGTTGTGATGCAATTGGACTTTGATTCACTATAATAATACTATGACATTGTATAACAATGATTGAGAACATCTGTTTTCTTATTGTTATGGCTACGGATCTTCAACAACAATGATGCTGAGTTGAACATGTTAAGAATCACTGGAGTACTAGGAGTAGCGAAGAATTCAAGGAAAGTTGAAGAGCCAAGGAAATCAAGCATGATGGATGAGAAGCTACGAAGTTTATTTATTTTGTAATCCATATGTATTGATAGTTTTGTCACTAAAATTGACAAAGGGGGAGATTGTTAGAGCACTGATCGGTCGAACTCGCAAGCATAACTATCTTAAGCTTGTTTATCAAGTTTAGTTAATCAAAACTATATACTTGATTTCTAGTATACTTATAGCTATGTCTCGGCTTAGGATAGAATGTAGTTGAGCTTTAGACTTCACGACGTTCACCAATTGAAGAAGAAGATCTCCTAAGGAGCTTAAAGGAACTTCATAGACAAAAGGTATGTGGAGACTAAACCTTATCTATCACTCAGAATTCTATTCTATTCCATCTTCTAATGAGACTAAGTCGTATAGCTATATATAATTTTATATTATACACATTTGATATTTCGAGCTGATTTTATCTCGCTTATCTATTTCTCAAAATATGTGTTGGAAATTTTTTGCTTTAGCTATGTTCATCGTATTCTTGACGAGTTTAGTTAGAGACAATTTATTTGTTGGAAACTAAATATTAAGTCAAAAGATGATCATGTGAAAATTACCTTGAACATCTTATATGATTTGTGTGAGACAGTCATTTGATGTTAGCTTGGGAAGTTTCATATTGATCATTTGATCACTTGAAAATTACTTGAAGCTAATGGTATGTGTGAGATTACCATTGTCGTCTTATAAGGATGTTTCAATGATTGAAATGAGAGTTTAGAACAATTACCCATGTCTGGATACAACACGGTATGCATATCCAGTATGCGAACTGTATTGTGATAATTCAGGTCCGGAACTCTTGTTTGCGTACCTAGTATGCAAACGGGTTTACCTGAGTTGGGTCTGGAATGATTGTTTGCGAACCGGTTTTGCGAACGGCTTGACTAGACCAAGGTCCAGAGCTGCTGTTCGCGTACCCAGTTTGCGAACACAGTTGTAAGTTCTAAAATCGGTAATGTATGATTCTCATATTCATTAAATAAAACATTTATGATTTAAGGAATGAAAATTAACTTTGCAAACCGTGGCTTAATGTTCATGAATTGATTCTTGTATAAGTACTTTGTACAATTACGAATCAATCCGATTTCGTTTCAATTTGTTCATGAATATTTATATGAGATAGTGAACAGTTGAACTCACTTTGAAACACAATTATATTCATTTGATTATCTAGCATGATTGATTGATTTATCATCATATTTGATCTAAAAGTGTTAGATGAATACGACTAAGTCAAAAGTGTTCATATAGCTAACTTCGGTTAACTGTTATTGAGGCAACCCAATATACATGTTTAGGTACGGTTACCCATATCTAAATATAATTATATTTCATTTTTGCGTAACAAGCTAAGACCATCTAACAGTGTAGATTGATTGCTTAATTTCTAAGATAAGTTAGCTTGAATCTTAAATCAGGAGTTCATCTAATGGTGAATATTGAAGGCTTTGTTACTAAGGTATCTTAGGTTTGATTGTAAGCAACCCTGATTTGAAAGGGAGACCTCTAGCAACTGGAAAACCTAATCCCGACACTTTATTGTGTCCTAGTTGCAAACTAGAGTCGATTCTCCTTTAACCTAGTTTTTTCCAAGACCGTTATAGGTTAACGACTTGAAGACTTCATTTGGGATTCGTGAAGCCATATCCAACTATTTTCTCTATAATTGCGTATTCTTATCTTACTTGTTCTATCATATTGAATTTTATCTTCTCTAAGATTTACTCGAGATTTATCTCCGATAGGTAAGATATAAAAAGTAATCACAACAGTTCTTCATCTCAGACTCTTGTGATTCCGCAATAAATTTTTATGTTAATCAGTTGGATTATTGTGAGGTGACCGATATTTCTAGGCTGCTCTTCGGGAGTATAAGTCCGAGGTATTAGTTGGTTCCAGTTCACCTTAATTTTTGTATCAAAAGACGGAACATAAAGAATAAAGGATAGACATATCTGTGGGAGACAGATTTGTTTATAAGTCTTCAACTTTTGGTGGTAGCAACTCTTAGTTATGGGTGAGATCATCTAAGGGAATCAAGTGCGCAGAATCTGGCATGGTTCTAGAGGCGTAAGGAATGCGATTGTACCTTAATCGGTGTGAGACTTGGTTAGGGATCAACAACATTCCAGTCCGAAGTTAACTTGTAGTAGGCTAGTGTTTGTAATAGCTTAATACAGTGTGGTATTCAAAGCTGGACAAGGTCCTGGGGGTTTTCTGCATTTGCGAATTAACAAAATTTCTGGTGTCTGTATTTTTCTTTTCCGCGTTATATTTGTTTATATAATTGAAATATCACAGGTTGTGCGTAGTTCAATCAGTTGATAAATCCGACCTTGATTATTGGATAAAACTTGATTGACACTTGAGTATTGGTCTTTGGTACCGTCCAAGTTACTTCTCATATCAATCAGGCTCACATATTTCTATCTGTTCGATTTGCTGATTGTATTGAGAAAAAGCGATAAAGCTCTTTGATATCTTTCTTGATTGAGTCTCACTTTTAAGTTGGTGCTCTCGGAAATATATTGGAGTTTAGTCCATATGGATTTCCGAACGAATTATTGGGTGTGGTTGTTATACCCCCGCTTTTTACTTATTAGTTTTCGTATCTTGTGAAATGTGTGCACAACCTTGATTGGATGGGATCCAACTAGAATCGATTTATCGATTGATTAGTTGCGTGAGATTGGCATTCTCTATATTTCTCTTTGAGATTTATATTGATTGAGTGCGAATCTATACTTGACTATTTCGGTAGTTATAGTTAGATTGATCTAACCAGACAAAGGAGTTTATTAGATTAAACATAAGAGCCTTTGTCAACGACTCATTTAAATCGTTTAGCAAGATCGATTAGAGTGGTTACCTATTGATGGTGGATTTTCGACAAGGGATAAAAATCCTAAAATCATGATACTACATGTTTCTGACCCGGCTTCAGGAACGCATGTGACGATTCATATTTTACGATCTGTGAACCGTTTCACGATCTCTGACTGAGTGAGCGTTCCTATCAGATAGCTATGATGAATATGTTTCTCGAAAGGCCTCTTGGATGAGCGTTCGATGCTTCACACATATCATCATCACCTCTATATAGAATCTTAATGATTGGGCGGTTCTCTAGACATAATTGTTTGTTAGAGAGATGAACGCCTTCAGGACGTCACGCCGTTCGTTATTATCTGACTACATAGAGAGACCCACCTCTACATAGAATCTTAATGATTGGGCGGTTCTCTAGACATAATTGTTTGTTAGAGAGATGAACGCCTTCAGGACGTCATGCTACACTTTGTTCCCTGACTATGTAGAGAGACCGTGTATAGAATCTTTATGATTGGGCGGTTCTCTAGACATAATTGTTTGTTAGAGAGATGAACGCCTTCAGGACGTCACGTCGTTCGTTGTTCCCTAACTATACACCCCTCAGAACGAATATGATGCTTCAACTATCTCATATCTCGATTCTGCACATATATTAACTCTAGTGTCATTCGCCAACTGAATTCCTAGAAAATAATCTATTATATCTCATTACTCCGTTCTATGGCTATCCTCGGCTAGATTCCATGGATTAATAACAGATAACCACTTTATCTCATTACTCTGTTCCTTGAATTCCCCGGCTGAATTCCATGGATTAGTAATAGATACTCAATTCATTTAATTACTCTATTTCATGAATCATTTTCAGCTGAATTTCATGAATTAGTAATAAATATCCAACAATCGGGCGTCTGGACTATCACCAAGTAAGCCCCAAGAAAATAGTGCAGTGTACTCAACGATGATGCACGAACGAGCACCCAAATGCACGAACGAGCATTCAAAAGTATGGACAAACGAGGAAACCCACGCAAAATAGGAGAGAGAAAATAATAATAAAAAAATAAAAAAGGCGCCTAGGGACCGGGCCCACCGGTCGGCCGGTCATGCCGCCGTGGCCGGTCCCCCACGCCTCTTCCTTTATTTTTTATTATTTTCTTATTTTCATGATCTCATGAAAACTCCTTCATTCGGGCAACTTTCCTTGTTTGAGCAACACTCACGGTTTCTCCATATTTTCCTTCAAAGATGAAAAATAATAAAAATAGGGGAAGGTGTCACGGGACCTGGCTACCTAGCCGGCTGGCCATGTCCTAGCCATGACCGGTCCCACACCTTGCAATCCCTTGTTTTCATAATTATTATTTCCCTCATCTCATGAAACTCCTCCGTTTGAGCAAAAACCCTGGTTTCTTTATATTTTATCAAATATTGCTCAAACCATGAAAAGGTCAAATGGTCACATGACCGACTAGGCTTCTCACGCCAAAAATTAAAATATTATTATTTTAATATTCTCAAAATATTTGTTGCATGAGAAAGTTCTACTTGCTCATTCGAGCAAAAATTGAGAGTTTCAGTCAAGATCAAACTCTTCTGAAAACCCAAAATATTGCTCAAACACACACCAGAAAATACCAAAACTTGCAGGACTGAGACACGGACATTATGGTGACACGGGCATGCTTCCTTGACCGACCAAGGCCAGCCCTAAGGCTTGCAAGGATCCGGTCCCACACATCTTTATAATTTTGACCTAATTTGCTCGATTGTTCATATTGGGTCCCAACTCTTTCCAATCAACCTGGAATATGCTCAAACAACCATCAGCTGGTCCCACGACCACCAAGGTCCGGTATCATGCCCTCTTGGTCGGTCCTTCACTTCTCCATAATTAGGTTTTGTCACCTAATGCTAAGACGAGCACTATTTTAATAAATGATTAAACCAGCGTTTGATCATCCTTTCACCAACCGGTCAACAAAGGACCTTGGTGCATGCTCACTCGAGCACTTTGGCACTACATGGTCGACCATCATCCCATGTATCCGGTCACTCCTTCACATTTTCAGTGAATCATCAATTGACGAGCAATTGATCAAAAATTAGGGTTTCGAATAAATGCTCTGCAAATCATAATTTCGAGCAAGTTCAAACACTAATAATTTTATGTTGATCCAGTAATCAATATCTGGATTAATTATACACTATTCGGTCCAGCTACCAATATTTTAATTAATATTTTATTGGGTCACGTTACCAATAATTCATAATTCATTGAACGAGCAATACTTGCTCAAATGCTCGAATATTGATCCAACTATCAATATTCAGTAATTCGTCATACGAGCAATATTTTCTACAATATTTGCTCAGACCATCATTATTTCAACTATCAACATCATTCATTCGAGAACTATATGTCCCAACAGACATGTTCAATTCATGAATCCTAGAGCATTCAGCAATCATGTTCGACTGAACAATATTTAGACCCATCGTCTAATCAATTCAATAACTGACTAATTAAATACACGTCTGCCTTGCAGACTCCACGTTTGTGAGACATAAATCACGTCACATGGGGTATATTAATTAGGGTTTTGGTCTGGAGGCTTACGGCATGTGTGTTCATCCACGATGAGAAACGTGAGTAAGTTGTGCAAGCGGTTGAGGGAGTTAGCAAAGTAGTGGGTGGGCGATCAACCAAGTTTCCACACGACATGGAACTGATTTTACCACGATCTCCCACTTTCCCATTCTTTCACTCAAGAAACCGTCACACTTACTGGGATCAAGGTGTTTGCTATTCTGATAATATAAATAAGTCAAAAATCGATGACTGAAAACAACAATTCTCTCAATCGAAAATTATTTGCAGATCTCTATAGTTCATGTACTTGTAGAAACCTTCAACACATCTACAATCCTTGATCATCATTGATCCCACAACTCTCAGCTTCCCTCCTACATATCAACCCATCACCCTCTTTGTGACCGAATTGACTCTGGAACGACCATTGACTTGGTTTAGGATGGAGTCCTTCAGATTGATCTCTCGAACTCAAAGCACTCTCGTGCAGTGCATTTGTTTGAGTTTAAGCAGTTTGATCGGTTGAGGAGTCTCGTCCGATCGGTCATCTCTTCACTTCCCTAAAAAATCAGCAAATTATTTTTCCCCATCTACATTACCAAACAGATTCTTCCTTTGCTGTTTGGAATACGATCCAAAGGACTTGCTATTCACGTGCATGACTCTATAATTCGAAGGCGCAGGGATATTGAGGGAACTAAGTAGCTAGGGGTAGTCTGCTTGGTCTCAACTATACGAAGTTGGTATTAAATTTTGTATAGCGTCTTAATTCTGAGAGTATTCAAAACTGGACTAGGTCCCGGGGGTTTTCTTCATTTGCGGTTTCCTCGTTAACAAAATCTTATTGTGTCTTTTACTTTGATTTCTGCATTATAATTGTTTATTATAATAAAGTAAAATACACATATACGTTAACTCCGCATTACTTGATAGTGATCCTATAGAGTCTGGTTATTACCGAACCTCTTATCAAGTAACACACTTTATTGTAGTACTGTCTCGATCTTGTATCCATAGTCAATCACACAAGTTATCTTGTTGTTGTATTGTCTCGATCTCGTATCCATAGACAATCGCACGAAGTGTAAACCGAATTGTCGTATTGTCTCGAATCTGTCCATAAATGATCACATTTGGTAGAGGACTTATAAGTTGAAACAAAAAGATTATGGTGTATTTGGGTACCCTCGTCTTTTCAAAAAGATAAGCGTTATACTTCGTAATCTAATTCCTTAATACTATGACCATACTATTATGATCATGTCACATCACTAGAGTATTATATACAATATGTACAATATATACAACTTCACATGTTATGTTTTCAACATAGCACGACTTGAAAGATACGTTAGGAATGAAACAAGTTCAAGTCAATATTACTAACCTCAAGTGGAAGGATGATGTCGTCATTGTAGTCGTTATTTCTTCTCATTCTTCAGGTCTTTGGAGTAATACTTATATGTCTCAACATTCATAGACTTTCTAGTCTAACCTAAACAAAGTTGACTCTAGCATTTAATCAAGCGACTCTAGATGGTTTTGATACTAAAATTTTACAACCAAACTTGACATACCAACGCTTGGTGAGTTCCACCGATCTACGCTCTAACAATTCCATGTATCTAAGGTAAAAAATATAGAAAAAAAACAAGAATATTCGGAAGATGTAGTATAAGCACGAGAAAAAACTTTCATCATAAGAGAAGAAGTTCGAAAGAACCGACCCCAAGTAGCCGAGTCACTGCCAGGTTCATCTCTAGTGTGATGAAAGTGGGTCTCAAAAAGGGATATAAAACTATCCAAGAAGACACTCGAAACTGGAATGAAACCCACCCGTTGGACTTCGAGTTATAAGTCATACGATAGATGACTAGGATTCTCCAAAAAGCCAAGGTCATGGATGGCCAAGAGGGACCACTTAGAGAATTGGATCTCATCATGCGAAGGTTGGCAAGCGTTCTATTGGTTTAGCAGAAAACAACACTTCAAACTAAAAAATTCAATCTAACTAACTTTATCAATCCACATGCATTGCCTCGATTCAGTCAGATGAAAAACCATTACTTTAGTTTTCTTTTCAACATGATAAGGAATCCAGTAAAATAGTATGCATGTTGAATTGATTTCTCAAGAATTACTTGACGTTTGAGTATATAGGTGAACATTAATTCGATTGTCCTTGACATAAGAATATTTCGTATACTAAGGAGGATGCTCGGATACCTGAAATAGAGATGACCATAGAAAAGAACAACTGCTTGGAAAGTCTCAAATGTAATTCGAGCGAAATATGGGGAAAAGAAGAGAACATCTTGCATCTTCGACACAAGGTATCTCTGAGAGGACAATCCGCAAAACCCTGTTTCCATAGAGAATTGAATGAAGTTCTCTTTTATTTTTACCCGAGAATCTAACAGAGATATGGTTGTCGAGACTTGGACAGAAAAATGAGACATTCCTCGCCCGCGTGCTTTCTGTTGAACCGTCTTCTATTTCAATATGTGTTGGATCGATCGATATACCAATAATAAAGTTTTTAGTTAACTGGTGGAATACATTGCATCAACCTGATAACATTAGCTGATCTGGTACATTTATCCTTATGTATCTATGTTCATTCTAATCTTGTCCAACTTAGCTAACTCCGATCCCGAAACCACCAGCTACCCCAACGTAATTCATGATGATCTCACCAACTTCCTGGCAAGATGCCTACGGTTAAAAATGACCGAAATGTCAATATCCAAATTCGAATAGGTTCATGTTCCTGGTCAGAAACCACTATGTTCACGCCGGCGGTCCAACAAAGAGAACCCTAATATGAAATCTAAGGAACGTTGGAATACATGAAGCAGTTTCTGCACGTGAAATGAGTGCTACAAAAACTTAACTAAGAAAAAAATGAGCATTCTGCCACGTTCCAACTCAAATAGAAGAACGTCAGACCTACCCACTTATCAATCACGGAGAGGCAGAAGGAAAGGCCAGCTACTCGATATATGAATAGCTTAGCTCAGCCTCAACTTCAAACTATTAAATTTGGCTCGTTCTCTGATATATTTCTTTTGGTGTACCGATAGCACAGGTAAGATCCCTGCTTGTGTAGTTTAAGTATTCTCCTCAAAAAGGAAAAGTTACATTGGGATTTAGAAAGGTTAGTTCATAATTGCGTAAAAAAAGTCGATGTTACACGGCGTTCAGTCGACAAGTGAAATTATTGCATCATGGATAACTCAAGGATAACAAATAGGATCATACATGACTCTGCGCTACTTTTTTTTCCCTTTATTAAGGGGAGCACGAACGGTGGAATGATATAATTGTTGCAGGAAAGGAAGGAGGTTGTAAGGGATTTCTATCGTTTC
Source organism: Papaver atlanticum (assembly GCA_023531105.1). Taxonomy (NCBI): domain Eukaryota; kingdom Viridiplantae; phylum Streptophyta; class Magnoliopsida; order Ranunculales; family Papaveraceae; genus Papaver; species Papaver atlanticum. The sequence continues at coordinate 2,185,766 of JAJJMB010006306.1, forward strand.
TACATTAATCATTCTAAGTCCAGAGCGGAGGGCTTGAATCAAGTGCCTTCCCTTCATGTGGTGGTATGTCCAGGGAATTGCAAAGAGAAATCAAACAATAAGCAATCTAGGAACTTTTTTTTTTTTTTTTTTTTTTTTTGTAAATAAGATATTTGATTAAAAGAGACCAAGGCTCAGAAAGAGCAACAAATACAGCAGCAGTAGAGCCATCTAATTTGGGAAGTTTAGGTTTCCCAATATTAGATTTATCTAATAAAAGTTGTTAAACATCCGCAACTTGATTTCCTAGTCTAGGAACAAAATTAAAACCCAAAAAGTTGTGACAGAGTTGAGCTATTCTGTTTGCCTCATCGAGACAAGCTTTAGCACGCCAGAAAATATTTGGGTTTTGATCATGCAAGTAGTTGAAAATACTTTCACAGTTCCCTTCAATGCTGAAACTTCTAATTTGCTTTTCCTTAGCCAAAACTTCCGCCTGCAACACTCCTATAGCTTCTGCTTCTTGTGGGTCTGAGCCTGCTGATTGACCTGCTCTTCCTCCATCACACTTTCCTGCATCATTTCTTAATATTAAAGCATAATTGGATGGTAACAGTTCTGATATCCAAAATGCATATACATTTATCTTAGAGGTATCTTTGGTAGGAGCCTTCCATATATGGGTTTGTTTCTTCTTTTATTTGGGATTGCTTAAAAGAATAGATTTGCATCTATTTGAGATTCCGCTATTAGAAAACACTTGGACGGAGTTAACTCTTTCGTTTATTCATCTAGTCTCTTTTTTGTAAGGACCTTTAGGTCGCATTGGTTACTGCAGCACTATGTGAAAAGTGACTATGACGGCTTAAGATGCTATAGGGAAATGAGACTGTGGGCTTCTGCAGAATCAAAGGCACTTTTAGACCCACGCACTCGGGACCCCAAGACATGATATGTCCGTGGATGCTAGCTTTCCGACCAAGTATCCAAGAGTGTGTCTATCTTCATTCTTTAAGGCAGGCCCGGTTCTAAAGGGGGGCAAGGTGTGCTCCGGCACAGAGCGGGAAATCATTTTGCGGATAAAAAAAGTTTTCACTTTCATATTTAGGTTTAGTTATAAATGAGCTTACATTAAATAGCTCTTTTCAACCCAAAATGAAGAGTCGGGTTCTTATTAACTATTCACGACTTAAGAAGTATAAACTAGAGAGCACTTATTTTGATTAGTTTGCCTCAATATGATCTAGCAAGTAATTTATGTTTTCAAATCTGTATATCTAACTGTTATGTTTTGATTTTTTTTATTAAATTTCTTAAGCTTGTCTAGTTGTTTTTTTTGATGCTAAATATGAAAACTTTCATTAACTTGGAATGAGTACATTGTCTGATAAAAGTTGGCTCTCGATAATACTAGGAGGATTATCATACCAAACTCTGGTAATACCATTTCTTCTTCTGAATTTGGCTAGTTTGTCAGCATATTTATTGCAAATACTAGGAATGAAATTACACTCCAAATGTGGGATTGTTTTTAGCTTATTCATAGCGTCAAGCAGTATATCTTCATTCTCCCACTCAATAACTGAAAATAGCTTGTTGATGTAGCCTTCTATTCCCTTGAGATTTAATTCAAAGACTACATATTGTACTGCAACTCTTTACTCCAGTTTACTACATCAAGAAAAGTTAAACATTCCTCCTGTTCAGGATTTATTATTCCTGCATAGCATTTTGACTGACATCCCCACCACTTTCCTGCATGATCACGTAAAACAAGAGCAACTCCTGTTAGTCCAGTGTTAGGATCAAAAGAAGCAACACAGTTTATAGTAACAAAAGGATAAATGGGGGGTTTCCAGTGTGGTGATGTTCTATCCTGCAATGTGTTACTGACATTCGCCTGTTTAGTTCCAAAATATTCAATGTATCTGGCAAAACTTAATGCCTTCCTAGTTGTGGTTATTGGGTTCAGATTTTTGTTCTGAAAATGAGCTTCGTATCTTTCATTCCAAATAGTCCAAGAAACGATCATAGCCGTATTTAACCAACCAGACTGAGAAGTCTGTTGGTTATCCTGTAGAAACCAATTTTCAAAAACCTCTGTAATATCGCTGAAGCTTCCCGATAAAGCACTAGATCCACCTGGTATTTGCATTCATACTGCTCTTGAGAAAGAACAGTGGAATAGGATATGCATCGTACTCTCGACAGATTGATAGAAAATAGGGCAAGTCTGATTGATGTAACTGCAAACTTTGGCAAGTCGTTCCTTTGTAGGCAAAAATGCTTAACCCTCGGCCAAGTTTGGATGCTCCATAATTGTTTCTAACTAATAGTAGAGTTTTGAATATTGGTAGAAAACCGCATAGTGCCCAAACTAATCTCACGTAGCTTATTATAAGCTGATTTTAGTGAGAAAATCCCATTCCGTGTTAATCTCCAGATTAGTTTATCTTCCACTTCGACATAAATTCTCATGCTCATGATTAAGTTTGTTGTTTCTGCATCAAAAATGCTTCATATTTCATTGCCTTCTATCTTGTGTAAAAGTTCATTTACCCAAATGTAGTTTTCACTGTCAGTAACCCCTTGTCTAGGAACTTGTGGTTCATTCATGCCTGCAATCTAAATATCCAGCCAAATTTTAATTTTATCACCTTTCCCCACTCGCCATCCGCTGTGTTGTTTAATAAAAGGAATCTGCTTCTGCACTCCATTCAAAACCCAAGAACAGTTTGTCTTGTTACTAGCATGAAGAAGAGATGTACCCTGAAAATATTGGGATTGCATAGCTTTTACCCACTGTTCTTATGGATTCATCCAAATTCTCCAAGATGCTCTAACTAGAAGAGCCTTATTAAGAACTTTCAGATCACGGAACCCTTGGCACCCCAAATTTTCGTGTACACTGAGAAGCTTCCATGATGTAGTATATGTACCCTTTTTTTCCTCAAAACCCCAATAAAATTTCCTTTGCATACTATCAATCTTGTTAACGGTGTCTACTAGAATTTGAAGACAACTCATTGAGTATGCTGGTATGGTACTAATTACATTTTGGATTATGAGAGACTTGCTGCACTGAGTCATGGTCTTACCATTCCAGTTTGATAATCTGTGTTTAACTCTATCCACCATAGGAGTAAAACACTCAATTTTGTTCTTACCAAATAACAGAGGGATGCCGAAATAGCTTTCATTTGAGTTCATCTTGGGTACTTTCAGTCTTCTAGTGAGTAGCCTTTGAAACCTTTGTGGAACATGTGCACTGAAGCACCAAAATCTTCAATGATTTTAAGCAGATTGTTGACGTTGTAGAGATCAGCATTTATGAATAGTAAGCAATCGTCAGCGAAGAATAAATGAGAAATTGAGGGAGCACCTGCTGCAATTTTGATACCCTTTATTTTCTTGTTTTGTTCAGGTTGAATCAGGAGACGAGAGGAAGCTTTGATTAATATAATGAAAAGATAAGATGACAGGGGGTCACCTTGTCGTACTCCTCTTGTTGGCTGATAAGAATCACAAGGAGCACCATTCAAAACAATAGAAATCTTTGTCGTGCTGATACACTGCTTGATCAGATTACACCATTCTGGGTAGAAACCCATTTGAGCCATGACATCCATGATACAAGTCCATTCAAGCCTATCAAAGGCTTTCGACATGTCTAGCTTTAGAGTTAGATATTTTGACAACTCATTTTTATTCTTCATTGTATGAACAATTTCTTGGGCAAGATGTATATTATCTGAAATCTGTCTTCCAGGTACATAAGCTGCCTATAAAGGAGATATAATTTTACCCATGAACTTTTTCATTCTTGAGGACATAATCTTAGAGATTATTTTATATGAAGTATTGCAGAGTGCAATGGGTCTCAAATCAGAAGGAAATTGCTTGTTTTTTGTTTTTGGGATTAAAGAAACATTGGTTGTGTTTAAACTCTTGAGAATGTAGCCAGTTCTGAAAAACTGCTTGACCATTTCCACCACTTCAGTGCCTACGATATCCCAATGGGTGTTGAAGAACCCTGACGGATAACCATCTGGCCCGGGTGCCTTCCAAGACTTCATTCCTTTAAGGGATTTAAGAACTTCAGCAGTATCTAGGGTTTCATCAGTTCTAAATTATGTGAATGTGTGATAACCTGTGGGATGCATTGAAGTATTGTGTCATTCCTGATAGGAGAAGAAGTAGTATGCAGAGAACTGTAATGTGTTGTGAGAAGCCGCTCCAATTCTTCTCTTGTGGTGCACCAATTTCCATTGCCATCTTTTAGTGCAACAAGATTGTTTCTTGATCTTCTCCTATTAGAGTTTGCATGATGAATTTTGTGTTTCTATCCATTTCAAGGTAAAATTCATCCCTTGACTTTTTCCCCCATAAGTCATTTTGGACTTGATGCCAATGCTCGATTTGGTTCTCCACTTGTTGTATTTCCATATCTGTGTTATGCCCATGATTTCCAGATTGGATAGACTCTAACTGCTGATGAAGAAGATAAATGTTGCTCTAATGTTGCCAAATTTTTCTCTGTTCCATTTTGAGACATACCTTCTAGTCATTATCAAGTGTCTTGATAGTTGAAAAGCATGAGATCCATTAACTAGTTGACTCCGGGATGTAGCTACTTCCTCCTTAAGGGTATCGTCCCTTTCATAACATTGAAAGTATTTCCAGTTCCGTTTCCTGTCACAATTTAAAGAAGAAGAATCTAACATAACTGGACAATGATCAGACCCCAACTGTGGCAGAAGAAGAAGCTTAGCATCCGGGAAGTGAATAACTCACTCTTCATTGGTGATGGCTCTGACAAGTCTTGAACGTCTAACACCAATACCATGAACATTACTAGACCACATAAAATACCTCCCTGAATATCCCATATCCTCTAAGCCAGCTTCATAGATTAGATTAACATATGAAGAATCTCGAGAAGAAGAAGTATACGAATTTGAAGTACGAAAAATATCACGAGAAGTATTAAAAGTACTTAGGATAGTAAGAGAAGAAGATAGCCTATTTTCATTACTAAATACAAGGTTTAAGTCACCCATAACAACCCACGACTGATGTATACTATGACTTAGTTCCTTAATATATGTCAATTGTTTCTCTTTATTGTTGGGATAAAGAGGAGCCATACATACATGTAAGTAACCAAACTGGTTTAGAAGGGTCATCCTGCACCAAACAGTTAATAATCTAAGAATCTGCATTTTCAATTTTGAAATAAAAAACATCCTTCCAAAGTAAAATTAATCCTCCTGCCAGACCTACTGATGGGGTTAGTTTACTATTCGACTATATATATGGTCTAATAAATTTTCTGATTTTGTCTTCCCCTATTTTTTCTTCAGAAAGGAAAATGACATCTGGATCATATCTATAAACTAGATCTTTAAGATGGTCCTTAGTCGTCTTATTAGCAAAACCCTTACAGTTCCATGCAAGCACTCTCATGGTGTTGAAGTTGTAAGTAAAAGAAGTTAAGCAACAATAATGATGAAGCTCAACTAAAGATACATCTACTGAGTAAGAAAAAACAATATTAAACTTTTGGAAATTAAGAGAAGAACGATAGGTTTTTACCTTAATTGCATGCCCCCTTGATTCTGCATGGCATTCATCTCTGTATTGGCAGCAATAGTTTCATGTTCGACCATTTCTATCTCATCAATAAATTCAGCAGGTGTATTATTGATGTTTTCATTGTTAGAGCTCCCTCCATGATTAGCTATAGTTGGGCTTTGGATAGAAGGGTTAGACCCATTGTCCTGAAATGGTTGGTTTCTTGCTCTTTTGACAGTTCTAGACTCTTCGACATCACTAAGTAACTCATTATGTTTCCATACATGGACATAATCAGCATCTTGTCCCTCTTCTACATTTTAAGCTTCTGACTTCTTACCATTAAGCTTCGCATTGCAATGTGATTCATATTCATCTTGAGTCATTGCTCTTTCACGTAAGATCTCTGAAACTTCTTCACAAACAACATCATTGTGGTCCACAATATAACAGTGATTACATAAGCTATGTGGCTGCTTCACCCAATGGTATCTGATCCAAACTGGCTCACCAGAGTTAGAGTTCCACCATTCCCCCCTTTTAAGGGGATGCTTAAGATCTACTCCAATACGTGCAGTAATCATATTACCAGATCTCGGTCTATAGTTTTTAGGCTCCATTGAAATCTTCGTCCCCAAGTTTGCAATCGCTTCATCCACTACTGCTACATGATGACACTCAAGCAGTAAACCCTTAAACTGAACGTTCCAAGCTTGTTTTGTAAAGACATAGTCCTTATATGCTATTTCAGTGGAATATTCTTGTAGAGCTAATAAACTCTTTTGAACGTTACAAGGAGATTTTTTTAGAACATCCTTCATATCTTTCTGGGTGTTGAACTTGAAAAAAAGAAACATATTTCCCCACAATCTTAAACTCCCTCTTCCTATAGTTCGTCCATAATATGTTTAGACCATCTTTGATAGATGATGTTTCTATCTCACCATCAGTGGTAACTAGTTTTCCGATTAAACTATTTGACCATGCATCTGTAGCCGCATTTAGATTCCCTGTTATACTAATGGCACCTCTGTTCCCCCTGATTGTTGCAATCCTCATACCTTCAGTGATATCAGAGATGTTATTATTGTTTCTTGAGTCCATTTTTTTTCCGAGATGACAATTTTTGTTTAGGGTTTCTTCTGCAGAATGAAAATATGGTAGACTCCTCTTTTATTTAGGCAAAACGTTAGGATAGTTAAATCAGATAATTTTGTTTCCCTGAATAATAGAGAAAAAAGTTTAAAAAGAGGAAAATAATTTATTTTTGTTATTCGATAGCTGCATGTGATCCGAGAAAAGATACTGAGTCCCATAATTTCAGAATTCAAAGGGCGGAAGTTTTTGAATTTGAATTTTGGGTTGCTGAATCGGGAATAAGTTTTGATTCATCGTGGATACAAAAGTATGATCAGGGAAATAATAATGATTCTAATACTGAGAATTACACAAGGCTGATAATAGTGGTTTTTGCAATATTGCAGGATGTGGTAGAGACAAAGTTAGTAATATAACCAAAGTTGACAATACTGTCATGAATATAAAACTATAGTTGCGCATAGAGATCCAATACTTGGTAGAATCCATCATAAGAATCAACAGGGGCCTGCAAAAAGAAATTATATATCCATTAACTATCATAGAGAATCAAAAAAATAAACAAAAATATAAGAAACTTCAAGTTTAATACAAAAAAAATGAGAAAGAAAAAAGTACAAAAAAAAACAATTTTAATGGAGATTAGAATACAAAAATGTCATGCTAGAGGAATTAAAGGATAAGAATACTAATAAAATGATTTTAGGTTGTTGATTGTGTAATCATGGTGATCAAACTAATCTGGAAAAAAAAAAAAAAAACTAACTGAGTTAAGCTTGTCTAGCTAGTTGACTAGTTTAGTTAATTGAATCTCAGTTTGTGTAATTCATATTGTTGTATGATCTTTTGATATATTTTTTTAATCCTATTAGTTTTCAGTATGATTATGAATTTATGAATGTTACTAATTTTAAAAAAGTGAAGTCCCGGAGAGTAGAGATCCAATGGATGGTGTATATCTTCTTATAGAGGCATGAAGAATAACTACCTATATCAATAGGTGAACAGTGAAGGCTTGGAACCGAATTCGTTCTCCATAATTTAAATCATGCTGAGATTGGATATTCTAGACGCAAAAGGGAAGAAAAAAACGATGCAGAGTCTTAGTTAAGAAAAAACATAATTTATACGCGTGCAAAAAAATTGCATGAAAGGGCGCTCAAACTATTATCGCACAGGGTCACCTGAATTTTAGAGACGAACCTGCTTTAAGGCATTATCAAAAAGGGAGAAAATATTTCTAGCCCAATTTATTTATTTTTTTTGTATATCACAAACCCATCAATAAGATTGCATATATTAGGAACCCATAATTAGTTATAACAAGAATTAATTACATAAATAACCTTTTACTTAATTTCAATTAATTAAACCAAATAGTTATAGTTAACGTGATAAACCATAACTCCTAAAAAAATCTCCCTAAAAATCTACCTCCCTGATTTTAGCCGTGATTGCATTTTTAGTTACCCCCCACCCCCACCCCTAATTAACTTTCGTAAAAAAAAAAAAAGGATTTTTTTTTGTAGCCCAATTTGCTTTTTTTATTTATCACAAACACACCATTAAGATTATATATTTCAAAAACCTATAACTAACTATGATAAAAGTTGTTTACATAAATAACCTTGTACCTAAATAGAGAAATTGATTATAATTATTCTTTTGACTAAAAAAAAGTCGTGAACTTTCCTTAAAAAAATAAATATGAATTATCCCTAATAAATCGCCTAAGAATTTGCTTTTACTAATTTTTTTGTTTGTTTTAACAAAAAAACATGAATTTCCTTAAAAACAACTAATTATCCCTAAAAAATATGCTAATAATTTGCTTTCCTCTTCAAGAAAATCCTTTTTTTTATTCCTTCTCTCTTGCTGTTAATATGTCTTTTTTTTCTCTCTCTTTATTTTTTTTGTTGTTCATTATTTAAATTTTCACTAAAAGTGAAAATACAAAATTTCACCAGGAAATACTATAAGAAACGATTTTTTTGCTCAAACTAAGAAAACTAAAATTTTCACTGGAAAAATGTCAAATTATCACTCGAAACAAATGTGAAAATACAATTTTTCGCCAAAAAACTTATATGGTCAAAAAATTATGGTAAACAATGAAATATTCACGCAAAGATCCAAGTGAAAAAAAAAACTTAAACAAAAATTATCGAGTGTGAAAACCCAGAATTTCCCAATGCTCCAAAAATTGTGGTGAACAATGAACTTTTCACGCAAAAATCCAAGTGAAAGAAAAAACTTTCACAAGAATTATCAAGTGTGAAAGCCCAAAAATTCCCTTAAAATAAGTGAAAAAATAACTTTTCACAAAAAACATAAAAAGGTGAAATACATTTTTTTTCACATATCATAAAGGGTGAAAAACAAAGCTTACTCAAATTTTATCACAAAAAGCTACCAAGGGAACACAATTTTCATTGAAATTTATAAAGCTATGCCGCGCACAAACTAAAAATGCAATCTGTGGGAATTGAACCCACATCTCCATGGTTAAAAACCATGTGCTCTACCATTTAAGCTAAGATAGCACAAAAACTTTCAGTTTAAGGTAAGACATATACAACAATATAATAACGTTATGACTGCCAATCCAGTATATGAAAAAACTAACCTCGATTAACTCCCTTAAAATCCTCTCCTAAATCATTCTTTAAAAAAAAATCAAATATCACCCGTATATGAAAAAACTCTTATTATCACCCCTTAAATAATTCCAATTATCACAAAATGAAAATGGGAAGAATTACGGTTTTCACAAAATGGTAAAAAGAAATAACTCTAATTATCACCAACAATGGAGAAAATTCCAGTGATAAAAATTCAAGTTATCAATTGGGATATTCTAATTTTCATAAATTGATAAGAAAAATATAAGAAAATATCAATTATCACTATTAAAAAGAACCTTGAAAACTTGAATTTTCACGAGTTTCGGACAGGTGAAATTCTCAATCTTCACAAATAAAATACCAACATTTGAAAATTTTAGTTTTCACAATTAAAGGACGTGTGAAACTTTGAGTTTTCACGAAGTTCCAATGGTGATAATTTTGATATAAACTTATTGTTGCTCACAATTTTCAAAAGTTAAGATAACAAGAAAGCCCTAACAAAAATCAACAAAAATAAGAATCAGTGTTGAAATTCAGTTAGTTAAATAAAATTTTCAATCAATCAAATCGAATATAGATGACAAAAAGTGCTTCAAAAATATTGTAGATATGCAAGGATGACCTATAATTGATGGCGTATATCATCACTAGATATGACCAAAATTAAAAAAGGGAGGGAAACCCATGAAGACATATGTTTAAGGATGATGCTACACTAACCGGGGCTAGGTACCGGGAGAAATCCCGTGTCTCACAGCCCCGGGGGCCCACCACAGAGAATTATAGGGGATGTTGTTTACCCCTGTGGGTCCCAAATACATGTGAGACGCGGTAATCTCCCAGAATTTTGAGCCCCGATAGATGTATCATTATTGTATGTTTAATTCCCACTTGTGTACTGCTGATTCTCTTTGTCTCTTTCACATGTATAGGTAACAACTGCAATAGTAAACTTATTAATGGTGATCCGATATTTACTATTGTGTTTATAGAGGAAAGAGAAAAGCAGAAATTTAACCAGAATAGACGTCAAGTAATGGTAACAAATTGACCTAAATAAACGTTACAAACCCACAAAAAGCGTCATTACCAATCAACAGATTATTTATGGATTTTTTTTTATTTTTTTATTTTTTTTGCTAATTATACGGTTGAATAAAGGCTAATTTAGTCCATTTAAAATGTGAAAATATAAACTCAATTTAAAACTATTAATCCTAACCACAGATCGAGTCCGACTTTGTGCACCCTACGGGTGCACATTCCTCCCTTTTTTTATTGGGCCCTTAAGTAAAAGAATATTTATTCCCTTTTTATTTTAATTTTTTGATATCTTCTTATTAAATTTACAATATCTTCTTTTTATGACTTCTCTTCTCCGTGTCTGGTTTACAATTTCTATCATCACTCTTTTTTTTTTTTTTTTGATTTAATCGCTGTTTTAAAATCTAAAAAAACAAAAACACAATCAATTTGACCACGTTATGACTTCATAAAACAAGTGATTGTTTATGCCCTAGTATGAATAAATCTGGCCGCATTGATGTAAAAATAATGGATAGATAGAGGGAAGTAAAAATCACATAGTGGGAAGGGATCGTCTGATGGTTTTTAACAGTCCTCAAATCTTGCTCCGTTATTTTCGGGATGTCACCTTGATTAGTTTAATGAGTGAAATATTATCTTGAATAGATTATCTTTGTAATAGTAGGAAACGTAATTAAAATTAATGACTGCAATTTCATCATGATAATTTTAAAAACTGTAACACGTAATCTTATCATAGACAAAAAATTTTACCATCTCATGATTAGCTTCTGTTTATTTAGCCATTGGAAATAGTCATCCAAATCCTTAGCAAGGAAACTGAAACAAAAGACAATGATCTAAATCCCTAAAATCCTAAAATTGATAAAACAAGTGCAAAAATTAACCCAATAGATAGAAAGTATCAATCGATGCTATATGATCTTCGATTCTTCTGGTTCACAAAATCGGACTCCCACAGATCTAATCTTTTGGGCTGCACATATATGTAATCTTAATGATGGGTTATTAGAAGAGAGATAACTCAAATTTGGGTTCCTCCGAAATTTTCACTTATCAAAAACTGTCCATATTTATTTTTAACAATCGACAAAACCCGGTGTCTTACCCTAGTATAACAAAAACGAAAAAAAAATAATTTATCATTTTGTTATACATATTTTCAGATCCGGTATTATTCGATATCCGGAAAATAATTCGATACGGATTCGAAGTGGAATGTTGGTACTGTATCTGATTGGATCTACGAATACTAGCTTAGATGGAAAGGATTTCCGGAATCCGGAATACCTTAAAAAAAGAAAAAAAAAAAAAAGGATTTCCGATACGGATAATGTGATATCTGTTTCCAAATGGATACCGAAAAATTATGTATGCCCCTCCCATCTGTCGAGCCCTAGTGTGCTCTTCTATATACATACCAGTTCTTCATGTTCCTTGTTTTTCTAGCCCTCCGCGAAGACAGATAGATGCGATTTTACTTTTGCTGACGATTCAAGTAAAACGCCATTGATCTGTTAATATTTAGTGTTTTCAGATTTGGTTCTTTTCTTTTTAGTCTTCTTTCCTGATTCTTCGTGTTAATATCTGTCTGATTTTTATTTCTAGGGTTTCAAATTGCTGTTTGATAATAATAATCGCTGTGTTTAACTTCTCAATCAGGTATTAGGATGCTACCAGCCAAGAATTAGAGAACATCAGATCTAGCAACCCACCCAGGTCTCTCTCTCTCTCTCTCATGGCGATGATGCTTCTGTGATGGGGGTTACTTTATTTTGCTTGATATGTCCGCTCATAGTTTCGTGCTCTGTCATATCCTGTAATTGATTCGACATTTGAACTGGTTTTGTATGGTTTTCCATGATTGATATATCTGACTGCAATTCCTATCCTTAAATTGGCTTACTGAATGAACCTGAACCTCTAAGCATTTTATAGACCTTCCAGCTCAAGTTTTAAGGTAGGTGTCTCAATTGTGTAGAATTTGATTTTTCTCTTCTTGTGTCTCGAGACTCGTACAAGTTGTCAACACTGTGAGGTAATAGATACAACCAGTATATATATGAATTTATATACTTATCTTTGTATTACTGCTGTACCTATTAACTGTATATCAATGTCCAAACACGATTCAGTGCACAGGACAATAGAATTTACACAGAACATTATAACATTATAGTTTGAAAGTACAAGTCTTTAGTTGTAATGTAAAGTGTCTCCAACGGTGTCCATGTTTTTGTGGTGCTACATAATTATAGAGACCGGAGTGTCCTTGCATATAGTCCCTAGGCATTAGGGGTTGATTATCATATCTCCTTTGTGGCATCTTATGAATAGTATCATATTGTTGATACCTAATTTTCACTTATGTTTTTGGCATGTATAAAAGGAGATTTTATTATTTTTTGCAATTTATTCTGGTTTTCTTTATGTAGTTCCCTGGTTATGCCAGTTTAATTGCTAAGGAATGTAAATCTTTGTTTCCTCTTCCTTTTCTGCTTCCAGAATGAAGTTTCTTGAAACCACGAGCGCCACCCCATAGGATGATAACCTTGACGGCTTCCGCATGCTTATGATAACTAATTATAGGAAACACAGACCAATTTTCTTACGTGATGATATTATAAATCCTGACTTGTATCGGGAGGAAATGCTAAGGTTTAATCAAGCAAATATTGCTCTCAGTTTGAAGTATTCAACTGGTGCCTGGAGGTTGTTGAACGAAAAAGATGGTTCTGATAAAAAGGGTGAAGCTGAATCAACGTTTTGAGGGAGCTGCATTTGGAAACTAATTACTGCAGAAATGTAAATGCAAATATTGCTCGGCGGTTAAATCCAGTAGCTGGTCGCTGGAAGTTGTTGGGCAAGGGTCAGTCCAGAAAAACTCCCACTTTGAAGAAGCTGCAGTTGGAAAGGGATAAGCAAAAAATTATGAAGTTAACTAACATCAAATTCCTTTACAAGGTAAGTGGTGATGACATATACAAAGAACTCGGTACGGGTACCCTTGAAGCCCATATAAACGGGTTCCTATTCCTATATACAGATAACAGTGTGCATGCCCAAATAGTTATTTTGTACGAGAAGATAAATGCTGCTTTCTGCCTAGTTGAAGACCAGTGCATGCTGCCTCGTTTGCAATTCTCTTTGCATGACGACATCATGGTGGGGACAAGAAGGATAAAGGATATCCAATTCCATTGGTTCTCCGAAACTTTTGGTGAAGCTCCTCTGAACTTCGCCAACAGAGCTCAGGACGCTCTATGGGGATCTCGTCCCATACGATCTTGTCCATTTGAGAAGTTACATAAGGAGTCCAAATTTCGTGGAAAACTTCCCTATGATGATCATGCGTCCACCTTTTACGTGACGATATTTTCCCTAGTTCGACTCGGAAAAAAAGCCTCCATTATGGCCAGGCTAGACGAGATTGAGATTGTTAATCTGGCAGAGATTGTACCTAGGAAAATTGAAATGACAGTTATACTGAAAGACTTCTACCGTGATATACTCCGAATCAACTCAATTCCTCGGGCATCACTTGCTGTCATTAAACATCGGCTTGACGAAGGAAATGTCAAGTTCTATGAGAATGATATCCGTCTAAACTGGAATGAGATTGTTCAAAATATTATTAAATCTCCCAGGGATTTCATAAAGAAAGGTGCATGGAACATCTATGATCTCGAGAAGGATGCTATTACTTTGGACTACTACTCGGATTCATCCCACGGAGAGTACCCAGGAGGAGAAGAAGAAATAGACTGTTGAGAGGGAGAGAGAGAGGAGCGATGAAGCGGATAGTGAAAGGAAAAAGGTAGATTTGGACAACGCAGTTACCAGTAGTAAGTAATAAATACTATAAAACATCTTTGCTGCTATATTTTCTTTAGTTGTTGCTGTGGTTGTTATTGGCAGAGGTATTTCCGTGTTATCGGAAGGTCTGGTAATACTGTTGAGGTGTGTTTTCAATCTGCATGATGTCGATTAACAGATGTATGTCTGCATTTAATTTTATGTCTGCCCCCTATACATTGTAACAGGGAGTTGCAGTGTGTCATAGACTCGTAGCTCTGTGAATATGAAAGATAAGTTTGAAAAAACTATGGTCTCCCGACGTGCAATGCATAAGCACTCCACTTGGTTTCTTCAGTTCAATCTATTGTTGTTGTGGTGGTTGTGGTTGTTATTGACAGAAGTATATTTCCGAGTTATCGGAAGGTCTGATAATACTATTGAGATGTTTCAGCATGTTGTCGATTCACGGATGTCTTTCTGTATTTAATTTATCTTTGCGCAGCAAAGAGATTATAAATTTAAAACCAAAGCATACAAAGAGACAATCCATAGTCCATCCTACAGACAGAAAGGAGCTCAGGGAAATCAAATAGAAAAACAATTTTAAGATATAGTACGGTCAGAACTAGTTAAGTTGATAGGTGTGACAGGAGATTCTTCTACCTGCCTCAAAATTGTCATGAGCACTTCCATGTCTCTTGCAGATACTCATCAACCATAAAACTATTTATACTGACATGCAACTTAAAAAAAAGACTCACCAGATTCTACCAAAAAAATTCACAGTCAAATTAAAGATAGAAAGCTAAGAGTTGAAGAGAGTTATCAAATCCTATGCACCTTTCCTGTACCAACCCAATTGCAATATTGGTTACTGCTGCTCTGGTGACTGATAGGATTGTCCACTTCTGGTTCTGCGAGCGTCTGCAGTAGTATAACCCCTTGTGGCCCTAGGTGGCCGGACAAGAGGATATGTCTAACCCCTTGTGGTCCTGCAGTACTGCTGGCTACTCCGGTGGCGCATGCTCTATACCTGCGTTCAGTATTACAACAACATTTGCTGCAATCCTCCACAAAAGATCAAGCAAGGGATACCCATACCTTGTGCGAGGACTGGCAAAGCTACAATCCTCCTAATCTCACTCCTCACCACTGGAAGCATGATAACAGAATCAAAATCCAATCTCACACCACCAGACACACATGACAGTCACCCACGAGAACAACCAATTTGTTACAACATCCCAATTACGAAGTAAATTAGACAAGAGTAAAACCTGAAAACATATGGGAGCTTAAACCCCAGTTAAACAACAAAAAATTTACATCTGCAATCAATTGATTCGAAACCTTTTCTAGATTGTTGTACAGACTTGCATTACGTTCATTCCAAAAGCACCACCAGATAGCAAATGGGAGTAAACTCCATATCTTCTTAATCATGTTCTTGGAATTCTTTGACTTTTTATCACCCCATTCCCAAAGGTTAGACCTGACATTACCCGAAAAGACCCAATTGATACCAAAACTATTTAAAAAGTATGTCCATACCTCAAAGACAAATCTGCAATGCAGGAATAAATGCTCATTCGACTCTTCCATCAGACCACAAAATAGGCACTTGGGATCTTGGATCAAGCCAGCAGCATACAACTTGTCAAGAATTGGAGCTCCACTGTAGCAAAGGGTCCAAACTAAAAAGGATATCTTCATCGGTACTTTTGAGTTCCAGAGATGCTTGTCAGGAAAGCTTAATAGTCCATCCGTCTCAAGAGCCGAATACACATAAGCCACCGAAAATTTGTCACCATATCCCCATTTCCTTGTATCCTCATTTTCTGAAACCGATGGTTCATCAATAAGCTGAAGAAGATTTGCCACTTCCTGCAACTCCTGTTCACTCAAATGTCAAGAGAAATGAAAATTCGAAGCACCCACGGACGATATCATTTCACTAACCATGGCATCATTTCTCCTAAACAAACGAAACAATTCAGGGAATGCAAGTTTCAGTGACTGTTGACCAGCCCACTCATAAATCCTAAAATGAATACTATCCCCGTTACCTATAGTCAGAATGGAAGTATTGGTCATATGCGGAAACTCTTTAGTATTGGTCAACGCTGTATATTGCTATTTGAAAAATGAGAGAACGTGCAGTGCACCCATTATCAAGTAACCTATTATAGGGGATGATGAAATCATTAGAGGGGCTGATCCCTTATCCTAATATCTTGTTAGTTGGTTATTGGGTGACCTTTCATAAATTAAACCTAAATAAAAAAAAAACTCATTACTTCTTCTAATCATCAACAACAACAACCAATAATCAATCATCATCAACAAGAATTCAACAATAACCTAAAATCAATCATCATCAACAACAATTCAAAATCAAACATCATCAATAACCCTTCGATCAATCAAATCTAAAAAAAGAGAGGAAAATAAACCTAATTCTCTAATTCTAATCAACGACCCAAAATCAATTTATTACATATGAGATCGAAGTATGTTATTTTTTCTCAATCAATTACAAAGATTTTAGAACCAGTTACGGCTGGCTTTTTGGTTTTTAGAAGCCAAATGTAGGCTTTTTGGTTTTCAGAAGCTAACCGTGACTAGTTACAGTTGGATTTAGTGAGTTACGATTGGTTCCAAAAAACCAAAAAATATGAGTTACGGTTGGATTTAATCAGTTACGGTTGGTCTCGAAAAACCAAAAACATAAGTTACGGTTGGATGCAATGAGCTACGGTTGGCTTCAAAAAAAATTGACAAGGGGTTTTTTAAGTTACCATCTAATGATCCTTTTTGTCCTATTATATCATCCCCTCTAATAATTTCATCAGCCCCTATAACAGGTTACATTATCAAAGTGTGACAGGCACGTCGAGATTCAGACCGAGTAGAAGAAGAACCAAAATGCAGAGTTTTTATTGTAGACGTAAGCACCAATTCATTTTTGTGCATCCATGCACAAGTTACCAAGGGTATAAATGGGTTTTTTGTTTTTGTTTTCCTAACTTTCCGTTGATTTACTAAATACCTCGGTAACATCTGCTTAGTTTTGGAAATAATTACATCCATGCACAAGTTAAGCCTTATTATTTAATTATTTTTTACGTTGAATTCTGGGTAAGTTCTATTATTTAATTACTTACTACATTGAATTTTGAAATCCTCTGACCAATCAATATTAATGAAGTCTCCGGTAGAAGTGAAATTCATTTTTCCACTATCACTCTTCAATTAAGTTAATAAAATCCCTAAATTAAGTTAATTTATTTTGGCTTACCTTAAATAGTGCATTTAGTTTCCTTATTTTTCTCTCCAAGCTTTTCTCCTTCACTGTTTTCTCTCGCCAAAATTTCACAAGCCATCTTCTCTCAGCAATTTTCGGAGGTAGTAAGGGATAATAATTTAGGAGTAATTATGGAGATTTTATTTGGTTTTTGTATCTAATCAGTTTCATTTGTTATTTCTTTTTTATTTGTGGAAGCATAATCAGATTCATCTTAATGATTCGGTAACATGCCAATTGACGACTTATAAATGAATTTTACCCATGATTTTATGGATAATTACCAAGGGTATAAATGGGTTTTTTGTTTTTGTTTTCCTAACATTCTGTTGATTTACTAAATACCTCGGTAACATCTGCTTAGATTTGGAAATAAAAACCAAGTTTCCAGAAATACCCATAGTTTGTGTATTTAAATACCCATAGTTTCCATAAGTTTCTATAGGATGTTATATAGAGGTTATTCACACACTATTTTTCATCAAAGTGATTTTCAAGAGATTGAAACAATCAACATGACTTTCGTCACGAGTAAAGATGAACTTGGCCAAAGCGAAAGCTTACCAACACATATTTCGAAAAATAGATAAGCGAGATAAACTCTGCTCGAAATAGCAAATGCGTATAATCGAAGTCTATATAGAAATACGACTTTTGTCTCAAGATAGGAGATAGAATAGATATAATTTTAAGTGATAGATAAGTTCAAGTCTCCACATACCTTTTTGTCGATGAAGATCCACTAGTTCCTTGAGTAGTTCTTCGTCTTTGCATGATGAACGTCGTGGAGTCTAGAGCTCAACTACACTTACTATCCTAGTCCGAGACTTAGCTATAAGTAGACTAGAAATCAAGACTTATAGTTTTGGCAACTAAACTTAACAAACAAGCTTGAGATAACAACTTGCGAGTTCGACCGAGCAGTGCTCTAACAATCTCCCCCTTTGTCAATTTTAGTGACAAAACTATCAATACATATGGAATACAAAATAAATAAACTTTGCAGCTTCTCATCCACATGCATGATCTCCTTGGTTCTTCAACATTACTCGAATCTTCGTCACTTCCAAGTACTCCAATGATTCCAAAGATATTCAAATCAGCATCACCGTTGTTGAAGATCCGTAGCCATAACAATGAGAAAACAAAATCTCTCAATCATTGTTACACAGTGTCATAGTATTATTACACAGCATCAAAGTTCAATTGTATCACAACTTCGACAACAATATTATGGTGATATGTATCACTCCCCCTTAGTCAATACTTCATCTCATATGAAAACCACTCCCCCTTACATAATGATCCTAAAACCATATGTATTTTTAGTGTGAACTACACATTAATTCTCCCCTTTTTTGTCAATAAAATTGGCAAAGGTACGAAAACTAGTGGGATCCTAATGAAGTTTCCATAGAGATGCTTCATGACCAAAAGAAAGTACATATTAACTTTTTAGATGCAATCATATAGCCGAAGCTAAATGCATTCATCAAGGAGTTTATAAAGATACAAGATAACCCCTATAATATTCCATAGCTGCACTCCCCACAAAGATTTGGCAATTAAGCAAAATTTCAATTAAGAACTCTCCCCCATAAAATGTCATTCCCGAAAGAACAACAAGAGCGACCTTACTTTCACAAGAAAATAAGGATTTCTTTAGACAATAACAAATCACATAAAAATATGAATTTGTATCCAAAAATCTCAACTAAATTAACCACAAGAGAACCCATGATTAATTTAATCGGAAATGCTCACATAAGAAAACTTACGGAGCCGTAGAGTATATACATAAAAATATGGATTAGGTAAGATCAATACTGCGGAATAAAAAAAGATTCATTCTATTCTTCATCACTATTTGCACAATGACATATAATAGACTTAATCTTTGTAAACAAAAGCTCATCCTATTTTCCATCAATATTTGCATAATGACATAATAGGCTTATCTTTTGTTTGTCAAAAGTTCATTCAATCTTTTATCAATACTTGCATATCGACATATGAAGGACTTAACTTTTGACCACATATGGGACAATCATAGTTAACGGACGCAAACACACATATCCCATAAAAAGTTTGCAATATATGAAACCATAAAGATTAATACTGCGAAATCATCTTCCAAACAAACTTTAGAATTTAAATAAATAAATCTAAAAAAATTGAAGATGAAAAACGTTTGACATAGCTATGTGTAATCACAATAATGGCTATTCCAAACCTTAGTTATCCTTCTTAAAACATAAGAATAAATTCTCATAAGAAGTTTCCTAGACATTGAGACCTCTGAAAAATTCTTTATCGTCCCCGAACTCCTTGTCGTCCACAGCCATGGGAACATATGGTTCATGAAGAAAGGAGTCAATTTCAACAAACCTTCTGGGCTGATGATGTCGAACCAGGTCCTTTTGAATTTCAAGAGTTCTCATAACAAAAGCCTTTATTTGTTGAATCTCCTTTCTTTCCTCCTTCAACTCTTCAAGAACATCAGAAAACTTCTGAGAATTTGAAGGAAAAACTCTTGGCTTCCTCAAATTCCTTATTTTTCTTTTCAAAGTTGGAGGTAACGGATATATTTCTTTTTCCTTCATGATTGATGGCTTAACAATCATATTAACATCTTTTCCATCAGAAGACATGATGCTAAGAGTATCCATATGCGTACGGGTTTGTGAGAGGAAATCACAACTTAAACTCAACAAGCAGTCTTAAGTTAAAAAGAGTTTCAGGGAAGGAAAAAGGAATGTAGGGTTACGGAACCTTTACACACAGGTTCGTGCACGCACAACTCACAACCCTAAGAAGGGTAGAATTGTTGAGAATAACCCACTTTTATTGATTGACCAGGGAAGTCCTTTCCAATATCAATTATATATGGAAG
The DNA here is from genome assembly GCA_023531105.1 of Papaver atlanticum. Lineage (NCBI taxonomy): Eukaryota > Viridiplantae > Streptophyta > Magnoliopsida > Ranunculales > Papaveraceae > Papaver > Papaver atlanticum. Next base: position 2,206,086 of record JAJJMB010006306.1, read on the forward strand.
AATTCCAAATTCGCAAAACACAACAATGCTAGGAAAAAAAATAAAAAAATCTTTTCCTAAAGCCTGAGGTGTGCACAATCTTGTCTCTTTTGATTGGGTACATGAGACAAGAAGCACAAAACAACATAATCAAGCTGTGCTGCGGTGAACAACAATCTGTCCACTATGACCTCTTTGAAAGGAATTCATTGAACCCTGTCCCTCAGAATGTTTAGACCATACTTTCTTCACTAGTGGTCTAGTCTTATCCTTGGAAACTAACTTCTTTGACGAAGATAAAATCTTACATACCTCAGCGGTCTTTTGAACAAGTTTGAGCTTGTTTGCTAATCGATTCGCTCTTCATTGAAGTTTGTTAACATGCCTCAATTTGTGTTTATACTTGAAACACTTTGACAGTTCATGGCCTTTGAGCAAACAATAAGAGCATGTCAACCTGGAATATGATTCAGGCATCTGGGATGTGCAAGCTGCTAGACACATAGTAGAACCTGAAAAATTTGACAGAGAGTTTCCAACAAAAAGGTCAATTTTTTCTTCCAGAAAGGTTGAGGTTTCTCCTGAAAGACTACCGAGATTGATGTATGTATTTTCACAAAGAAGTGCAACACTTGACTTTTCGTCTTCATTAGAATCATAGTTGTCAGACATTTCATCAAGAGTTGCAGCAAGACCTTTGTTCCCAGTGTATTTATTTCGATTTGGACACTCATTTGCAAAATGACCAAAACCTTTACACTTAAAGCATTGAGGAATATCCTCATCATCAGTTTCATCATTATCCCTGTTTTTAGGAAGAACGCGATTATGGGGTTTATCTGATGAACTGGATTTATCTCTGGAGAACCATTTACTTCTCTTCAAAAGAAGGTCCATAAACTGTCTTGTGATCAACGAGACTGACTTGTCAAGATCTTCATCTGATGAATCAGCCTTAGAAAGATCATCTTCAGAGATGCAAACACTTTTACTTTTATCAATTAATTTAGTGTTCTTTTGTGCTTTGAAAGCAACATCCTTCCCAGATTTGGATGTATGCTCATGATCAAAGATCTTTAACTTCCCAACCAGAGTATTTCTGGAAAGCGTTGTGAGATTATTTCCTTCAACGATGGCATGCTTCTTAGAATCGTATCTGGATGGCAGAGATCTGAAAATCTTCATCACAATGTCCTTTTCAGGAATAATCTTACCCAATGCAAAGGATGCATTAACAATTTCAGACACTTTGTGATTAAACTTATCAAATAATTCTTCATCTGCCATACGAAGGTTTTCCCAGTCATAATTTAGGTTTTGAAGCCTAGCTTCCTTTTCACAGGTATTCCCTTCAAATACGGTTTCTAAGATATCCCAGGCTTCTTTAGACTTTGTGCACGTAGTCACATGATGCTGAAGATCTGGGGTAATGGCATGTATGATAGCATTTAATCCGTCCAAATTTTGCTTTGCATCAAGGATTTCTTCTGGACTATATCTACCAATATCCTTAGGTATAGATACATCGCCTTCTGTATTAACCAGAGGATCATATCCATTAACAACACATACCCATGTTTGAAAATCATGAGCTTGAAGAAAAGCACGCATAGCTATTTTCCACCACAAGTAGTTGGAGCCATCGAAGACTGGTGGTACGTTTATGGAGATAGAATTTATGTCCATAGAGTCATATCGCTACAAACACAGACTTATAAGGTCTTTAACGTGTTTACCTGCTCTGATACCAATTGAAAAAGCGGGGGTCTAACAACCTCACCCAATATTTTGCTTAACAACCTGTATGGACTAACTCCAATATACTATTAAGATAATCAACTAGACAGTCAGACTAAATCTTAACAAAAAGTATATCAAAGAGTTATATCTCAATTTCTCGATTCAATCCCAACTCAAACAAATAGAAATCTACGAGTCTGATTGAATACAAGAGAAATAACTTGAACAGTACCAAAGACCAATGTTCAAGGATCAATCAATTTCAATCAACAACCAAAGGTTGGATTTACCAATTGATCGATACAACGCACAACCTATGATATTTCAATTATATAACAAAATATACTGCGGAAAAAAATAACACATACACCAGAAGTTTTGTTAGCGAGGAAACCGCAAATGCAGAAAAACTCTGGGACCTAGTCCAGATTGAGCACACACTGTATTAAGCCGCTACAGACACTAGCCTAATACAAACTAACTTCGGTTTGGACTGTAGTTGAACCCCAGTCAATCTCATACTGATCCAAGGTACAGTTGCTCTCCTTACGTCTCCTATCCTAGCAGGATACTATGCACTTGATTCCCTTAGCTGATCTCACCCACAACTAAGAGTTGCTATGACCCAAAGTCGAAGACTTTAATAAACAAATCTGTATCACACAAAAAAGTCTACAGGAATAGATAAATCTGTCTCCCACAAAAATACCTACGAGTTTTGTTCCGTCTTTTGATAAATCAAGGTGAACAGGAACCAATTGATATACCGGACTTATATTCCCGAAGAACAACCTAGAAATATCAATCACCTCACAATAATCCTAATCGACTAGCGAAACAAGATATTGTGGAATCACAAACGATGAGACGAAGATGTTTGTGACTACTTTTCTATCTTGCCTATCGGAGAAATTAATCTTAAGCCAATCTTACGATTGTACTCAAATACGATAGAAACAGCAAGATCAGATCACACAACTACAGAGAAAATAGTTGGGTATGGCTTCACAATCCCAATGAAGTCTTTAAGTCATTAACCTACAGGGTCTCGATAGAAACCTAAGGGTAAAGGAGAATCGACTCTAGCTTATACAACTAGTATCACACAGGAGGTGTGGGGATTAGGTTTCCCAGTTGCTAAAGTTCTCCTTTATATAGTTCCAAATCAGGGTTTGCAATCTATGTTACCTTGGTAACAAAGCATTCAATATTCACCGTTAGATGAAAACCTGATTAGATTGAAGCTAATATCTTTCAACCGTTAGATCGAATTTTAGCTTGTTATACACAAATGAAATATACTTCATTTAGGTTTGAGTAACCGTACCTAAACGTGTACACCTAGTTGGTTCAACAATAGTTAACCAATGGTTAGCCAAATGAGCACTTTCATATCAACCTTATTCATCTTAGCCATAACTAATTCAAATGACTCAAAAGAACTAGTTAGAGAGTTGTTCAATTGCTTAGATCTCATAGAAGTATATAAGACACAATCGAAGAAAAAACGATTTTGATTCACTCGAATCGATTCGTGAACATTATAGCCACGGTTTGCAAAGATTGTATTCCTTAATTTATAAATGTCTTAGTTCATGAATAAACCATTTTTCGAAAATAACCCACTCAAATACGCATACCGGTACGCATACTTAAGTACCCGGATTGAGCTTGTTTTCAATTTACAAACTCCAGCAGAAATTCACGGGATGTGAACTTCCAGCAGTACGCGGACTTAGCTCCGGACATCCTAAACCAGTAAAGTACGCATACTTTGGTTCAAGGATTTTGGACTTACACAAGTATGAGTTCACATACAATGTTTATATCCATTCAAGGTTATATATTCTAAACTCTCATTTCAATCATTGAAACATTCTTAAAGGATGTTATATAGAGGTTATTCACACACTATTTTTCATCAAAGCGATTTTCAAGAGATTGAAACAATCAACATGACTTTCGTCACGAGTAAAGATGAACTTGGACAAAGCGAAAGTTTACCAATACATATTTTGAGAAATAGATAAGCGAGATAAACTCGGCTCGAAATAGCAAATGTGTATAATCGAAGTTTATATAGCAATACGACTTTTGTCTCAAGATAGGAGATAGAATAGATAAACTTTTGAGTGATAGATAAGTTCAAGTCTCCACATACCTTTTTGTCGATGAAGATCCACTAGTTTCTTGAGTAGTTTTTCGTCTTTGCATGATGAACGTTGTAGAGTCTAGAGCTCAACTACACTTACTATCCTAGTCCTAGACTTAGCTATAAGTAGACTAGAAATCAATACTTATAGTTTTGGCAACTAAACTTGACAAATAAGCTTGAGATAGCAACGCTTGTGAGTTCGACCTGAGCAGTACTCAAACATTACAGATTTTCCCCAGCCGACAATTTTATTTTAGTGGTCATACAGAGATGGATAAGAAAGTGAAGACCTAAAGACAAAACAAGAATGTTTCATCCGAGGAAACACATCTGCTAGGATAAAAAGGAAATATAATATAGGGAAAGACAAGCTTATCCTTGGAGATACTTTTTAAATGAAGAAAAAGGGACGGTAGAAAATGGGCAGGCACATTAAGTTCGAGGATACAAGCTAAACACCAGATTGGGTAGTCACGGCATCAAAAGCTCAAAATATCTGTCGAGCTAATGATCAGAAAAACGATGTCATATACACTAATTTACTTCACGCGCTAAATGCTAGTGGGGGCGAAAATTAGGTGTATATTGTAGAACTTGTTTCCAAGTTTCTGGAAGAGAGCTGCATAATATTTCAGAAGCCGTGGAGTACGTTTGTGGACGAGTCGCAAGGCACTTCAGCAAACACATCTCAAGAGGCATTCAATTATCTTAATATCACAATAAATTATGGGTTAAGAGGGGGCGATGTACCATAATATTTGGGCACCAATATCGACTGACGCAAGCCTTATTAGCAAGATCGATTTCGGCCCATGCCTAGCGACCCATATCACCGGTTCGTTTCCGCCAACCTGTATCCATGATCCAAAAAGAAGGTTCTAGAACATCTAGATTACTTGGAATCCAAGTTGACACAATTGTATAAATACAGGGAATCTTAACCCTAATAGGGAGGAAGACTCCAAGAAAAACCCTAGAAGGGAAGCCATTGTAATCTAATCAATAAAATAACTCTCCTTAGGGAGATTCCTCCGTAGATGTAGGCAACACTTGCCGAACCACGTTAAATCGTTGTCTTCTCTGTTTATTTTTCAATTAGATTTTTAGCCCATATTCACATAATCATCATCAAATCATCGTGTTTGTGCCTAAAACTAATTTTGGGTACAAACATTATCTATCTTTGAAAATTCTCACATCAGTACAGTTTCTCCTAATGATCATACCGTTTGATCAAGGAATGATCATCTTTTTGGGAGAAAATACTTTGGGCAGAAATTTCCAAAGAGAAACATGAGCTATGTTTCCGATACTCGTTGTAAGCAAGAAAAAGCTTACTCCGATACAACCTAGTTGTATGGAGATTGTGCACTCTTATCCTAGTTTGTGCTCATGATTTTGGGATGGGAAAGCACATAAAAATAAGAGCACAATTTTTGTTTGTGTTTATATCATAAAATTCTGTGACAAATGTCTGGGTAGCTGTGAATCCATGTTTGTCTAAAAAATTGTTCATATTTATCATGATCTTCAAAAAATAGGTTTTATTGAAAATTTTCAAATTTTAATAAACCTTCTTGCATGAGAAGTTCGGACATAGGAAACAAAATATATTCTGTATATATTTTCCGAATTTCCTGAGTATTTTTGGTCCGAAAGTTGTCTCTTCTTAAGAGAAACTATCTCGTGCCTGTATTGTGTAACCCTGAATAATTCTTATTTAAATCCATGAGCATGCCTCCAATAAATCGCGGTATCAAAAAGGCAAATAAGGAGGAAGCTCAAAAGGTTAAGGATTGTCAAGGAATCAGTACATAAAGGAAGAAGAAAATCATATCAAAAATCATATCTGATTATGATTCCGATAGTTCTGCTGGATCTAAAGATGAGTCATGTCTGTTGGCTTACAACCTTAATATTCGATCTCATACGATGAGAACCCTTGTGATTTGAGTGACTTTTTTATTTAGCGGGATTAAGTTCTATCCCAAGTTGGTAGGCTTTATCAAAGGATCACAAGGTGTTCGGATTGAAACTCATATTTAAAAAGTCACAATGTGTTGAATCAATTTGTGTTTACATGAGATGTATTTAGCATAAACATATGTGTTTCGGGTTTTCAACTTTTTCTACTGGCACGCATTAGTTAAAAACCGATTCAACCTTTCTCTGGTAAAGGTTGTTTTTTGTTGTTGTTCTTTTGTTCTTGCGAGAGGATGACAACATAATGGGGGAGAGTTCTAACTTGAACTTTCGCTTAATGATATATCTTTCTGGGGAGAAGAGGATGCGGAATTTGAAGTAACGAATTTGTTAGTTAATCGGTTTCCTGTTTAAGAAAAGCCTGCTTATATTGCATATACATTTTGCTTTTGCTTAACAAATTTCGGTACAATTGATGTTTATTACATTATTTGTGTATGGATGTGTGTGTGTGATTCAATTGTTTTCGGTTAAGAGAATCTGTGTGACATATCGTTTGGTATCTTCTTTATTGTTTTTTCTTAACGAAATTTCGGTGCAATTGCGGTGCTATAATGTCTATGTTTGTTTCAATTGCTTCTGGTTAAGAAAAATAATTGTGCAAGTCAATTTATTTGGTTTGTATGTATTGTTTATGGCTTAACGAAATACGGGATCATTTGTTTAGTCCAATTCGATTCCGGATAAGACAAACCAAGTTAATTCTGATCTTAGTTAGACTTATCAAATTGAAAGATTCGGTTATTCAAGTCTAATCGAATGCCTTGACAAGAAATACTAATTAACTAACCTAGTACTTGTCATTTCTAAAGTGAAAGGTCTAAGTTATTGTATGAATAATTAGAACCTGATGAGAAAAATAGAGTCCATTCTGATCTTTATTTTGGTCTTATCGAAAAAAAGCAATTGTTTGTGTACAATCGGTTTAGCAAGGGAACTAAGTTTCCTAGTCAATTTGTTAAACTATTAGGGAAAATTGCTTTGGGAAATTGTTTCCTTGATAACATATTAAAACCAAATTACTTGTAGTTTCGGTTTTGATATTGGTTATCTAAAGTGATATGTGAAACCTTCGAGCTTAACTCTTATAGGTTGTACAAGTCTTTTAGATTTGTAAGATCCTTTCGGTTTGTCCTTTATTTGCTCGAACCTTTGTCATTTTGTGACAAAAAGGGGGAGAAATATATGGAGTAAACAAGTGATTTGTAATCACTAAGGAGAGGACAATTGTGCTTAAACGTTATATCTAACGAAAGAGTAAAGCATTGACTAAGGGGGAGCAACATATCATATTGCTATTGTAGTAATCTTGACTACAAAAGGAGAATAACAAAGATGTTCGGATTGAAAATCTACCTATCTTGCCTTTAGGGGGAGTATTAGCTTTGTTATTAAAATGTCAACAACGGCATTTATGGATTGAATGTATACAGGTTATTGTGTTGTTGAAACTTGGAATCAAGCGCATGTGTAATGAATTCTTGTAAATTTTTTATCCATATGTGTTAAGAGTTTTGTCACTAAAATTGAAAAAGGGGTAGATTGTTAGAGCATAGCTCGGTTGAACCGACCAAGCGTTGGTATATCAAGTTTGGTTGTCATATTTTAGTGAATCAAAACTCATCTAAGAGTCGCTTGATTATGTAATTAGAGACAACTTCGTATAGGTTAGACTAGAAAGTCTAGGATTATGAGACATACAAGTATTACTCGAAGACTTGAAGAATGTGAAGAAGTAACAAGCTACAATGACGACATCATCCTTCCTCTTGAGGTTAGTAATATTGACTTGAACTGTTTCATTCCTAACGTATCTTTAAAGTCGTGCTATATTGAAAACATAACTGCGAAGCTGTGAATGATTATACTCTAGTAGTGAGACATGATTGCATGATCATAGTGTTAAGGAATTAGAATACGAAGTATAACGCTTATCTTTTGAACTTCGTATATAAGACATCGACATAATCGTATGAATGCTATTGTGATTATGTGTATGGGTAAAGGTGAAGATTTCATCCTAGGAAACAATGTTTACATTTGTTTAAAGGAAGTACGTTCATGAACTTGTTTTATGAATCGAAAGGGAAATCGCTAGGCTTATTGATATTGTTATTCATTGCATATCTTTGAATTACCAATATGTGTGAGTTAGTAGAACCGATCATAACTTGTTATGTATCTTGGTATAACTAATCACAGTGCCTGATTTATGTATTGGTATGACTAGTTTAGTGTAACCGATCCTAAGTAATCACCTGAGATGGTATGATCGATATCTGTAATTGGTGTGACCGATCCTAGTAATTGGTGTAACCTATCCTAGCAAATTGGTGTGACCGATCACAAAAGAGTTGTAATCGATCCTTGTAATTGGTGTAACCGATCCTAGTGACTTGTGTAACCGATCACAAGTAATACCATGAGAATATGGTAACCGGTCTTGGTAATAGACGTAACCTATCCTGGTAACTGATGTAAATGATCCTGGTAACTTGTGTGTTCTATCATAAGCATTACCATATTAAGGTATAACTGATCCCTGTGATTGGTAGAACTGAGTGAACCCATTATTGTGGGTTGATACTTGTTAATGAAAGAGGATTTTTAAAGAAAAGATGTCGACATACTTTAAACACGAACAGTAACTCTTATCTTTTATTATTCAAAGATATTCCTTAATAACTCAAGGAGATCCCGGTCCGAAATAAATGAAGAATCTTTTAATTTAGGTTGTTAATTTTATATGCTTTAATTACCAACAATTAAATGCATATCTCTAGAAAATAAAATTAGTAATGTGCATTTACTGATTGGAGATTTTCTATGAGAGATTTCGGAAATATTTTGGACAAAGCATTTCCAGGAATTATGAAAACCGATTTGGGCATTTATTACATATCTTAAGAATATTCGGTTTTGGAAATTCCTTGGTGTCCAAACATCCTTGGTCTATAAATACTCAAGTTTGCATTTCTAGCAAACTATCCTAAGAGCCAGGCAAACTTCATCTTCTTGTTGTTTCTGGTGAAGCCGTCTATCCGGAGAGGAAAGTAACCTAATTAGGAGAAATCTCTTACGACCGCTCGTTTAAAGACTTCTATGGGATCAAGAAGCTCTACGAGTACCGTTGGTAGGAAACTAGATAATTGCAGTTTATTAGTTTTCGATTGATTTGATTGACTAACGGTTGTTGAACTTTGATTGCACCTAGTTTGTTTATTCTTGAAAATATTCTCTTCTGATATAAGATTCACTCAAACTAGATCGAAGTGTCGACGGGATCTTTAGAACTGTTTGTAGCTCTAAAGACATCTTTTGAAAATCCATTGTTAACAGATTCCGTTCTGTTTGTGATTGATCACAAGAGATTCAAATTGTGTTGTGCAGGTGTTAATTGAAGATTAAAGAAGATTTGAAGACAAAGAAGATTTCTTATTTGGTTTCTATATTTTTGGGTGTGCATAAACCTTGATCGGCTGGGATCCAACTAATATCGGATTTATTTGACTGATTAGTTGCGTGAGATCGGTAACGCTGATAGTTCTCTTGAGTTCTATTCAATTGTTTCAAATCCGAATCTTATTACTTCGGTAATTGAAGATTGGATTGATCTAACCAGGAAAAGGAGTTTATTAGTTTAAACGGAAGAGCCTTTGCATATGACTTGAGATATCTTTATCTGGAAAGAATCAATAGAGTTGTTACCAAACATATTTGTTGTTCCTTTACTGTTTGGAATACGATCCATAGGAATTGTTCCAGTGCGTGCACTTATTGAATGTCGGAAGCGCAGGGATACTGGAAAAACTAGGTGAACTAGGATTAGTTTCTTGGTCTCAACTATACGAAGTTGGTTTAGATTTTGTATAACGGATTAATTCTGAGAGTATTCAATTCTGGACTTGGTCCCGGGGGTTTTTTGTATTTGCGGTTTCCTCGTTAACAAAATCTTGTTGTATCTTTTACTTTTCTATTTCCACAATTATAATTATTTTATTATAATTAAAAGTAAATTACACAAACATTAACTCCGTGTTACTTGATAGTGATCCTATAGAGTTTGGTTAAGTCCGAACCTATTATCAAGTAATCACACTCTGATTGTTGTATTATATCGATCTCCTATCCATAGACAATCACACAAAGTGTGAATACCGATTTGTTGTATTGTCTCGACTTTGTCCATAGACAATCATTTTTGGTAAGAGGACTTATAGGTGGATAAATTAAAGATTGTGGTGTATTTGGGTACCCTCGTCTTTTCAGTTTGTTTCAATTGCTTCCGGTTAAGAAAATAATTGTGCAAGTCAATTTATTTTGGTTTGTATGTATTGTTTATGGCTTAACAAAATACAAGATCATTTGTTTAGTCAAATTCGATTCTGGATAAGAGAAACTAAGTTAATTATGATCTTAGTTAGACTTATCAAATTGAAGGATTCGGTTATTCAAGTCTAATCGAATGCCTTGACAAGAAATACTAGTTGACTAACCTAGTACTTGTCTTGTCTAAATTGAAAGGTCTAAGTTATTGTCTGAATAATTAGAACCTGATGAGAAAAATAAAGTTAATTCTGATCTTTATTTTGGTCTTATCGAAATAAGCGATTGTTTGTGTACAATCGGTTTAACAAGGGAACTAAGTTTCTTAGTCAATTTGTTAAACTATTAGGGAAAATTGCTTCGGGCAATTGTTTCCTTGATAACATATTAAAACTAAAACTACTTGTAGTTTCGGTTTTGATATTGGTTATCTAAAGTGGCATGTGAATCCTTCGTGCTTAACTCTTATAGGTTGTACAAGTCTTTTAGATTTGTAAGATCCTTTCGGTTATACCTTTATTTGCTCGAACCTTTTTCATTTTGTGACAAAAAGGGGGAGAAATATATGGAGTAAACAAGTGATTTATGATCACTAAGGAAAGGATAATTGTGCTTAAACGTTATATCTAATGAAAGTGAAAAGACGAGGGTACCCAAATATACCATAATATGAAAAAGCGGGGGTCTGACAACCACACCCAATATTTCGTTTGGCAATCTAAATAGACAAACTCCAATATACTTTAAAGAGAATCAACTAGATAGCTAGACTCAATCTATATAAAAGTATATTAAAGAGCTATATCTCTATTTCTTAATTCAATCGGCAATCAAACAAATAAGAATTTGCGAGACCGATTTAATAAGAGAAATGACTTGAACCGTACCAAATACCAATGTTCAAGTGTCAATCAATTCATATAAGCAACCAAAGGTTGGATTATCTTATTGATTGAACTTAACGCATAACCTGTGATATTTCTATTATATAACAAAATATAATGCAGAAAAGAAATAACACAAACACCAGAAGTTTTGTTAACGAGGAAACCGCAAATGCAGAAAAACCCCGGGATCTAGTCTAGCTTTGAACACCACACTGTATTAAGCCGCTACAGACACTACCAATGAACTTCGGACTGGAATGTAGTTGAGCCCTAATCAATCTCACACTGATCGAGGTACAATTTCGCTCCTTACGTCTCTGAACCCAAGAAGGATTCTACGCACTTGATTCCCTTAGATGATCTCACCCACAACTAAAAGTTGCTATGACCCAAAATCGAAGACTTGATAAACAAATCTGTCTCACACAGAAAAGTCCATTGGAATAGATAAATCTGTCTCCCACAGAAATACCTATGAGTTTTGTTCCGTCTTATGATAAATCAAGGTGCACAGGAACCAATTGATAAACCAGACTTATATTCCCGAAGAACAGTCAAGTATTATCAATCACCTCACAATAATCTTAACCGTATGGAAGCGAAACAAGATATTGTGGAATCACAAACGATGAGACGAAGATGTTTGTGACTACTGTTAATCTTACCTATCAGAGATAAAATCTCAATCAAATCTTAGCAAAGATAATGCTCAATCACGATAGTAGAAGTAAGATCAGAACACGCAACTACAGAGAAAATAGTTGGGTCTGGCTTCACAATCCCAATGAAGTCTTTAAGTCATTAACCTACAAGGTTTCATGAAAAACCTAAGGTTAATGGAGAATCGACTCTAGTCGTAACTAGTATCACACAGGAGGTGTGGGGATTAGGTTTCCCAATTGATAGAGTTCTCCTTTATATAGTTTTCAAATCAGGGTTTGCAATATAAGTTACCTTTGTAACAAAGCATTCAATATTCACCGTCAGATGAAAACCTGATTAGACTCAAGCTAATATCTTTCAACCGTTAGATCGAACTTAGCTTGTTACACACAAATTAAATGTACCTTCATTTAGGTTTGAGTAACCGTACCTAAACGTGTACACCATGTTGGCTCAACAGTAGTTAACCGAAGTTAGCCATATGAACACTATCATATCAACCTTATTCATCTTAACCATAACTAGTTCAAATGACTCAAATGAAACTAGTTATAGAGTTATTCAATTGTTAAATTCTCATAGAAGCATACAAGAACACAATTGAAGCAAAATCAGTTTGATTCACTCGAATCAATTCATGAACATTATAGCCACGTTTTGCAAAGATTGCATTCCTTATTATATAAATGTATTAGTTCATGTCAGAACCGATTTTAGAACTTTAACCACTCAAGTATGCAAATGGGTACGCATACTTAAGTAGCCGGACTAAGTTTGGGTTTCGCCAGTATGCGAATGGGTACGCATACCTCCAAACTCAGCAGAAATTCCCGGACCTAAACCTTATGCCAATACTGATAGGTGTCTGGAACAACTCTAAACAACAAATCTGACTTGCGGGAAGGACAGATTAGTTTTCTAGCAACTATCAAACCCTTTAAATTATAATCTCTCAAATCTCTAGTTGTAGAATAGAGCCCAATAACTCATTTTGGGAAGGACAGTTAGTGAAGAGCAAGCCCATGCTCTTTATAACAACTTTAGATTTGATAACCGTCAAAGTTTTGATCCATATTCAGAGACATATAATCCTGGTTGCAAAAAGCACCCGAATTTATCATGGTCTCAGGGTCAAAATCAAGGCCAGACTAGTAATTTCCAAGATCCACCAGGGTTTAGTCACCCTAAGAACCCGTTAGATCCAACTTACTTTTTCGATAACATGATGAGTCTCTTAGAGGATTCTTTTAGTACAGTAACAAAGACCCATGAAATGTTAGCAACGAGACATAATAGTTTTCAAAAGGAAACCGAGAAGAATTTTCAAACTAATTCCAAGACTCTTGCTAAGTTAGAACTTCAAATAGGTCAAATAGCTCAGCTTCTATGTGAGAGAGAGAATGGAAAGTTCCCTAGTCAAACCAATCATAATCCCAAGGGAGATAAAACATATGCTCAAGCAAATTCTGTCACTACCCTTAGGAGCGTAAAAACGGTAGACAACAAGGTAGCCAAACCTAATAGTGGACATACTATAGATCCATCTTCTAGTTCCCATGAGGCCCATGAGGAGTCGCTAGGTGAAGAGACTGACAAAGTTTCTAGTGATGCCAATGCGATTCCTCATAGGTCCGACTTTATGCCTAGAGCCCCATCCACAGTTGTTAGCTCAAACAAAGAGAGAGTCGACTTTCAACGAGATAATGGAAACATTTAAGCAAATGAACATTAACATCCCATTATTAGAAACAATTAGGCAAATGCCTGCTTATGCCAAGTTCCTTACGGATCATTGTACAAGAAAGCGTAAGCTTAATGTCAATAAGAAAGCCTTTTTAGCTGGTCATGTAAGTTCAATCCTTCTGAACCAAACAACCCCTAAGTATAAAGACCCTGGATGCCCCAACATATATTGTGTGATAGGTAATCACTCAGTTGATAAGGCATTACTTGACTTAGGAGCTAGTGTGAACTTACTCTCGTATCATGTTTATAACCAGCTAGGTCTTGGTAAGTTGAAACCGACTAAAATGACCCTACAGTTAGCTGATAGGTTTGTCAAAGTACCTCGTGGTGTCATAGAGGATGTTCTGATTTGAGGTTGATAAATTTATTTATCCAGTGAATTTCGTTGTTCTAGATACTCATCCTGTTCAGAATCTCAATGCTCAAATAATGGTGATTTTAGGTCGCCCATTTTTAGCCACAGCTAACGCCGTTATCAACTGTAGAACCGGACTTATGAATATACCCTTTGGTAATATGACCACTGAAATGAATGTATTTAATGTTGCCAGACAACCTTCTGATGAATATGAGGAAGTGAATATGATTAACACTTTAGTTCAGGATATAGTTCAGGATAATTAGGACGACACTTTATTGGATGATTCTTTGGATGAATTTGATGAGATTCTCTTAAGTCAGTTAGGCGACCAAACTGTTGAACTAGAAGAAGCTCTCGAGTACTTTAAAGACTCTACGGACCCTGAAATTCAAGCCATAGTGCTAAGTCTTACAAAGAGTAATAATGACCCTAAGTTTGGGGGTAATTAACTAGAAAAAGCTCTTGAGTATTTTAAAGACTCAGAGGATCCGGAAATTCAAGCAATAGTTAGAGGTTTGTCTGAGAATACTGACTACCCTAAGTTTGGAGGTAATGATGGTCATATAGCCCTTAGTAGATTTCATGGGGGTGCCCTTATCCTAAGTGATTGTCAAGTATCCCCATTAGAAGTCCTTAACTTGGGAATCGAGCCTAGTGGTCCTGAGGTATTACTTGAGTCTCTTCCGACTCAACAACCTGATCCTTCGGATACTATCCAGGAGGAAATTGAGGAATTAGAAACCCATAGTTCGAAAAAAATTGTTTGTCAAAACACTCATATGAATCCCAAGTGGGCGCTGCAGATAAACCCATTTGTATTGCAAGAAATTTTAGATCAGGTTGTGCTATATATGCTTATTTATCTAATCCGGTGCAGTTGTCTCATAATTATGGCAGTTTTATTTGGTTTTGTTGACCCACAGTTGTTTCGACTATATATATATATATATGATTTGAAAAGGTAATTAACCATTTTGTGGTATTTAACGTCTGGTTGAAGACTTTAAACTTAGCACTTCTTGAGAGGTAACTCATGCTCATGCAACACGGTAATATCTTTCCTTAACTCTTTTGCTTCAAATGGTAACAGTTTCTCCTTGTTCATTCTTTTAATTTTATCTTTAGAACATTGAGGACAAAGTTAGATTTAAGTTTGGGGGTATGGGAGAAACTTTTTAGTTACATTATATTAAACTCCATAGCCTATAAATTTATGCCTATTAAGGATGACACTAACCAATCTAAGTGGATAGAAGCATCTTGGTTGTAGGAGTTGAGGAACCAATCTGAGTGGATGGAAACATCTACATAGTCTATTCATAAATGCACAGAGCTCATGTGTTAGAAATAACATGGTAGTTTCACTATATGTCGTTGAGTCCTTTTCACTTTCTGTTTTTATTTTATTTTCTTTTTAAAATATGTTTCTTTAAGTGATTTGGTGGGGCACACATATCGAGTTGTTACCACCGCTGGGATGAAGTAGAGTGACTGAGTTACTTTATAGAAAAATAAATAAATAAATGAAAAGTGATAAATGATGAAAAAGAAAGAAGAAAAAAGTTCAAAAGTTGAAAAAATAAACACTTGGATAGCAATATGTGTGTGTTCTCCCTGTCTCCGTCGCCTAAATAAGCGTGGAACGCAGGATCCACGAGAATTACCATGTAATCTGCTGACAAGAAGCATGCGCTTGGATCCGCACGATCTAATCACGTTGTTAAAAAAAAAAAATTAAGACCATCCAACAGGAATAAATTGTTCAATAAAATCGACCACTGGTTCCCTTGTATATGCCAGCTGAGTTGATATTAGCCAGACCAGTATCTCAGTCCATTAGGATAGGTTCATCTTGGCAGTGGCCTTCAGACATATATGGGAAACACCGTTCACCTTAGTCAACATCAAAACCATCTATTTTTTCTCTATATCCATCTTCTTAATCTATCCATGTGATTTGTTGACTTCGGATATTGATGTCCATAGTGCGACTATCTGAGTAGAGCTTTGTCACTTATATATGAATTTTAGAATGCTTGAGTGCAAACTCGTGTACAACAATTGGAATTTCGCATCAGGGTACTTCCTCCTGTAGTCAGTGAAAGTATGCCAACCAAGGAGATTCTTTAGTGCCTTCCAAGGTTCAGCGTAGATAGCTAGGGTTTGGAGTAAAGGTTTTGTGGGTATATCTCTGGTAAACCCTCCCGAGACTATAACTCGGCCACTAGGGCCACCCGGGGGTTTAAAGGCTTGTTGCACACGCTAAGTGCAATCGCGATGCATGCGACAGTGATTAGGATTTTATTTTGTAGATTTGATTTGCTCGAGGACTAGTAAATAATAAGTTTGTCCGCATTATTTGCTAGTTTCTATGCATGGAAGAGTTACGGGATTTTTTCGTCAAGGAAGAGTATCTCGGGTATTTGAAGTGCAAGGGAAAGTTACGTGCAGAATAGAAAAAGTATATCTCTGGATTGGATTATGTCGACAACAAAGGAGAGTTTGGGGTTAAAAACGGAAGCAGACTACGCGTGAAAATAAAAAAGGAAAGTAAAGAAACCCGTAGCTTGTCGTGGAAGAAAAGTAGAGAGATTGAAAGAGTTTGTGGTGTATAAATAGAGAGGGTCTGAGTCATAGAAGGGTTATCGGGAGTTTTGGGGAAGTTTGGAGAAGAACATAGGACGAAATCAAGAGTTGCAGGAAAGCTTTTCTACTGCTGCTGCTGAAGAACACGAAGAACATTAGACGTAACAGAACAGTCGCAAATTTTACAACACATCTCTTTTATCGTTTACTGTAACAGTGTATTCGCAACACTCATATCTGTTACAAATCTCTGAATTAGCACTTTTAACCTCTTTGTACACACTTTTGAGCTATGAATAAATATTATGAGCGTGTTTTGAGCATGAGGAGCTAAACTCCAACACTGGGATGACGGAGGAAGCCATGTTTCACAATTGTTTGGTAATTATAATTTATTCTTATGACTTTTTGCATTGATTTTTAATCGATTTATGATTTTCATTGATTATTTGTGATTTTGTTTGATAGTGTATGCTTAGTATAAGAACTCTTGATACACTATGCTTATGATTTACATCTAATGCTTTATAAAATCTACTTTTGGCAAATAAATAGAGTCTACAAAAGAGCTAAAATTATTATGAATCATTGTATGAACCAATTGATTGTGAAATTTGGTGGAATCCTAAGTCCCAGTATCTCTCAATCTTAATACAAACCTTTAATTAAATTTTATTCTTAGAATTTAAATCTAAAATCAAATCTTTATAAGTCTGAGAATCGAACATCTTATTTACCACTTCTACAACACACCACCAACTAAAGAGATTGTTTAGAGTCGTTCTTAAATTTTTCCAGAGGTAACTGGAGTTGGAAATATAGGTTTTGTGGGTATACCTCTTGTAAACCCTCATGAGACTATATCTCGTCCACTCGGGACACTTAGGGGTTCAAAGGCTTGTTATACATGCTAAGTGTGATTGTATCCTCGGCGAAATAGAGTTGTATGTTTTAGAATTAGTTTTGTTTGATTTGCTCGAGGACTAGCAAATTCTAAGTATGGGGGAATTTGATAGGTGTCTAAAACACCTTGATATTTATCTACTGTTTATGCTTTCTTTGCTAAGTTTTCTTGTAAATTATGTATCTTATGTTTAGTTTTGAGTTTTAGGTATTTTGGAGGCATTTGGAACGAAAGAAGAAGAAACGTCGCTTAGAAGGGAAAAAGTATCATTTCATGTGCAACTGCTGTTAGAGGCGGATTATTTCTCATTATTTGCTTTTTTTTCTTCATCTCTGTCAGAAAAGCATGTCGGCTTTAGTGATGCAAATTTATTTGTCTAAAAAGCATGGAAGCTTTAGTGATGTAGAGAACTTGGAGAGAAGAAGTGGATCGGAGAAGTAAGAGACAGTTGTTGTTGGGGGATGAATTCGAAAGCGTTCATTTAGAGAAAGAAGGGGGAAGGCGTCACTTCGTATGCAAGCACTATTGGGAGCACAATTGAGGAATAGGGGGTTGTCGTTCTTTGGTGGCCTGTAACATTTTCTGGGTGCCTGTGACACTTCTTATCATTACCACACCCTAGAAATCAGAAGAGAATTCATTTCTCAATCATTCATTTCCTAACTCAGAGGAGAATCCATGACGTCCGCAGAGAGAAATGTGATTTGAGTAGGGTAGAGAAAGAAGTTGTAGCTGAGAAGAAAATGGATTTGAGTTGTTGCTGGTGTGAAGGTAAATCAATGATTGGTGGCTGCTAATTGTTATCGAGAAGAGGCAGAAGGTTTTGAAGATTGATGAATCACTAACAAAGATGGAAGAATCAAAGAAGGAATTAAAGATGGGATCTGTTGAACTGAAGACCTAATGATGTTGTTGTTGTTGAATCAAAGATGGGGAATCTCAAATTTGAGTTTTTATCAAAGTTATGTTGCTGATGTTCATGAGTTGGTGACTGGTGATATGAGAAACTGAGAAAAATCCAAAGATAGGTTAGTTGGATTCATTGTGTTATAGAGAAGGAGATATAGAAGAAATATGAGATGGGGTCTTGAGAAACAAAGAAGAATTGATAGTTTATGCTTGTCGAGAACAATTGCAGGTGTTTTAGTTGAATGCCTAAAACTGTGGATTTGTGATGGGGTGGTCTGAGTCTGGCTGAGAAGATGACACAAAGATGAATGTCTAAAGTTAGATGTATGGTTATGATAGGTGAAGCTCCAGAATGTGATGTTGTGTTGCTCAAAGTTGTGAGAGATGGCTTGAACTGAGAAGGTGTATGGATCTGGTGTTGTATTGATGGGTTTAGGTTGATTCAGCAGAGAGGGACTTGTGTGTTTACTGAAGCTGAGAGGATGGGTTATTGTAGACTAAGATCAAAGTTAACTTTATTTCTCTCATCAGGCTCTAATTATTCATACAATAACTTACACCTTTCTCTTTAGACAAGACAAACACTAGGTTAGTTAAGTAGTTTTTATTGTCAAGGCATTTGATTAGACTTGAATATCCGAATCCTCCAATTTGATAAATCTAACTAAGATCAGAATTAACTTAGTTTCTCTTATTCGGAATCGAATTGGACTAAACAAATGATCCCATATTTTGTTTATCCATAAACAACACATACAAACCAAAATAAATTGACTTGCACAATTATTTTCTTAACCGGAAGCAATTGAACCAAACATAGACATTATAGCACCGCAATTGCACCGAATTTCGTTAAGAAAAAACACTTGATACCCAACAATAAAGAAGATACCAAACAATAATCCAAATAAATGACACATTTTTTTTTAACCGGAAACAATTGAATCATACACACACATATCCATACACAATAATGGAACATATCAATTGTACCGAAATTTTGTTAAGCAAAAGCAAAATATATACAATATAAACAGGCTTTTCTTAAAAAGGAAAACGATTAACTAACAAATTCGTTACCTCAAATTCCGCAGCCTCTTCTCCCCAGAAAGATATATCATTAAGCGTAAGTTCAAGTAAGAACTCTCCACCAGTGTGTTATCATCCTCTCGCAAGAACAAAAGAACGACAACAAAAGCAGCATTTACCAGAGAAAGGTTGAATCGGTTTTAACTAATGCGTGCCGATAGCAAAAGTTGGAAACCCGAAACACATATGTTATGCTAAGCACAACTCACGTAAACATAAATTGATTCAACATATTGTGACTTTTCACATATGAGTTTCAATCGAAATACCTTATGATCCTTTGATAAAGCCCACCAACATGGGCTAGAACTTAATCCCGCTAAATCAAAAAGCCACACAAACCATAAGGGTCACATCATATGAGATCGAATATTAAGGTTAATGAAAACCGAAATCAGACATCTCATAAACCTTTTTCATTTTTTTTAATAGCCTTTAGTGCTACAAAATTTTAAATGAAAAATGCATAAAGTATGAATAGATCAATAAAGTAAACATCATCATTAACAGAAATACATCGTGTTAAATAATTCTAACAAAAACAACACTTAAATTTTTTACAACACCTTGAGCGTAAAAGTTCAAAAGATAGACTAATCCTAAGATTGTAAACCAGTTTCAACAAATTAGAACAAAGAAATCTAAGAGCTTGAGCTGGTGTCGCTCAGGCCAAAGTCTTCTTCAGATTCCGTGTCTTTGTAATCCTGAGCAATCAGTGTAAGGTCTTCAGCAAGTTATGGAAACTTGTTTGATGCAAAAGTCACTTGACGCTCGAGATAGTCATTCCTTCTACTAAGCCTTCGATAAAAGGTTTCAAGATCAAAATCTTGCATAGGATTACTAGGAGCAGCACTTGTGTTTGTTCCAGCATGACTTTGTCCTCTCATTATATTGATGATAGAATGATTATGTGGTTTTGGTACAAGTCTTTGAGAATCATTGGCACTAATTTCAAAGACACTGCAAATTCTAGCGATAATACATGGAAAACCCATGCTTCTGCCACTATTCCAGATTCTTATCATCTGTCTGATAATAAAACCACAAAAGTCAAAGTTAGGAGTAAACTATTACCATATGATAGATTAGTTTTGTCATGTCATGACTCCACATCACTTTGTGCATCTCGCTAGGAGCCAAATTTGGTACAACAAGTTTTCCAAAGGACTGGAGATGTTCTAGAAAATCTCCAATTAGTAAATGCACATTACTAATTTTTATTCTCTAGAGATATGCATTTAATTGATGGTAATTAAAGCAAAACTAGATGGTGAGATGAAATTATTGTGATCATATATATAGTTTGTGCATAATGGTTGGTGATTCATTCCTCCATCGTCGTCTGGTATGTTGCACCTTAGTAGTTCAGTTTTGGTGTCAATGTGTTAAGTCGGTATATTACGAAAACACTTATAATACAAATCAATATATTCTCTATCCACAATTCAAGAACATATACCTTTTATTCTCTCTGGAAAAAAACTTATTACTACTATATTCTCAGTACTCGTACCAATTTGAAAAAGTTGAAGAAATGGCTTTCGAACTGTTCTCTAATTTTTAGTTAAAAATTCTAGTAAAACTTCAGTAAGTTTACAAATTCTTGCTTCCATTTTTTTTTTTTATAACTCGAATTTTCTGAAAGTTTTTGTATTCTTTTTCATGAGACCAATCGTTGTTGTTCACCATCAAAGGTTTTGATCAATCTTCATTCTTCAAGTTTCAACTCAAATAATTAAAAAAATAAAAAATTATCACTTCTTTTAATTCTTGTTCAAGTTTTCTTGATTGGTCAATTCTGTTCTTCAATGCCAGAGTCATTATTTGCAAGTTCAAATCTTTGTTTTGAAGTTTACTTTTTGAATCCAAGTTATAATCTTAGTTTCTTCAAGTATTTCTTGATCACATGTTGATCACTAAGTAATTGTTTCTTTTGGTAAAAAAATTTCTTCTTTCTATCCCTTTTCTTGGTTATGTTGTCGTATATTTTTACTTCTTTCTTAGTTTGTTAATTAGTTTCTATACTTATCTTAGTTAAAATGAAAGGATCTTGAAACCAAGATTGAGAGAGTCAGAGATAAAAAATATTGATATAAGTTCGTTAGTTCTGAACCTATACTGCAGGGTTTTAGGGTCTGATGTGAATTGAGAGATTATTTTGGGTTTCTATGATTAAAACTTCAGAGTGTTTTATTCTATTACATATTGACTTTTAATAGACAAAAGTTGGGCTTTGGTAGAAATTCGCTGAAATTAATAAGCGTGAAAGGGTTTTTTTTCAGTCGCTTACAGACTTTTTTATACAGAACACATATGTTTTCTTTTGCTTTTGCTTTCTAATCTTATCCTATGTATTTTGTTACCTTAGGAAGAAAAAGAAGATGTGACGGAAAAAACCCTTGGAGATTGGAAACTTGTCGATCGGAAACTGCAAAGCTGTTGCTACAGGACATTCGTGTTCTACGTGCTGGCTCAGGGGACATGGGAGGTATATGTTACTCTTAACATGCCAACTCAGTTTGTATTATCATTAATTCACTTCTTTTTCCTAGGATTTTAGAAACCACTTTAACTTTTTAATTAGGAATATAACTATTATTGGGTTTGCCATGTTGGATCCTAGTTTCATAAAGTAGTATATTCAGAGTCAATAATTTGATGAATTAAGTATGTGCACTCTTGCACCGCCTATTTTTGCAAGCATGTATAAGGTAACTGATTAAAAACATATATGAATTGAGAGATTAGTAGTGGTACTATTTCGGCAGCAACCAATTTGGCCTAGAGTATGCATCTAGAAATCATATTTTTTTTGGAGAATAAACTTAAAATGAAATTACATGTGGTTACCAACCAAGCACCCCCTCCAAAGAGGAAGTGTAGTGCTTTCATGACAAGGGAAGCGAATGAGACGACACTCCTGAATTCCTGTTATTGCTTATATCGATCTCTACACGAGAGAGAAAAGACGGGAAAGGTTGAACTCAAGACTTTGAGTCAAAGTTCGCTGATCTTCTAGAATCTAAAACGCTCAGTGGCTTTTCTAAAAGAATAAAATTTGATTTCCAATTTATTTTTTAAAATGGCCAAAATTGACTTGAATCATTTGATACACTTCGACGAATTAGCTAATCAACTACTATGTTCAATATCCAATATATATATGTCAATCAACAGAGATTATGTAGCGCCAGAAAAGGAGTTATGGCTTTGCTTTGTAGGGAGGATGTTTGACAAAATGATTAATTGGGAGATTCAATTTTGGAACTAGTAATACATGACTTTGTAATATTGGTGAAGTCTTCTCGAGTTGCATAACAAGATGGTGAGATGAAATTGTTGTGATCATATATATAGTTTGTGTTGAATGGTTGGTGATTCATTCCTCTATCGTCGTCTGGTATGTTGTGCCTTAGTAGTTCAGTTTTGGTGTCAATGTGTTACGTCTGTATATTACGAAAGCATCTCTAATACAAATCAATTTGTATCTCTATCCACAATTCAAGAATATATATCTTTTATTCTTTCCAAAAAAAAACTTACTACTACTACATTCTCAGTACTCGTACCAATTTGAAGAAGTTGAAGAAATAACTTTCGAACCGTTCTCACCTTTGTAGTTAAATTTCTAGTAAAACTTCGGTAAGTTTACAAATTCTTACTTCCATTTTTTTTTGCTATAACTCAAAATTTCTTAAAGTTTTTGTATTCCTGTTCATGAAACCAATCGTTGTTGTTCATCATCAAATGTTTTGATCAACATTCATTGTTCAAGCTGCAACTCAAATTATTAAACGCTTTTTAATTTATCACTTCTTTTAATTCTTGTTCAAGTTTTCTTGATTGGTCAGTTATGTTCTTCAATGCTACAATCATTATTTCCAAGTTTTAAATCTTTGTTTAGAAATTTAGTTTTTTGATTCAAGTTATAATCTTAGTTTCTTCAAGTTTTTCTTTATCATATGTTGATCACTAAGTAATTGTTTCTTATGATCAAATCTTTATCTCATTCCGTCTTTCTTCTTGGTTATGTTGTCACATATCTTTATTTCTTTCTTGGTTTTCTTATTTATATTATATACTTTATCTTAGTTAAAATGAAAGGATCTTGAAAACCAAGACTGAGAGAGTCTGAGACAGAAATCTTGATCTTAGTTCATTAGTTCTGAACCTATACTGTAGGGTTTTAGGGTCTGATACGAATGGAGAGATTGGGTTTCTATGATTAAAACTTCAGAGGGTTTTATTCTTTTACATATTGACTTTTAATAAACATAATTTGATCTTAATTGGTAGAAATTCGCTAAGTAATAAGCGTGAAAGCACTGAAAGGTTTCTTTTCTGTCGCTTACAAGCTTTCTTATACATAACATATATGTTTTCTTTTGCTTTTGCTTTTTAATAAAAAAATTAGCATCTTATCCTATGGATTTTATTACCTTAGGAAGAAAAAGAAGATTAAAATGGGTGACGGAAAAAACCCATGAAGATTCGACCGGGAAGGTTCACCTCGATTTTTATAGTATCTGTTTATGTAATATAAATGAAGGTATTTTCGTTGAAATATCATCCCAATAGTTGTAGACGGGATTTGCATTTGAAAATAAGAATCATCCATAGTATTAATATTTTTTGTTAAAAAAGAAGAGACGAGGTAATATAAATTCTGGATTCTACATATAAAACCTTCATGATTTAGAGTTTGTTGTATTTTTTTTTTCTAGTAAAGAAGATTGTAGCTTCCAATCCTGACCAACCTTATATGTGCACACATCAAAATTGGTTAGTTTGATTACTCCGAGTGCATTTAAAGAGGTGGCGGTAATAAACGTCAGGCGCCATTTCGACCTCTTTTGCAGCTAAGCTTCACTTTCTTCTCAACACCTTGGGTTGTAGCATGATAAGATGCTGCGATGATAATATCTGCACCAGCTTCAAGGTAGTCAATCATCCCTACAATTTATTTACCCGTTTGTCTGGGCACCCTGTCAGCTGCTGCAACACCTCAAAGTATATAACGAGCAGGGTTATATGGGGAATTAAACATATTCTGTTTCAAATATTTCATTTTTTTTTTTCCATTAATTCAAATCCAGATTAATTATGAGATTCAAAAAGTGAAAAACCAAAACCGTTTACGCGCCAAGATTTGGGAAATTCAAAAAAAAATTGAATCTGAAAATATGGAACCTCTAGAATTATTTCCTTCTGAGTCTGAAATTATAGCTTCGTCAGCTCTTCTCAGTCTCTCATCATCAACTCAGAAATCTTCTGCAACTAATTATTGTTGTATCTCATCGATTTCTTCTTCTTCTTCTTCATTTTCTTCAAGGTTCTCTTAAATTGGAATATCTTCTTCTTTGCTGTTTCTAATCTCACGTGTGTAAAGTAGTTTTTAACCTCAGCGATTTACTTTTTGTGCAGGTTTAACAATGGAATTAAGAAGATTTTCAACAACAGCAGAAATTTATTCATCAGTGATTCAAAATCTGATTCTTCTTCTTCAGCTTTGACAACAACTAATTATGAAGAAGCAGCAGCAGCAGATAATAATATTTACAATTCATCTGAAGATTCGGTATCACCAAGATCTGATAATCCACTAAGATTTCTCTCAATTGCAGCTAATTTTCATGAAATAAATAACCTCAAGGTGATGATTCCGCTTCTTTTTTTTTCTCATCTCATCCTTAATATTTCCTTTTCATAATTTCGTCTTGATTGATTTCCGAGTTCCCTAATACCATATCTGAATGACGAATAATATCTTCATGAACGATTTTAGGCAGCTTAATTCGAAGTTTTTCAGTTTCAGTGCTCAAAATTGCATTAGATCTGAAAATCTCTCTCCTGTATTTATATTTGATTTTTCAAATCCCTTTTAGGATACTCGAGTCTTTTAAGTCAATTTTAAACCCAAAACCTAATTTCAATTTCTCTCTCTGTGTAAAGTAATTCATCGATACAAATTTGTTGAAATCAATATTTCTTTGTGAAATCACTCTCTATTTTTGACTAGCTAGTTGTGATCTTTTGTCGTGGTTTAGAGATCTCTGTTTTGAATGATCTAGTCCTATTAACCGCAGTTTTTTCCAATTTGGATGATTAATTCGATCAGGTGGTGAAGAAAAGCCAATCAAAAATGCATAAGATCTGTGATATTCAGAACAAGAACTATAAGGCGGCGGCGGTGGCAAGGGAAACTTCAAAGTCTGAGTCGGCTACATCAACGTTATCAAGTGAGCCAAGAAGTATCTCCAGCACCAATATCACCAGTGAGGATGGTGATGTAATGTCAAACAGCAGCTTATCAGGATTAAAGTGTAAAACGGAAGTTTGAATCCGCTTGGGGGTCAGTGATATTTGGGGTCATTATACCAGAAACTAATTCCATCCAAATTGGGGCCGATGGGCGTGGTCTTTCACGTCTTACTCGCAGAACATTATCTGATACGCTGAAGAAAATTTATCAGGCCGGATATTTTATGATGGGAGCTGCAGGTATTGAAGGCTTCAACACGTTAGTGCATAGCCAAATGGTGCAGAGGACAGATGGAAAGCCGAGAAAAACAGCTAATGAGCTAGCTTTATTATGTGCTTCCATAATGGAAGTAGCGCGACCGATATATATAAAATGGGTCCTAGAAATTGATCCTCTCTCTGACTTAGAAACGACATTAGTTTGTCAAATCATTCTATCTGTATACGATGTTCCCCTTCCAGGTGAATATGTTCCAAAACTGGTGACAATCAAGCTGAATAGTGGAGCGAAAGAAGCAGTCATAGAGAATAATTTTCCTTACTTGGCTGCTGAAGGATCTTATTTCACGACGTCGCTTCAATATCTCGATCAGGTATATCCGAAGATTAAAACGGATAATGATGGAATCGAAGTTCTCAAGGAGTGTTTGCGTCTTTCAGAAATAGATTGTACAGATGACACAGACTTACAGATTACAGACCCTATTGTGGGAGGACATGGTCGAATTTCGCTAATGACTGTGAAGGGACAAGAAAGAGCATACAATATCATGACCAGATCCTTCACGCATTATGATTTTGGAATGATACGTCTTTTTAGACCACCCACACTAATGCAAATACTACGACGAATGTTTTGATTACTGAGATAGAGATTGAAGGCGAACAACAAAGACTGATTACAAGTCAGATATACCATTCACCGTGGGGTCGTCGTTGTAATGTAGGTCGTTACTACTTAACAGTAGGATCATTTGGTAGAGGGTGCTCAAGGGTCGAGTCATTCTGATGTAGTACTCTTTCTTGAAGCATTTGTGATCGGATTGTTGATTTTTTATTAGCAAATACATGATATTTCGAGTACACGTTATCTCATGTTTAATTAGATATGACAACCTTTTACATAAAACGATCATGATATTGAAGTGTGTAAATGTATACAAGCTCTTGCAGAACTCATCGAGTTATTTGGAACTGAGAGTCTTGAGAAAGTGCTTTATGACCTGAAAGACCTGAGTAGGGGTAGCTAAATTTCTTATCCAGAAGAAAGAGGGGGATTCTATACAATATTAAAATGTAGATTATTAGTTTGAAATAGAATAAATAAAACATATTTATGAACAGTGAATCAGAATAGGAATTCAGATTTTCTCTACCTTCAGGCCCTATACAATGAGAAGGGTACATCTTAAGATCTTATATATTTGAATTGACTCCGGAGAAACCTTTCAGTTCTCAGTTAGTAAAAGAAAGAAATCCAAAATCACAACAGTTTTTATGTCAAGTATTTTGACAGAGTGTACCGAAACTTGGTATTGTAAGGAAGCCATGCTATGATCTGTGAGGAATTCCTCTTCACTTTATAGTTATCATCATGTGTGCAGCTCCTGATTGAATCTTGGGATTTCTTGTCGACATTCTCTGCTACCCAGCTGAATAGATCATCGGGGATTCTGCCGCTGCTGGCTGCATATATTAGCCTCCTTCGCAAATCTCTCGAACACTTTCGGTGGAAACACGTTTATTGACTTCTTCGACAACACATTTGCTTGAAGGAACTCGTTCTTAGCTGCATTCAACTCCTCTTTGATATTTGTGGCTGTATATACTCTCAGCTATAAGCATATATGTACAAACAAAAGGGTTAAACCTACAGGAATCAATATTACCAACTGCACATAATCAAGGAGGAAAGCAGGTTTCAATATTATGACTATAAGGTAAAGATTTCATCAGTCAATAACAATAATAAGCTTGAATCAGACCTCCACCTGATAATGGGGGTTCAATTCTTCAAACATATAGTCGGAGCTTTCTTAGACATCCACTATAGATTCATCAAGCAACAAAGTCAAACCGCGATCTAGCCCTTCTGTTCTTATAGATAAAGGAACAAATATGAAGTTTTTGATTAAATAGTCGTCTAGTTGAGCAGAGTTGCTTCGAAAGAACTGATTGGATGATTTTGGTTTTCTGTCCGATAGACAGGATTCAGTAGCTATGCATTTGAATGTAATGTATATTGTCAGTGGCCAAGTTCAAGATTCGCAAGGAAGAATATTGCTAAGTTCTACTTTATAGAGGTTATACTAGCGACATTGTTGAAAAACCAAAAGACATCAATCAAGTTCTAAAGGAGCTAACTAACATGAAGCAGATTCAAGTTATTAAGGTCATAAAGTCTAAGGTTTTCTCTAGTCATTTTAACCATGATTACTTGCCACAAAATTCCAATAGTGTTCTGTCATTTGTATACAAAGGGTCTTGTTCACTAGGATCCAGTTGGCCAGTTCAATACTCGCATCAGCTCCTGACAAAACTAAATTTGAGTTGCACAGCCATTAATGTGAAATCACAGAAAGTGGGCTGGTCTGGAAAACAAATAACACTAGCTAAGATGACTCGTGCTATGTCATGCTAGTATTGATTGAGACAATTCCAGACGGCTAGATTCAGAACTCAATTAGCACTGGATGATGGACGAAAAGGGAAAAGGTTTTGTCGTAAATATTACCACAGGATCAGAAGAAACCCCGGTGCAGTGGGCAAAGCATACGAATGGTTGGCAGATTTGTAGAGGAAATTTTGAAGTAGGAGTTGTTTATCTTCTCTAGTCTTTTTTCTCAATGCAGTTGAAATAATGGCCTCAAACCACTGCACCATAAAGTAGACAAATGAACGCGGGAATCAATATACAGCATTATCAGTTTTCAGTTTAGAACGATCTTCTCTGGTAAGAAAATATCAAGAGGTAATTATAAACCATAACCATTTAATCAACTTTTTTAATGGATCATGTTCAGTAAGGCGATATATTTCACAGGCAACAAGGACTGCCTTCATGCATGTGTAAGTCAAGATAAAGAATGATATATCATACCCCAACCAAGACGGTGGGTGCGGATGCAGAATGTTGAATGCTCAGTGGCACTTGCACGAATTACATGTACTCCAATGTTGTAAGCAGCCTTCACTAAACAGACAAACAACATTGATCAAGGGGTTTCGTGACCCATAAATACTAGATACCATCTATTTTCTGTATAGAAAGAAAGTATTTGCAAAAGAGACCTCAAAGCAGAAAGTGCACTACCTTGTGAAACAATGTCAACCTCCTCAGAGGCCCATGTGGGATCTCATAAGCGAGATAAGCCTACAGATCACGAATTACTATGAGATAATTCAAATTATAAAGAAAAAGAAGAAAAGTAACACTTCAGATATGGAAACCTTACGTGCATAATAAGAGAATTGTGCACATTGATCCAGAATGCGATTTGGGCATCCCTTCCCATTTGATGCATGTTCACCTTTTAAAGTTGCTCCACTAGAAGTCTGTCATTGTGAAGATAGAAAGAAACATTTTCTAGTCATTCTAGCGGTCATGCACACGAAGACAAAACAGAGGAAGCGAGGAAGCAGAGAGTAAAATAGCTCCATTAGCGGTATGGTATACAGCACACACAAAAGGATGGCATGATACTAGGCAACAATCTGGCCCCTGATGGAACAACGCACATGAGCGTATGCTGTGTACCATGCCGCTAAATCTGTCTTTTTCATGTGGACACGGGCCGTCTTAAACTTCTAAAACAGAAGGTGGGACGTTAACATACTTTCTTTTTCTTCAGAGTTCAGAGAAATAAACTTAAACACCAATGTTTTTCCTGACAGAGGAAATTTCACCTGTAGTTGTTGGTGGCATAAGATATACGAGAGAATGGGGTTTTCTCTGTTGATATGCAAGATATCTCCACTGTAGAACTGGAAGACCACTCCCTATCTTCTCCGATACTAGTCTTCGTTGGACCACATTAGAGTAGAGGGGAACGATTCTTTTCTGGGTTTTTTGGACACCGGGGACTGTAAGCAGCAATAAATTGCAGCCATACACCTGATCAATTCCTCAGATGATTTACTAGAGCACTGGTAAAGATGATCTTTCAATGTACGTGTTAAAGATGTTTTCTCCAAACCTGGTGCTTTCCTCTGAACCTGCAGACAAATGATAAAGAGCAGGCTCTTAGATGGGCCATAACCCCAAGGATGGACAACTTGATCAGCACCAGCTATAAAAGTAGTCCACTTCAATATTGAAAACCAAAAAGATTACATTTCATAACTATTATGGTCATCTTATTGGTCTTAGAAGTTGGAAGGACAGACTAAACCAAACTGCCTTTGCAGTGAGCTAGTCGTTTAAACTTGCAGGTCAAGATGCAATAAAATAAAAAAAAATCTTAAATATAGCCCATGCTTTTATTAACCATAACCCATTTTATTTATAACCCATATATTTTTTTCATTTTATTAACCATAGCCCAAATCATAACCCAAAATATGTTTCCTGAGTTAGTAGTGATTCATAGCTAGTTAGGCTCATTGATTTGAAATATAACCAATCCAAACGCATGTTTCCCTTTTCTTCTGCTTCCTCTGACCATAAACCCTAAATTTTGTTTTATAAAATCACTCAACTGAATCACTGTGAGGTTTAATCAATATATCATGGGATGAACTAAAAGAATCAAATTAATTTTACAAGTTCTCCCAAGATTAGTTTAACAAATACTGGAGATTTTAAAACCCCAAACCCTGTTTCTACGTATGGGTTTTTGAGTTTCAGTTTAAGAATTTTTGTTGTTGAGGTACCAATTCTTATTGTGTGGATATTATGTTCTCTGAGTAACACTAGGTGCGAAAGAACTTGGCCAACAAAAACACAACTAGTATAGTACACACGTAGATCAGATTACCTAAGTTACTATATGAACTCCACATTTTCAAATGCTCTTGCAGCTTGATCGATAGAAACAGAAACAAGGAAGTGTGATAAGTACTGGTTTGAAGTTATCAGTTGATTTTTGTTTTGTTTCATGTGTTCGTCTTGTACTTTTATGGACAAGTATAAGTTACACTTTAAGCTAATATCAATCAAAATCCGAGCATGGAGTGCTGTTGTTTCTTAAAGAATTCATTTTAATATGTTGGATCATGTTCTTGCATTTATTTTCTGTTGGCCGCTATAACATCTTGGAGCCCGTTTAACAAAGACACCTTCTGTTTAACAGAGGTTAAGTGTTTTTTTTGTCATGGCTCTGGCTTTTCTTCATGTGATTTGGACTTTCAAGTATCGGAGAAACGCATACACTAACTCGTTCGAAAGAAATAAAATTAATCTAAAATGTTTTTGTGCGGTACTGACTCACTGAGCCGGCAACAGTGTCTCACCTATTCGGTGACTCATTAGCCTAGTTTATGGGCTATGAATAATAATAAAAAATATCAAACTTAAAATTATAGTATAACTGTGCTGACTAAAGTCAAATGGGTTATGGTTAATAAAAGTGTGGGCTATATTTAAGAGAAAGCTTTTGTATTTATTAGAACAGAAGAACCGGGTTTTACAAGAAGCTGTTGGGAAGCCTAGCCACCAGCTGAACCCCAACACCCTTTTGAATTACAATCCCTAATCTATGGAAGAAAAAGTTGTTATTCTTAGAATTAACATCATATCTATGTAAATAGTTTTCCATCCTTTTGAACCACAGGTTTAGTGCAGTTGCTATTTTTAAAATGTATGCCATTCCCTCTGTTTCACTAATATCTCATGTTATTAATTTTGACTTAATAGGATTGTTTTTCATTTTAGAATAGAAATAAAAACACAAGTTTCCTTATTTACCCTTCATTACCATGCAGTACCTTCAAAGTTGTGTTTGTTATATAAAGAAAGTTTTTCAAAGAAAGATGAGAAAATTTGCTACATTGATAACATTCTTTAATTTCTGTGCAAAAACTACACGAACCAATCTTAGTGAAATGGAGGGAGTACATTTTTCAGATGAAGTTAAGCAAATCTAATATGTTGGTTGTCATATCAATGTGAAGAAAAGGAAATTGCCCCGCTGTCATATCTTCTGATATTCAAACAACAAATTCCATTACAAAGCATCCTAGAAATCGAACAATGTTTTCGAGCATCGTTCTCTTAATTACATGCTCTATGCGTACAACAGTTACAAATGCAATCTTGATCACATGAGATAAACAACAGGAAAAAGCTAAATTCATTTATTTAACTAAAACTCGATATTATAGATAGTATGGAGTATTGTTTAGAGGCTCATAACTAACTTCCAAAAATTATACCATCTCATACCTTGTTAGGATCTGAACCGGTGTTTCCAATATGAAGGTTAATTCGGCCACCCAATGTAGAAGCATGGTTAGCCTTAGAATGCAATGAAACCTTCTTTTTCTTGCAGTCCTGAATAGAAGTAAAAAACTGGAAAGTGTGCAAAGGGATCTTCTTTGAGGAGGAACAAAATGCACTTGAAGTTACGGATGGATGTTTTCTTACATCCTTACTGAGAGCAGGAGAGGTCATGCCTGAGCTCGGTTGAGTAGATGCCCCACTAGAGCAGTGATCAAAGATGTTTCTATAGAGAGAAAGGGCATAATTCTCTTGGTTAGCAACCTCTTCTTCCAACAACTCAATTTCAGCTATTAATTCTGTCGCCTGCAGAAGCACGCGTATATCATTTGTCATTTGGAACTAAACCCTTTGTGTTAAAATTTCAGCAGAATCAGAATAAAAAGCGATCACCATATGACAGGGGTGGGGGGATTATTTCTATGGTAAACACAGATGCTTTGTGGGTTAACCCCAGTCAAATTTTCAGAGAGTTGAAATTTTTGGGTTTTTGTTTCGTCCGTAAGACATCGTTCATACATATCTTTGTATTTATTAGGTTGACCTGATGCAATAGATGCAGCCTGCATGTTGTCTGACTTGTTAGAATCTTTTCTCATTGCATTCCCTACCTCCAGTTTTGACTAACAAAAACTGTGTGTGTTTTTTATAATGCCCAAATACAAGCTGAGAACTGTGGAGACAAAAAAGTTTCGATAAAGTCACATGCCAACAGTAATAATACAAGATCCAAACACAAGAAGTTGTTACACATATAACAGGGGCCTTCCGGCATAAGTGGCTTCCTCTAGTTTTCTTCACTGATTGTAACTGATCTGTTTTCTAGCACATATGGCCTAGTTGCAAATTTAACAGCATGAATAATGCTAGATCAAAAAATTATTAGATTATTGTTTTTTTAATATATGAATTGTTGCTTACATGTAAGTGAGGAAAAGTTTGCGAATCTAAATTTACTATGTTTAAAATAAATGCAATGAGGCTCAAACATGTTTAATGAGGCTTAGTCATGAGTCATGACAATGAATGAACCATCGAAGCATATTATGATTGGCAAAAGTCCATGTTTAACTTCGTTGAGAAAATGAGATTCTATAGTTGTACCAGTCGCATGGAAAAAGGTCCAAATTCAAGAAAGTCATGGAATTAAAGTTCATCTAAGTTCTCTGGTTTATGTACAGATTAACCACGCAGAGGAGGATCAGAGTGTGCATCTGGGACACGAGCAAATAGAAGAGAGCGAAGACTTCATAGAAATAATAAATAAAATTAGTCTAATAAGTATACTTTTGTTTGATATTACGACGAAACAGTTATTAATTCTCCCATAGTATCTGTTTGGTCCATAATGGATTACTAGCACGCAATTTGATTCTTAGCCTCTCCAAAGTATCTGAATGCTTATCAACGACCTTCTAAGTAGATAAGTGATTTCAAATTTGCAATTACATTCTGGAATCCTGTGAAGTAGATATATGGACCATTTGCACTGTCTTGTGAAATATATATATTTGAGAGAAAACTGTTTGGCATTCCTCCATTCAAAGTTATAAATACCTGGGCGGCGACATGTCTGTATCCAGGAGATAAAGTACTAGAAGCTCGACCCATCGCTCTCTCGAGCACCACACACATAGACTTCTCTGCAGTAAACGTGACTGTAGTAGCTCAATTTGGAAATCAGTCATCAAATATCACCATAGGTACTACCAAAGGGGAAAAGCACAAAATTGTTTTCTGAAATAAATTAGTTCTTGTAAAAGAAGAAAAAGTAGATGTCTTTTTTATACGGGGTCATGTAATCACTACAGTCAATTTTAATGTTATT
Organism: Papaver atlanticum; assembly: GCA_023531105.1. Taxonomy (NCBI): domain Eukaryota; kingdom Viridiplantae; phylum Streptophyta; class Magnoliopsida; order Ranunculales; family Papaveraceae; genus Papaver; species Papaver atlanticum. The sequence continues at coordinate 2,239,939 of JAJJMB010006306.1, forward strand.
TTTTTATAAAAAATTTGTTGTTGGCGAGTTTCGATCTCAGATCGCCGGTATCATCACCCACTAACTTTACCTCTGTACTATAGTCAATTTTAATGTTAACTGACCTCTACAAATTCCAATCTCTGTTTGAAGCACTCTCCATAAGTATATTACAAATTTTAGTCGGAGTTACTGACCTCTTCTAACTAACCTATACAGGATGGCGCAAAGTAAAAGGTTCCATTTGTAATTCACAGCCACTTCCTGCATTAGAAGTCACTGGAACCAACTTCATCACATTGAGTGCACAACTCTGGTTAAAAATCTAAAACAAAGACGATAATATCGAAAGCTATTCTGCTTTTTGCTATTAATTAAATACAAGTATGCAAAAATTTAAATCCTAACACATCCCCAAACCCTAAGAGCCCGTTTGGTATAGTTTTCAAAAACAGTTTTTTGTTTTAAAAAACAGAAAAAAACGCGTTTGGTAGGGACATTTTTAGAAAATGTTTTCTATTTGTTTTCAGTTTTTGAAAACAAAAAACTGAAAACAACAAATTATTGTTTTCTGTGTTTTTTTTTTTTTTGTTCCTTCTTCTTCTTTTCAGAACAAAGTAAGAGATCGGGGGAACGATTGCAAGTGAGTCATGGCCAGTATCACTATCTCTTAGACGAGTCTTTACATTTGATCTAATTTAGTTGATTTTCCTTGGTTTTCAAAAACAGTTTTTATCCTACCAAACAATTTTTAGAAAATGAAAACAAGGAAAAAAGGGTATGTTTTTAAAAAGTACGAAAAATGCGTTTTAGTTAAAGAAATTGAGCTCTGAGGATCTGGCAACCAATGAGTCGACTCACCAAAATTTTATTTTTCAATCTATTTTGATCATTGTTTTCTTTTTTATGATTTCCTTAAACCCTGGTTTATTGTGTTTCTTTGGTTCCTTATGATTTACATGTTTTATAGTTTTATCTAACGATTGTGGAATTGTAACTCCAGGACAATTTAGTTTTCTATTTTGATTTCTTTGATTCTTTTCTTAAAGCATTTTCTTATCTCTTTAATCATTCATTTCAGAGTTACGCCCGTTTAATGGAAGCTTAATCTTCTTGTGCAGATATCTTGGCTAGTATGTTGTGGGGAATCCAGTGGTGGAGTTTCAAGATGCTTCCTGCACTTGGAATACAGACAGTGGTGTTATTGGCAGTGGTGTTCACCATCTTCTCAACTAAGGCGGTCCATAGCAGTAGAAATCCTATAGGTTTTACCCAGATAGATAAACACAAAACCTCGGTTAATCATCGTGACTTTTCCATCAGAAATCAAAACCAGAATCCTCATCACAATATTCACCAATTCAGTCAAACAAGAATTCAAAATTTTTGCCCCCTAAACTGCTCCGACATTATAGGCATGCTACCAACCGAGTCAATCAAGTAAGAATTCAAAATCTTGCGCATCCCAGTCTGATGCTATATCATAGGCATGTTGATAGCAAAAATGGCAACTGCATGCAAGATTACAGCTTGACTTCCATTACGGAAAAATATCTAATTAATTTCTCAAAAAAAATCAAAGATTTGGAGCAGGATATTCGGATCTGTGCAACAAACCATCACGGAAAGTTCTTCTTCTATATAAAAAAAATTCTCCCTTAGAATTTTCTCACTGTGGTCTCTCAAAGCAAACTCATCACACATCTAGTATCACAAATACCGTTGGAAAACTTAACATGGCTGCAAACAATGAAAATCGCATCAACATCCTTTCTAGACAACTCAGAAATGCAGCTATTGCAATTCCAGCAACTGAGAGACGTGTTGTGGGTACTTCTCAGAACATCAATGCTGCTGCAGATGAATTGACTCATGCATTACTTTGTCAGCTCAAATCGAAAACCAAAATTAACATGAAAATCATAAGAGCAGGAGTGAACTCTTTGTGGAGACAATACAGAGGAAAGGAGATTCGTGTCATGGGTCATAACTTAATGCTGGTAAAACTCAATAATGAAGAAGAGCAAGATGAAATCATTCGAAATGGTCCCTGGATAGTAGGTGGAGCTCTGTTTGCGGTTCAAAAAATATTTTCCTCATATTCCTCTTCAAGATTATGAATTCAAAACCCAAATCTATACCATTGAATTCAAGTACCTGAAACTTGAGTACATGAATGTCACATTTATTGATGAAGCCTTAGAATACATGGGGAGAAAGATATCAACTAAGCCAGAAAATTGCAGACCTAGATATGGGAGTACTGTCTCTGCCAGAATAGAGATAGATCTCAAGAAGCCGTTGTATCGTGGAGGATGGTGGAAAACTGTGGATGGTAAAGAAGCATGGGTCAGATATCATTGGTGTCTGCATCCAAATAACATTTGTGACAAATTCTGGGTTATTGATCATGTGGATGATACCTGCATGCAAACAAATTACCTCTTGCACTTAGACAGTTTGTCTTCTAAGGAATATGAAGCTTACATGAGGGAAGAAGCTGATGTGTATGAAGCCAGAGATGATGAGCGTAGTATGGATAACTCTTTCGCTGAAGAAATGGCGGCAGATGCTGAAGCTGATGAATCCAGGCAAAGCAATAGGATGAGAAACTCAACCCTAAATCAAGTTTCGTCAATGAATCCTCATAACCTGCATGTCTTACCTCCAAACTCTAGGGAAAACATTAACCAAAATGCTATGGACAACAATACTGCTGAGTTGATGGAAGCTGATATTCCAAGTGCAGCTGACTTGAACCCTGTAAAAGAAACCCAAGGAACATCTGCCCAGGTAACCATCAAAAACTTTTTCTCAATTGTAATTTTTAATAATTGTTTTCCTGGTTTTATCTATTCTCATATTCTTGACAGTCATCAAAAGTGTTTTCCTTTGTTTGTTGTTCTTTACACTATGAAAATCATCTCTTGGAATTGCAATGGTTATTGATCCAAAGAAACTAGGAATTATTTAGCTGGCCTAAATAGAATGCTAAACCCTGATATTGTTTTTCTCCAATAACTGTTATGTTCCTTCTGTTGGTAGAGCTAGGGGTATTTGTCTACTGTGGAAAGATGGTTTTGAACTTGATATTTTATATAAGGATAAAAACATGTTTCATTGCTTGGTTTGTAGTGATCCATCTAAACCAAAGTGGCTTTTATCATGTGTCTATGGCTCTCCATACCCACAAGAGAAAGTTACTCAATGGAACTGTATTGAGAATATTGTGAGCTTTACAATATTTCAGCACCTTGGGTAATGATAAGTGATTTGAATATAACTTTGCACAATGAGGAAAGGATAAATAATAATGGATCTACTTCCCAAGCTTCCCCCATTGCTCAAGCTATTCAAGATATAGGCTTAATTGACCTAGGGTTTCATGGCAATCCTTTTACCTGGACTAGCAACAAACATGGAACAGGGAAAATTAAATCTAAACTAGACAGAGGCCTCATTAATATTGAGTGGTTAATAAACTTCCTTAACACCTGTCTTAAACATCTTCCTTTCCTTGGATCAGATCATTGTCCCATTTTTCTTGACATGTCACCAAATGAAAAACAAAATGTTAGAAACTGGAAGTTTTTTGAATGTTGGTTGCGTGATAAATCTTGTAAGAATCAGATTAACAATGCTTGGGCCAAGCAGTTTAAAGGTTCTACAGCTTACTCTCTGGATCAGAAACTTGGGGAAACAAGAAGGGTTTTATCTTTATGGAACAGAACTACTTTCGGCAACATTCAACAACAGTTAAACATCTTACAATAGCAACTCATGATACTTCAACAGCCAGGGAGCGTCATTGACAACACCGCAAATATATTAGAACTTGAGCAAGAAATTAATGAATGGCACAGCAGAGAAGAAGAGTTTTACAAGCAGAAATCAAGGGATACTATGTTTGCTGAAGCATATAAAAACACAAAACACTTTCATCTTCAAGCTAATAAAAGAAGAGCTCGAAACAGAATTGAATCTCTTCAAATACCTAATGGAACTTGGTGCAGTTGAAGGAATAATCTTGAACACTTACTCATTAATCACTTCCAGAACATAATGAGTACTTTTAATCCAAGCAGCGATGAAGATTTTCTTAATATTCTCCCAGCTTGCATCACCAGGGAAGACAATGTGGCGCTTATCAAAATCCCAGATGTTACAGAAATAGAATTAGCACTCAAAAGCATGCAACCTTGGAAAGCTCCGGGACCAGACGGATTCCCACCATGTTTTTTTAAAACCCAATGGGAAGTTGTCAAACAAGATGTTGTTGACATGGTACAAAGCTTCTTTGTCTCAGGAAAGTTGTTAAAGAAGATGAATAAAACTAATATGTGCTTGATACCAAAGACTAAACTTCCACATACTGCTGGTGATTATCGACCTATTGCTCTATGCAACTCAACTTATAAACTCATCACCAAGATCATGGAGAACAGATTAAAACAACATCTTGAGAAGATTATCTCTCCTATGCAGGCAGCATACGTCCCAGGTCGACATATAGGTGATAATATACTTCTCGCTCAAGAACTCATTCATTGTATGAAGAGAAAGAAGACTAAAAAAGGCTATATGGCTCTAAAACTGGATATGAGCAAAGCTTTCGATTGTGTTAAATGGAACTTTCTTAATAATGTCATGATGAAATTGGGTTTTGACAACAAATGGTGCCAACTGGTTCATGAGTGCATAAGTACAACAGAAATATAGATTCTTCTCAATGGCACACCATGTAGATCTTTCAAACCGTCCAGAGGCATTCGCCAAGGTGATCCACTATCACCTTATTTATTTCTTCTCACAGTGTAAGTTCTTACAAGATCGTTGGCTCAAGCAGAAAACTCAAAAAAGCTGCAAGGAATTAAGATTTCAAGAAATGCACCACAAGTAACACACCTTCACTTTGCTGACGATTATTTATTATTTGCAAAAGCTGATATCCAGAATATTAACACTTTGTTGGAAGTGATAAATAAGTTCAGTGATGTGTCAGGGCAACAAGTGAATTTTCAGAAATCTGCGGTTTACTTTTCCAAGCATATCCATTCTAGGCACTGCAGAATTTTGCTGAGAAGATTAAAGATGAAGAGAATGTCTCTGGATAAAAAATACTTGGGACTTCCACTTTTTTTAAATAGGAAGAAAACCAGTTCTTTCTCAGGGCTTGTAGATAAGACGAAGACAAGACTTTCTAAATGGAATGGAAAATTTATGAACCAAGTAGGAAGATCAGTAATGGTGAAAAGTGTTCTCAGCACCATGCCTTCTCATCACATGAGTGTTTTCAAGTTGCCAGAATCTACAATCAAAGAACTGGATCAAACTCAGCGCACATTCTGGTGGGGGGGAAAAAGGATGGCAGAGGGTTGTATTTCATATCCTGGCCAGCTATTAGCAAAGATAAATCGCAAGGAGGTATGGGATTTCGTGACTTGTCTACTTTCAACAAATCTCTCTTGGCCAAAACCGCATGGAGACTGTGTAACGAACACAACCAACTTTGGTCAACTGCAATGAAAAAGTGTTATTTCCCAAACACTAATGCAATGCATGCAATAACAAAAAAAGAACTGTTCTTGGGCCTGGCAGAGTGTTTATAATATGCTGGATTTTATTAAGCAATTCAGCTTATGGAGCATTGGAGATGGAAAGAAAATCTGCATATGGGAAGATATTTTTCTACCAGGCAAGAGCACACCACCAACTCCAGCTATGCCATTGGAAGAGGCAGCAATCTACAAACAAGTGTCAGATTTAATAGATCAAGATACAAAGTATTGGAGGATACAATTGGTGCAACAAATTTTCAGTCGAGAAGATGCAGATCTAATTCTCAAGATACGAATCCCATGGCATTGTCAGGACAGGCTAGTATGGACATTAACAAGAGATGGTCGCTTCTCAGTTAAATCACCTTATCATAAACTGCAAGAAATCAAACAAAATGGCGCAAATCCCTATGACCCAGATGAGGCAAAATTTTGGAGGCAACTATGGAACATTGATACACTACCTAAAGTGAAACACTTCTTGTGGAAGTGTCTCATTGATATAATCCCTTCGAATGAACGTATGGCCAGAGTGATGAATTACACAGGTGGAGACTGCAGTATATGCAATCAAGGAACTGAAACAACACGACATAGTCTTATGGAATGAAATTACTCAAGAGTTGTTTGGTTTACAGTCCCAGGAGCCCTTCACATCATACAAAATAATGGAAGCAATGTGGCAACTTGGATTAGAAGCTGGTTTCAGGATGGTATGAATGACTTAGTGGATGATTAGATAGTTCGAATGGCCAATACGGCCTGGGAGATATGGAAAGCGCGATGTGATCACACCTTCCATAAAATAACACCCAATCCAGTTGGAATTGTTAAATGTACACAGCTTTTAAACATGGGAACAGGAAAAGCCATGAGAGCAAGACACAAGAGTGCAGCAACCACACAACAGAGCAAACAACTTACTTCTCACTGGAACTTTCCGAATACCCCATACCTTTCGATTTGTTGTGATGCTTCATATAAAAAACTGCATAGCATTCATAATTCAGGAATTGGACCAATAGTGCGCAATTTTGCAGGTTCTTTCGAATATGGGAGATGCACCTATGTAGATGAATATATGAATTCAGAACATGTTGAGTGTGGAAGTATGTTGCAAGCAATGGAGTGGGCATACGAGGAAGGGATACAGCAGGCGTACTTTGAACTTGATGCACAATCAGTTGTTGAAGCAGTCAATGGAGATCACCACAAGGTAGCATGGGAGAACCAAGCACTCATTCTAGATATAAAGTTTATGTTAAGCAGAAATCCATTATGGATCTGCAAGTTTATTAGTAGAGATTGTAATAATCCAGCCGATAAAATGGCTAGGCATGCGAGAGTTTTTAAAACTTCGAACTCATGGATTTCAAATCCTCCCAATTTCATTGTGTCTGCACTGGAAAATGATAGACTCTCTGTAATCCGTTCTATTCAGTAATAAAAAATTTTATCTTAGTATCAAAAAAAAAAAAGTTTTTAAAAAGTAGAAAACTATTTTTGAAAACTGTTTTTAAAAATTATACCAAACAGGCTCTAAATATTTTTAAACAAACATAACATCTAAAAGAAAGATATAAGTTTGACCAGCTACTATTTGTGATTTAGTTATATATGGTTATCTACTTTTTTGTAATGATGTAATGACGAAGTGTATATAACAATGTCCAAAAACCATATTTGAATAGGCTCACAAATGTACTCGGTTGTCTTCTAGAGTCTAGGTATAGTTGCATGCTTCTGTGTAAGCACTTAGTGGTGCTTAAATCTATTAGGACAATACATGAGTTCACTAAACATAATCATCTCCCCATAAAAGAGCGTATAAAACGGGGATTTCCAGAGAGGTCAAGCATCTTAGTAGTATTCTCATTTAAATACAAAATCTCACCTAACTTAGCATACAGTTTAAAGCAAATTACAAGGTGCGCATCTGCTACTTACATCTTTCTCCAAGGAGGATCGGTGGGTCGAGGGAGAGTTAGTACTAGTACTACCACCAGTATTCTATGATTCCTCCTCTTGGTCCGCACATCCTGAATATCGAATAGGGGAAAAAAAGTTCAGGTTCTTAGCTTATATAATATGCAAAAGCAAAGTCACATGGTAACATGGGAATAACAAACATGGTGTATGCACAAAATGTTACCAGTGATCTTTACCTGTGCTAGGTTCGAGGACTTCTTGATGTCATGCAAAACTCCTAATGCCGAGACATTCAAGATTCTGTCGCTAGAACTGGAACAGGAAGAGTGTCAAACCCATAAGGCCATACTATATATTAGAAATTGTTATTAATGTGGTACTGAAAAAGTATTAGGGATTACAGGGATCAATAACACCTTACAAAACACATCAGTCTGGACTTAAAACAGTCTTTATACCTATTGAAATCTCATCCAACACTTGGAATGAAAATTCTATAAAATTATGTGCACACTGATCTTCCAGAAAAAGAAAACAACTCTACATTGAGAAGCACAGAACCGATAGGAAAGGATTTATATATACGACATTCATGACTTCCAAACACTAAGAAGATACAATTCATAGTTTTTTCGGCCGACCAAAAGGAGACCATCTATAGGATGAGAAATTGCTTTCATGTCCGTCATAGGAAATGTCCACAGAATTCAAATTTAGTTTTTTGGTTGTCACAATTTCACGAAATTAAACTTGAGTTAATCAATCAAATTTCTTATTAATTTACTGCAACTACCTTCAAACAAACAAATCCACTGTCAAAATTACTTCGAAATATCCATCTGATCGAACGGAATCGATCAATTTGTTCTTCAATATTTTCAACAACAAAAAAAGAACTCTGCTGATTTTGTTAATTTGATGGAACTGAAGCTTTTATACTTCAACCCATTGGTTTTCAGCTTTAAACGTGATCAAGTCCAATCAATTGCAGAAGAAGATAATATTTCAGAGTTACAACTTACAGTAGCAGAGAGTCGGGTGAAGAAGATGAGGGAGAATCCTGATTGGATCATGATCGACTCAGTGGCCGGTCACTTACACATGTTGCATTCTATTTTTAGGATAGATACTCACCTTATTTAATATATTTTCTAGTTTATAGGTCTTTCCTATATTGAGAATATTGAGCTCTATATATACCATGAGTTGTGTAACCAACCGAGTAACCTAAATAATAAGAGATTTTTTTATATCTTCATCTTTGAACTTGGTATCATAGCTAGGGTTCTTGAATCATAGGCAGTGATTCAGAACTATATGAGAGATCAGGCAAACTAAAACATAAAGAGAAGATGGAAACATCTAACAAATTTGCCCCCGTTATTGTTCAATCTGAAGGTGCAGCATTCAAGGCAGGAATTATTCTTGATGAAACCAACTATGATTTGTGGTCACAAATCATGGAGATGCATATCGTTGAGAAAGAAAAAAAATTCTTTTATTCTAGGCAAGACAAAAAAAAAACTACTGAAGAAGACGAGGGATATGAAAAGTGGTACATAGATAATCAAAAAGTCAAGAGATGGTTGTTGATGTCCATGTCACCAAAAATCATGAAGAGATATATTCGATTACCTACTGCTCGAGATATTTGGGAAGCACTATCTAAACCCTTTTATGATGGAGATGATAGGTATTTACTCTCAATCAACGAGCATTTTCTGTAAAACAAAATGGCAGGGCACTCTCTATTTATTACGGAGAGCTAACTGAAATCTTTGGAGAGTTGGATCGATCATCGTGATAAAAAGGTTATGGAGAATACAAATAATATTGAAACCTATCGAAAATCAATTCAGCGTCTAAGGGTGCATATCTTCCTTGCTGGGTTAGATGAAAGTTTTGAGCAGATCCGTGGTGAAATCTTGAGAAAGGATCCTATTCCTGAATTGGGATTATGTTATGCACTTGTTCGTCGTGAATATGTTCGACGTACAATGATGGTTAAAGAATCGGAAGCAATTGAACCTTCTGCTATGGTAACTCGGAACTGGTATAATCAAAAGGGATCCTTTCAGGGACATTCAAAGGAGGTGGACAATTCTACACTCAAGTGTACCCATTGTAATCAAACTGGACATACCAAAAATATTTGTTTTGAGTTGGTTGGATATCCAGAATGGTGGGATCAACATCTCGAGAGGAAGAAGGAGTCAAAAAGGAATTTTAATGCTGCGTCTTCGGCTTCAACAAATAAACAAAAGGATTTTATGGTAACATCTGCATCAGTTGCAAGAGCAGGTAATGATGGTAAGGTTTTAAATATCTCTTCACTTGTTTTGAATAATTCATGGATATAGTTGATTCTGCTGCTACAGACTATATGACATTTTGTTCTAGACAAATTTCATCCATTAAACCATCTATACAAAAAACAGTCTCCACTGCAAATGGCTCACAAGCTCCAATTACTGGTAAAGGATCAGTATCCCTCACTGAAACTTTGAACTTAGATTCTGTCTTGGTAGTTCCCACCTTAGATTGTAATCTGTTATCAGTTTCCCAAATAACTAATACTATACATTGTGTGGTAATTTTTTGGCCTGACTCTTGTGTATTTAAGGACATCAAAACGAGGAAAACGATTGGTTATGGTGTTAAGCGTGGGAAGCTATATTACTTGGATCTGGTGTCGAGTAGTTCTAATAAGCTGCGGCAAGCTCTACTTGTTGATGGTTCCGAGGGGGAGAGATAGAAATCTCAAATCTTGTTATGGCATCGACGATTAGGACATGCATCGTTTGGATACTTGAAAAAGTTATTTCCTAGTTTTTTTGCAAAACTTGATATCTCTAGTTTTCATTATGAAGTATGTGAACTTGCAAAAAGCCATTGTGCTTCTTTTCCACTACCTTTCAATAAGAGTCCGGTTCCTTTTATGGTTATACATTCTGATGTTTGGGGGCCATCTAAAGTCACTACTTTGGGTGGTTCAAAGTGGTTTGTTACGTTGATTGATGATTGCACAAGGATGACTTGGGTGTGTCTAATGAAGACTAAATGAGAAGTTACTTCGTTATTTCAACAGTTTTATAAAATGATTAGTACTCAGCACAACAAACAAGTTCAAGTACTGCGTAGTGATAATGGTGGTGAATATATGGATTCTGACCTTCAACATTTTTTTGAGGGACGTGGAATTATTCATCAAAATACATGTTCTAATACACCTCAGCAAAATGGAGTAGCTGAGAGAAAAAATCGTCACCTATTGGAAGTTGTTCGTGCTTCATTGATAGAAGCACATATGCCATTGTCATACTGGGGTGAGGCACTTACTTCTGCAGCATATCTTATAAATAGAGTACCATCTAGTACCATTGTGTTTCAGACACCATATCAAGCTCTTACCGAAGCAGTTGTCGCTCCTACTGTTCCAAATTTACCACCTCAGGTGTTTGGTTGTGTAGCTTTTATACATCTATACAAGATTCAGTGTGATAAGTTGGCTCCTCGAGCTTTGAAATGTGTATTTGTAGGATATGCAGCAAAAAAAAGGGATACCGTTGTTACCATCCTCCAACTAAACGAATGTTCGTTACTTTGGATGTTGTATTTCATGGAGATTCCATGTATTTTTCATGTGAGTCTGAACTTCAGGGGGAGTACCACAAGGAAATTCAGACTCTTAACTATGATGACGATATATCTGTTATTACTAGCCCTAGTGATATAATTAGTTAATCTGTTGATGAAGAAATTATAAGAGATGAAGAAGTTTCGAGAGAAGAAACATAAAAAGGAAATGCAGTATCTGATCAAAATACTAAAATTCAAGAAGAAGTTCTAAGAGAAGAAATTCCAAAGTCTACAATACTTCAAGAAGATGAAACACCTAACCAATCGTCTGCCGAGGATGTTCCTGAACTGTCAAGAAAACAGCTTCCGCAGCTCATAAACAGAGGTATTCCTAAACCCACATATGAACCAGAAATCTCTAATAAGGTCAAGTACCCTATGAGCCATTATGTCTCTACCCACCGTTTGTCTGAAACAAATAAGGCATCCGTGAATCAACTATCTACTGTTTTTATTCCTAACAATGTGCAGGAAGCATTATCTCATCCAAAATGGAAGGCGGCTATGGACGAAAAAGAGAAATCCTTAAGAGAAAATGATACTTGGGATTATATCGATTGTCCGGAAGGAAGAAAGATTGTGGGATGTCGTTGGGTCTTCACCATTAAATACAAGGCAAATGGTGAGAATGAACGTTATAAAGCAAGATTAGTTGCTAAGGGATACAGCCAAACTTATGGAATAGATTATACTAAAACTTTTTCTCTTGTAGCTAAAATCAACACAGTGCGAGTCTTGTTATCTCTCACTGCAAACTTGGACTGGCCTTTACAGCAGTTCGATGTAAAAAATGCCTTTTTGCATGGTGAATTATCTGAAGAAGTGTACATGGAGCTTCCACCTCGTATTCCGATTTCTTCATCCCATAGTAAAAAGGTATGTAAGGTAAACAAATCATTGTATGAACTGAAACAATCTCCAAGAGCATGGTTTGGAAGATCTACCAAGTCTATGAGGAACTTTGGATATAGTCAGAGTAACTCTGATCATACTTTGTTCATAAAGAAAAGGAAAGATAAATTATAGCTCTCATCATATATGTGGATGACATGGTGGTGACAGGAAATGATCCAGAAGAGAGAAGATCTCTACAGAACTACTTGTCTAAGGAATTTCAAATGAAAGAGACCATCTTTTCGCTAAAATACTTCCTTGGGATTGAAGTATCTCGATCTAGTAAGGGAATTTTCTTGTCACTAAGAAAATATATCCTTGATTTATTACAAGAAGTTGGCATGTCAGCATGTCAACCAGTTCATACACCTATGGAAAAAGGGTGAAACTATGTATTGAGCCTGATCAAGTACCTATTGTTAAAGGAAGATATCAAAGACTTGTGGGAAGATTGATGTATCTATCCCACACGAGGCCAGATCTTGCTTATGCACTTAGTGTTGTTATCCAATTTATGCACAATCCAGGAGAGCAACACATGGATGCAGTTATGCGTATCTTGCGATATTTGAAGTCTGCTCCTGGAAAAGGGATTTTATTCTCTAAAAATGAAGATTGTCGAAGAATTGTAGCATATACAGATTCGGACTATGCAACAGAAATAGATGGCAGGTGTTCTATTGCAGGCTACTTTACCTTTGTGGGATGTAACCTAGTTACATGGAGAAGCAAAAAACAGGATGTTGTTTCACGTTCAAGTGCAGAGGCTGAATTTAGAGGTACGGCGAACGGTATTTGTGAAACTTTGTGGTTAAAGTTTCTTCTCAAGGATTTGGGGTTTCTTGTTAAGGAACCGATTCTTTTGTATTGTGATAATAAAGCTGCACGTGATATAGCTCATAATCCTGTACAACATGATCATACTAAACATGTGGAGGTTGATAGATTTTTCATCAAAGAGAAGCTGGATAAGAAGATTATTGAGCTGCCGCCGATTCATTCTGAAGATCATCTTGTTGACATCCTTACTCACTCAGTATCGAGTAAGAAGTACTTAAGTTTTATGGACAAGTTGGGCATGTGTGATATCTATGCACCAACTTGAGGGGGAGTGTTGCATTCTATTTTTAGGATAGATACTCACCTTATTTAATATATTTCCTAGTTTATAGGTCTTTCCTATATTGAGAATATTGAGCTTTATATATACCATGAGCTGTGTAACCAATTGAGTAACCTAAATAATAAGAGATTCTTTTATATCTTTATCTTTGAACTACACATTCAACACAATGAGTCAACACTATTCTCGAATCTAATTATTTCTTCACGGGAATCACTATTTTCACCAAACCAAAAAGTGCAACACAAACAACAACCCAACTGAGGAAATGAGAAAAGGAAACTATATTTTTACAGCCATTAATCAATACCCACATCCAAGATTTTACTCACCAAACCAAAGAACGAAAAAAAAAATGCTTGCGGATAACACTTGTTGATGACTATGGATCTGGATCAATGACGGATACTTAGTTGATTCAGTTCAACTCACTTAGCAGATAACACTACCTGATAACTTGACGAGGATGCTGATTGATGAACAACAATTACAGACAAACAAACAAATCTCAATCACTTCTGAAATCATTAAATAAATACTTCTTATTCGGTGGAGAAAGAAGCAATGGTTGGATGAAGAAGAAAACGGCCGAAGGAGAAGAAATAAAATGTGAAGCTATTTTATTTAGGGGTGTAGTATAAGATTTTACGGAATTATCCTTGACATTGTTACATGTAGATACCTGGTGGCTACATGTGAATAGTCTTTGATATCCTCAGACACGTCAATATGTATGTTTTTTTTATTTTGAAGCATGAATCAATATGTATGTTGGTATCATTTGTCCTGGGCAAAATCCAAAACACTTGTTTAAGGTATATTAATGTAACCTGTTATAGGGACTGAAGAAATCATTAGCGGGGCTGATATAATAGGACAAAAAGGGTCACTAGGTAGTAATTTCAAAAACCCCTTATCTATATAATTTTTATAATAGCTAAAAAGACCTTATTTAATTGGTGTTGTTAATTTAATTAGCTAATCATTAGGTTAATGAACTTTTTTTTATACTTAATGAAAAAATAAATCAGATTAAGTGTTAAGTTTGGTGGAGAGATAAAATAGAGATTTTTTATTTTTTTAGAGATTTATTTTAAAAACCTAGATTGTGATTTACTCAAACAAAATGAATGATTCCAGTGGCAAATTGGAGGTGGGTGAATCTCTATACGATAGAGAAACCATATTTTATAGATAACCCACGATGGAGATCCTGTTATGGCTGATCTCTTAGCTCTAATGACAATTTCAGGGCTATTTACGGTTGAAATTAACCAAAGAAGCCAACCGTAGGAGACATTTACGGTTGGAATTAACCATAGAAGGCAACCGTAGGTGCCATTTATGGTTAGTATCTGATGGCTAGTATTCAACCGTAAATAGGTTACGGTTTGTTTGCCGGTGGCTAGTATTCAACCGTAACTATTTACGGTTGATAACATTCAAGTCAAAGCCAACTGTAATCAAACTCAAAACTTACTCCCTCCGTTTCAAAAAGACAGTTTGGTTTGACTTTGTCAAGATATTAAGGAGACCATAGTAGGTTACATTCCTACCCTTAATTACTTGCCTAATTTATTTCAATAAAAATGTTAGTAATAAAAACTACCAAAAATTATTATGGGATCGTAAATAGGAAATAAATATATAAAAAAACTAAAACATATCGATTTATGGAAACAGTATCAATAAATTAAAAGAAAAGATATTCTAAATATTGGGCGGCTAAGTAAATTTTCCTCCCGCTGCTTCAAAAATAAAAAATATATCCCTCCCACGTGAAACTATAGGAGCGAAATTGAGCGGGAACATTGAAATGTAAAGATTATAGAGATAAAAAATGGTAATTGGAAAAGATAAAAAGATAAAAAGATTATAGAGATAAAAGATTGTATACTTATGAAATATAACCTTTATAAAGAATTTAATTTGGAACCATATATATTGTCTTAATGATTATCATAACTCCAAAAATCATATTTATTTATTTTAGGTTTAAACATATTTGATGATGATTATCAAAGAAAAACTGATTTTGATTTTGGTTTATTTTTAATGATTAGGTTTGAATATATAAGAGGGTAATTTAGTCCTTTTAAAAATAGAAGGGTAATTTAGACCTTTAATATGACACTAGGACACCCTTTAACCAATTTAGTAGACAGTATTATCATGGTTCAGCCCCTCCAATGAAATCATCAGCCATTATAACAGGTTACATATTAAAAGAAATTAATAGGGGCGTATACCAATATATTATATATATGATCGAACGAATTTGGGCCGTTGGATTTACAAAATGGCAGCACCTTAAATGCCGACACGATCGGTCCCAGCCCATAGCAGTCAAAATGAAAATGGTTTTGAAAACCATTTTAGCTAGTTATATATCGTATGAAAATCCATTATTAGACAACCGAACGACCACAAAGAGGGAGATCAAAGGGATGACTTTCTAAAATGTAAATTGCCTAATTCCCATCCTCGAACACGAATTTTAACTGTTGCAAATTAGGTGTCATTTCTAACTGTGGTAAATATATATTGATTGTAGTTTGTTTTATTTATTTTTCATGTATCGATTGCAGTTTTTTCTTCTTTTCTTGGTCGGCCCCCCACTGCTGCAGCAGTAATCTAGTTAAGAAGACACACAAAAAAGAAGAGCACTCATAACTTCGATTGAGAAATTCATAATGCGAAATTCCAATTGATGTACACGAGTTTGTACTCACATACTAAGATTCATATATAAGTGACAGAGCTCTGCTCAAATAGTCGCACTATGGACATCAATATCCGAAGTCAACAAATCACATGGATAGATTAAGAAGATGGATATAGAGAAAAACGTAGATGGTTTTGATGTTGACTAAGGTGAACGGTGTTTCCCATATCTGTCTAAAGGCCATTGCCGAGATAAACCTATCCTAATGGACTGAGATACTGGTCTGACTAATATCAACACAACTGGCATATACAAGGGAACCAGTGGTCGACAATACTAATTCTAGATCAACTCAGCTGGCATATACAAGGGGACCAGCGGTCGATTTTATTGTACAATTTATTCTGGTTAGTATGATGGTCTGGTCTAAATTTCTTTTCTTCTTTTTTTCTTTTTCAATTTTTTTTTCAACTTTTTTTTTAAGTAACTCAGTCACTCTACTTCATCCCAGCGGTAGTAACAACTCTATGCGATATGACCTTTAGAGCGTCCGCGTCGACCATGAACAGGTGATTGAAAAGTAGCCAAAGATTCTCTAGTTGTAGAACAAGTTTTTGTGATGTCTTCTTCGCCATCTAAATTGAAAACATCCATTTCTCAATGTGAACCTTTTGATCAGGTGCATAAAACCAGTATCTCTTGTTAAATGCTTTCTTCGTACCAATAAATAAATAAATATAAAAATCATATCCATATTATCAGATTCCGAAGACAAATGAAACTATTTGGTTTATTAGGGTTGTTTAAATTCAACGATTTTGACAGAGATTCAAGAATATATGAAATAAAGAGAACAAGAGAATGAAAAGTATTTACCCCGAGAAGACAGACCAGTGTACTGCACAAATTGAATTCGTTGAGAGAATTAAATCAGAAGTAAATGGAAATATTTCCTTCTTTCCAGATTGGGTCTTATGGAGATGCACATGCTTCCCAAAGCCAAAAACCGTGGCTGAAACCCCCTCTTCCCGCTAGTCTTCCCTGGTGTTTGGGAATCCCAGCGGGAAGACTCCGAAGACGGGCAATGGTTATCCGTTCTCAAAAAGTGAAAAACGGATAGTCATCAACCGTTCTACATCAAAAAACCGGCTAACGGTTGACCGTTCCCATACAATGGCTACTCATTACCCGTTGTTGGCTTTCATGGAACGGCTAATGAATGCCCGTTCCTTGACCTTTTTTGTTTACACTCCGTCGACACTCATTTTCAGTTTTAGTATTCTTTAACAAAATATTATTGACACTCTCTTTACACTGGACCGGTAGGCAGTTCCGAGATTTCTTGTAGTACGAATTTTTTTTCCTACTGTTGGATCAATGTGTCTAGGGTGCATTGTGCTCACAGACGACTCACATTATTCATAGATAGTGCATTGACCTTTTTTAAACCTACACCTTGTTTACACTCAGATAACTTAACTCACATTGTTCATAGATAATGCATGTTTTGCCCGGGATATCTTATTGTTAGCCCAGAGATTCTGATCACCCTTTCATCAACGCACTGTTATTGATATCTTATTCAGATAGATATTTCTTTTTTCTTATCAACACATTGTAATTGATAAGACGAATATCGGGGACTTTTCTTATAGATTAAGATCCATGGAGATCATTTTTTCACACAAATACTATCCATTAACCATTCACAGAAACACACCGTCAAGCATAAAACCATTCTTGAAATATACTGTAAGGACATAAAATTTTGCTCGGGTTTAATCTAACCCGTTTAGGCAAATTCTATACTTATAATGCCGCCTATAACTCAGAGTTTCAAGTGTCTCCAATACTTTTAGATTGGCTGAACAATAATTGGTAGTGCCAAAATAGAGAAGTATGCGTTATATTAAACCTTTGGGTGCTTTAATAGTACCCCATGTAGCTGGACACGTTTCAGCCCATCAAGTTCACTTTCTTTGTTCTCATTTTTATACACGTGGTGGCTTGTTGGGAGGAGAAAACAGTGAAAAGTGGGGGAGAGCTCAATTTTAATCTGGAGTTTTACGGGTTCCTTTTTCTCCTCCTCTCTCTCTCTCTCTCGTTCTCGACTAGAAATGGGGGAAAGATGCCTTTGTTCGATCTGATTTGATATGTTTGTTAATTTCAAATTCTGGTCTCAAATTGATGAAAAAGGGGTTTAAACTTAGGTTTT
Organism: Papaver atlanticum; assembly: GCA_023531105.1. Taxonomy (NCBI): domain Eukaryota; kingdom Viridiplantae; phylum Streptophyta; class Magnoliopsida; order Ranunculales; family Papaveraceae; genus Papaver; species Papaver atlanticum. The sequence goes on from JAJJMB010006306.1 coordinate 2,257,941, forward strand.
GTAGAAAAGGGGATTTTTATTTTTCATTCTTCTTCACTCTGTTCTCTGCTTATTCCCTCAACTTCACTTACAGATTTTTCATGCTCTCAAGCGGAAGAAAATTTGGGAAGATTACCTGGTTGTGAATTGATTTTTTAATTCAATCGACTTCGAGCGAAGAGAATAAGAGACGATATCAAAATAAGAGTCCTGGTGTGGTGTTACTTTCAGGATATGCATTTCATAAATTTTGATTGTTTTAACATCCTGAAATGATACTGGAACTTGGGTTCTTTTTAGAAATTGAATTCGCAGGTGTAGAAGCTCTAGGAGGTGCTTAAACAAGGAAAATCAGACCTGTTGACACCAACATAAGGGCACATTAAGTGTTTGGGAGAAAGCTTGAAAGAAAAGAAAAGGGTCATAGTGCCAAGAGAACTCTCAAAGCTGTTTGGTGGTTTGAAGATAATCAACTAACAGGTTCAAGGTTGGTTATTTTAACATTCATTTGATTTTTTGATTCAGTTCTTTAATACTAATGCCATATGGTTCATGTGAGTCCTTAATATGAGCTTATGCCTGCAATCTGTTTGATGAAGAGGTAGAATGCGAATCCCATCTTTGCGTTATTTAATTTCGTTGTTAGATGAAGGATAAAATGTTAAGTTTGATCGAAGGAACTCTTGTGTATATAGATGATGTTTGCTGTTTGCGAATCTTCTATTAGTTTGTGGTAGTTCGATGCCATGAGTAGCTGCTGACTAGCTGTAACTTTAGCTGGAATAATAGATATTAAGAACCAGCATTATATGTATCCACTGTACTTTGTATGAGATCTATATGGGTATTTTCCATTTCTTAATCTAATGGTATCATTGCAAACCATCGATTGCTCAGATGTGCTTAGTACGTACAATATCTATGTATAAATAGGTACATGCCAGAAATGTTGTGGATGTAGTTTTTTGCGGTCTACCAATGACTCATGTATTTTTGTATCTATCGTTATTACTGTTTTAGCGGACATCTTTAAGGCCAATCATAATGAAAAGGAGGAAATGATATAGCCTTCCAACTTTCTTACTTCTTATATGTAGACTTAAGTAGTGTTCCAAGAGCTGTTATCGAAAGTGGAATGTACTGTGTGCTTAATAATCTTGTTAAATAAGTTGTGTACGTACTGATTGGTGTTACCTTAAACGACAAGGTGATTTGACCTGGTTCTTCTAGTCTCACTGTTTAATAATATAAAATCTTATTTGGTGGATTGATGTGCGAACTCTCCCTTAAATGTTTACATTTGTTTTAGCTGGCTAGTTGCTCTTGTATTTGTTTCCATAGCAACACTTGATTATTAATATGAACACATGATTGATATGTGAGACTAAAATATTTTAGTAATAGATCTTTAGGCCATCAACAATGGACTGTATAAGCTTTTGTGTGTGTGAGTATGACTTAGCAACTGCATATAGCTAGCGTGTGGGAAATGTTTTCGTCTATAAAGATACGTCAGGTGGTAGTGCAGTTCATAAAATGGTATGATAAATAGCAGCATAGTTGCCTTTTTAGTCTCTTTAACCTTATTATTACCTGTGGACAGTGAATGATGGCACCCATGTTCAAGTTTAATTTCTGGCGTCTTTAGTGTGCATTTCAATTGGTTTTATTTATGTGATGTTGTGGTGGTTGAGGCCCCGGTGTAGAAATTGTGTTAATTTACGATACCGTGAGTTACGGGGTTTTATTGTTTGGTCGGAAGTGATTTTTATGGGTCAAATTGCAAATGGCTCTTCTGTTGTACATTGCTTGGCTGTCGGACTGCGATATCAACATCTAACCTAAGCTTGTATGTTGTAGTAAGTTGGTTTCCTTAATTTGGTTTTAGTACTTTGCTATACAAGGTTTAGTCATTTGACTTCCGATAATTAATTGTTGTATGGGACTTGTTCGCTTACGGTTTATCTGAACCGCACAATGAAGCTAATGTTTGGGATGAATTACGTTTCCTAGTACTTTTCATTTTTTTGGCAGTTATTGTTATTACATCATTTTGTTCTAAAGTAAGAACTAGTAAGGTATTTATATATGCCTGTAGAAGAAAAATTAAGCAACTAGTAAGCGACAACTAAAAAGCCACGAGCTTTAGCCATTTGAGAAGTATTCTTTTGCAACTCAATTAATATCTTAAAAATGGTTGTATGAAAATGGAATTCATGTTTAGCTTTATAAACTATAGATAAGTTGGTTAGTGGCTTCATATCCGAATGCTTTGACTTGAAAGCTTTACTTTTGTGTGTGTTTAGATTGTGGTAGATGATGGAAGCGTATATATTATAGAAAATTATAGTGGGCAGTTGAGATAATTAGTCTTAGGAGATGGATTTTTATTTAATTTCTTTCGAATGTTTTGATAAACAAATTCCAAGTCCTCTTTAGTTTAGTTGGCTTTTAATAGCGTATATTATTGCCTTAAATTTTTGTGTATAAACTGTACTGGTATACTAACATTAGCACCTCTGCTTATCCGGTTAAAAATGATACCAATAGAGAAGTGGTAAGATAGAGATAGTTGTTGCTAGACAATTCATACTATCTATTATAAGAGATGATTACTACGTAGGTAGTTTATATTATCTGACAAGAGATAGTTGCTATCACAGTTCATATTATGTAAACAAAAGAGTGACGAACTACGGTCGTGCTTGATCCCTTTCAAGTTACGGAGGAGGGTACGTAGGCAGCCGCTTTGCGGTTCAGCACAACTATGCGAGTTTGTTCATATCATCTGAAATAGTTTGGTCGGTACATGGCAGTTTATACCATCTATTCAGAGATGATTGCATCTTGGCAAGTATATACCATTGGCAACTGGCCGATGGTGGCTGGTAACCAGAACTACCTTGACATTGGCAATTAGCCATAGAAATTGTTTGAATTGGCAACTGATCGATTCTTATTTTCTGCAATCGGCCGTCTCTTTTTTTTGGCAATTGGCCGTCTGTGATATTTGGCAATTGGCCATCTGTGATTTTTCGGCAATGGGTCGTCTGTGATTTTTGGCAATCGGCCGTATGATATTTTTGGCAATTGGCCATCTGTTATTTTTCGGCAATTGGCCGTCTGTGATTTTTTGGCAATTGGCCGTCTGTTATTTTGGCAATCGGCCGTTTATTATTTTGGCAACTGGCCGACTCTTATTTTTGGCAACTGGCCAACTCTTATTTTCGGCAATCGGCCGTCTCATATTTTTTAGAAATTGGAACTCTTGTCGAATTTTATGAGTATTAAGGTATGGGACATATGCTCATAGAATTCTGACCTTAAGACTAATGAGATTTCTATTGTGTGCATGATTATGAATGAACAAAAAAAATTACTTGAATGGCGTATTAGGGAGTCGGAGCTTGCCAAGCGGGTCTAGAAAAAAATGGACTATTACTTACTTTCTTTCTGGTGGGATGGAGTGCATGATCTTACTTGAAGAAATTCAATTGCTTGTCCAAAATCTTCCAAATCCTCCTCCATCTTTGATGTCTTACAAAAAATGAAAACTATACATAGAATAAATAAAATAATGAAAATAAAAATTACGTTGTTGATATTACCTTATTTTTCAATTATCGTGATAAAATTATCATGATTTTATCACGATCATGTATTGTGCTTTTGCATCAACAATAGAAGAAGAAAAAAATTCATCACGATCATGTACTGCGGTTTATAGTAGTGCACCAAAAGGTTTTCTATATGACTTTAAAGTCGTCATCCATCTTATCTATCAAACAAATTATCTCTTTCCATCAACTTTGCATTCCAACGTTCTCTATCGGTAAAATCTTAAAAGAAGGGGAAAGGAAAGCGGAAGAACATTTAAAGTGAAGGATCATGCGAAAATTTGTTTAAAAGACCATTGAAATAAACCAATCAATGTTTTGAGGATACCTGCAAAACCAACAACAGATGGGGGATCAGATAACAAATCAAAAAAAAAAAAACGAAGCGCCATTAAAAGAGAGAAGCGACGTCGAACGATGGAAATTGGCTTATGCTCGATGCTTTATATAAAGAGATACATTATTACCCATAATAAAAAGATTTTGTTTAGGTAAAAAATGATAATCAGTATCTAAAAATTGGCCAGCTGCATTTACCCATTGTATTATTTTGGGCAAGTTTAAACTATGAAGATCATTTTGGGCAAGCTTAAACTATGAAGATCACAGGGTTTACCTATAACTTTTTACCAATGGTATTTTACTGTCAATATAAAGCACCAAATATATTTTTTTACCACTTTTCCATGCAAAAAAATAAACGGAAATGATATTATGCATCCTGGTTTGCCCCCAAACAGATGTGGCAGAACCAACGTGTACAAAAAGACAAATAATTCACGTGATATTTTTCCTCTCATCTTTTTTTATTTTTCTCTGTTTCTTTTCTGAATTCTGAATCTTACCTCTCTGAACAGTTTACAATTCATCTTTTAACTTTTTAATTTCTTCGTCTCCTCCCCTTCCATTAATTCATCTTTTTAATTTTTTAATTTCTTCTTCTCCTCCCCTTCCATTACTCACTCTTTCTTTCTCACTTGATTAATTATATTTTTGAAGGAGGAGCAAAAACAAAAAAGATAACCGCCCAACGACTAATAATTCCTCCTAAAGAACTCAAGTAATCATCCAAAATCAATCTAATTGGTGTCTAATTTCTTTTGGAATTTTCTGAATTCCTCCCAAAACTTCTTACTTGTAAAAGTCCAAATTTTTCTTTTCTTATTAGAATCTGACCCACTTTTGACCATTCATTTAACCCATCCATTCACTTTTAGATCGTGATCGAAAACAATCAGTTACTGGGTTCAAAACAATCTTGAACAATCAAAAGATAGAAAAAGATTAAAAGAATAAGCAATTTCCAATAGAATATGAAGTTCTTTTGATGAGTATTTCTTCCTAAGTACTAGGATTAATTACCGTGTATAAAATCTTAATTTCTTTTGGTAAGTATTTCTTTGTACATGATTATGGATTGCAAATATATGAGATATGATTTATATTTGTGAAGTTTTTTTTTAAAGCGATATATATTTGTGAAGTGAATAATAAAGAGAAGGGCAAGGAAAAGAGAGAAACGTAAAACAAAATTAAAGAGCTGATGTGTTTTGGATTTTTGACTTTTGGCGACACATCACCTTGCCACCTCAGCGTGGGCGGTAAGTAGGGTGTCGTGTGGGGCGCCATGTAGCATTCCCGAAAAATAAAAGGGATATTTTGATTTTGGGTCACATAAAAGTGACCAGCGTTGCATTTGGGTTATCAAAATATTTTAATTAGAGTTTCGGTCACAGGACCGTTATTGAACGTTGCTAAAATAAATTTTATTTTAATTTAATTTATATGCAATTAATTTAAACCGTTAGATGAGATGGGCGGTGATGAAGGTGGTTTTGTGTTTTTCTCCTCTCTGAGGATTTTTATCGAACAGTAGAGGTTCAGTTACCAAGTTCTGCTACTTGTTTCTTTCATGAGCAGACAAGGTGGAGTCTACCAAACTTATTCGATCCCATGAACTTCCTTGTACGTATCTCGCCATTTACAGGCACCTTCCACACTTACTTTAAAAAAAGGAATCGACTAACGCCCCAGCCAAGATAATCAATAAATTAAAGTTAAATCAAATCTAACCGGAATTCGATCAATTAAGAAGTCTCAACTTAAGAGGAGTTGTGGTGATACAACTAAGGTATTATAATTAAAGTTCATATTTTTTTATTTTTTTATTATTTTTTGGTCGCTGCTGTAGTTATGCAAAACGCCCTAGCATGAATTCGTGAGCAGGTTAGAGAGAAAAAGATGACGCTCATCTTCCCAAATGGAAGGGTAGATTTGGTAAATAAATATACCCCTAAGTTTTATTTGGTCATTTCAGCATTTAACTAACTTTCCTAACTGTCGGCGGTCAAAGACAGTCTTGTGACCCAAACTATAATTAATATTTTTTTTGGGTATCCGCTATATTTTCGAACCGCTACATTTATTTGTTGAGTTATCTTTTCCAAAATGATATTAATTCTACATGTCCCAAAATAGGAAATTCTTTTATTCTTTTATTCTTTTTACAGGACGAAAATAGAAAATTATTTTGTATTTTTGGGTATCCGCTGTATTTTTAAATCGTTGCATTTATTTGTTGAGTTGTCTTTTCCAAAATGATATTACTTCTACATGTCCCAAAATAGAAAATTATTTTATTTATTTTTTATGGGTTTTTTACCCCTGTATAATACTGTATTATTATAAAATCCGTAAATAATTATATGAAAGTTCATACAAAACTTTTGGTTGGTAGCCTAGCAACAAGCTGGGATCCAACTCCTTTTTGAATAATGCCTAATCTATTACTAGCGTCGTTGCTAACTAAGCAATTCTTCAAACGCTTGAAAAGACATAAAGTATCTTCACTGAGTTCTCCTAAAGTAGAGAAAGCTAGGACACCTAGACCGTAGCCATGTGAAACACACTTGTCCAAGTATTTAGTACGTTTACGTGAAACCGCACTAGAAATAGCTTTTTCTGGAACGAAAGAGCGAATACCCTCACCAGTGAAGGGCGAGCCACCTGTGACATCCATACAAACATCTTGTCCATTTTCCTAATTGAGAATAAGAATATCAGCAGGCCTCAAGTCTTTGTCATCATCGGATAGAAAACCAAGAGAAACTTCCTGGAGCGCAGGCACACCAGCTTTGTAACAAATGTCAGCAATTACATCACGAACAAGATCATGTCGAAACTTAAGTCCAACATCTTTAGCACAATGAAGCGCGTGATCCCCAAAGATGTCCATAGATCTGTTACAACTTGTGCATAAGCCATTCTCAACAAACACTGGGATGCCAAGGCGATAACAAAGCACAACTCTGAACTGTCTAGGCCCGAGGAACTGATTAAGTCCACTAATAGGTACAGCTAATAAATAATCATGTGCATGCTTGACACGATTACACTGCCACAAAATGGAATCTCTTGCAGACATAGAAAATTGGTCTGGAATTTGCTTCTTAACTGTACCAAAATAAGTGACTGCCAAGGAGTGCATGGAAGGGGGAGCAGTATCATCGACACAATAAGTAGAAGGTAATCCACATACCTGGATAAAATTCTGAAGAGCCAACTGATAAGCAGAACCTTTGTTCATTGAGAATAAATTACCAAGGATCGCCTTTTGCACCGAAGCTGTCTGACTCTGAGAAGCAAAGTAACATTAGGTGCGGGGGTCAGCCATGGTATAAATGCCAAGTCCACCATCTTTGATAGGCAAGGTAGCTAATCTCCGCTGTAAAGAACCAAAACCCGCGCCATCACCAGTGATTAGTAGTCTCAAGTACTTAAGTAAATGGTCATCAAAAATATCAATGGCTGGTTGCAGGGATGCAGGATTAGTAGTTCGCATTGCAAAATATAATCTAGACACACCAGTGCAATTGCGAAGTAATAACATCTCACTTTGAGGGTCTTTGAGTTTTTTTATTGCAGTCATTATTTGAACAGTCTTGTTCACCCTGCTCAACATCATTTCACTAGTAAAGTTCAAATCCAAACTCACAGGTCCACCCAAAAGTTTAACACCATTAGCAGGTCTACAAATATCATGAGGAAAAACACCGTCGGCTGTGCTTCTGGGATCAATAGAAGGCCAAAAGACTTCCGTTTTCTTTATATTGAGATGTAAACCCCTACTTGGTCCTTCAGTTTATATTATGCTCAAGGCCTTGGCTACCTCCAATATATCACCAATAATTGTACCATCATCGAGATACTAGGCGTGTAAATCGAGTTTGCATCGAGAAGCAATAGTCTTCACCAAGGGGTGAAGTGTCAACGCAAAAAGCAAGGAACCGAGAGGGTCACCTTACTGAACTCCAAGTGAAGAATACAAAATATATTGGTCGTAATAGAGTTTAACAGGTCGCAAGTAACAAAATTCTACCCAGCGAGAAATACCTGGACAATGAAGACGAACTTCCTTGATGAGCTGAGATCTACTCACCATGTTGAAAGTATTAGAAAATTCAATGAAAAACATTGACAATTTTTCCGAGTGACCTTTCATCTCCAGTAAGCGATTTACAGCATGTAAAATACTCTCCCCCAGCAGGTACACCAACCCCAAATTGGTAGTCACCTAAATAAGAAGTCATGTTGAAAAAAGCGGGGGTCTAATAACCACACCCAATATTTCGTTTGGCAATCTGAATAGACAAACTCCAATATACTTTCAAGAGAATCAACTAGACAGTCAGACTCAATCTAGAGAAAAGTATATCAAAGAGTTTTATATCTCTATCTCTCAACTCAATCCGCAATCAGCAAATAGGAATTTGCGAGCCCGGTTGAATATAAGAGAAATAACTTGAACGATACCAAAGACCAATGTTCAAGGATCAATCAATTTCAATTAACAACCAGAGGTTGGATTTCCCAATTGATCGATTCAACGCACAACCTGTGATATTTAAATTATATAACAAAATATAATGCGGAAAAGAAATAACACAGATACCAGAAGTTTTGTTAACGAGGAAACCGCAAACGCAGAAAACCCCCGGGACCTAGTCCAGTTTTGAAAACCACACTGTATTAAGCCGCTACAGACACTATCCTACTACCAATGAACTTCGGACTGGAATGTAGTTGAACCCTAATCAATCTCACACTGATTAAAGGTACAGTCGTGCTCCTTACGCCTCTGATCCCAGCAGGATACTATGCACTTGATTCCCTTAGTTGATCTCACCCACAACCAAGAGTTGCTACGACCCTAAGTCGAAGACTTGATAAACAAATCTGTCTTAGACAGAAAAGTCTATTGGAATAGATAAATCTATCTCCCACAGAAATACCTACGAGTTTTGTTCCGTCTTTTGATAAATCAAGGTGCACAGGAACTAATTGATAAACCGGACTTATATTCCCGAAGAACAGCATAGTATTATCAATCACCTCACAATAATCTTAATCGTATGGTAGCGAAACAAGATATTGTGGAATCAAAAACGATGAGAGGAAGATGTTTGTGACTACTTTTAATCTAACCTATCGGAGATAAATCTCAAGCAAATCTTAGCAAAGATAATACTCAATCACGATAGTAAAAGTAAGATCAGAACACGTAACTACAGAGAAAATAGTTGGATCTGGCTTCACAATCCCAATGAAGTTTTTAAGTCGTTAACCTACAGGGTTTCGTGAAAAACCTAAGGTTAAAGGAGAATCGACTCTAGTCGCAACTAGTATCTCACAGGAGGTGTAGGGATTAGGTTTCCCAGTTGCTAGAGTTCTCCTTTATATATTTTTCAAATCATGGTTTGCAATCTAAGTTACCTTGGTAACAAAGCATTCAATATTCACCATTAGATGAAAACCTGATTAAACCCCAAGCTAATATCTTTCAACCGTTAGATCGAACTTAGCTTGTCATACACAAATGAAATGTACCCTCATTTAGGTTTATGTAACCGTACCTAAACGTGTACACCATGTTGGCTCAACAATAGTTAACTGAGGTTACCTATATGAACACTCTCATATCAACCTTATTCATCTTAACCATAACTAGTTCAAATGACTCAAATGAAACTAGTTAAAGAGTTGTTCAATTGCTATATTCTCATAGAAGTATACACGAACACAATTGAAACAAAATCGGTTTGATTCACTCGAATCAATTCATGAACATTATAGCCACGGTTTGCAAAGAATGCATTCCTTATTATATAAATGTATTTGTTCACAACAAAACCGGTTTTAGAACTTTAACTATTCAAGTATGCAAACGGGTACGCATACTTGAAGTAGCCGGACCAAGTTTGGTTTTCGCCAGTATGCGAACGGGTACACATACCTCCAAACCCAACATAAATTTTCGGTTACAAACTTACGCCAGTATGCGTATGGGTATGCGTACTTAGGTTCCCGAACTTCTCAAACCAACAGGTACGCATACGAGTATGCATACTATGGTTCCCCGGACATGGATCACATATATGCAAAAGTGCACAACATGTTTATAATCCAATGTTGGTTAAGTGTTCTAAACTCTTATTTCAATCATTGAAACTTTCTTAGAGGATGACAATAGTCGTTTCACACACTATTAGCATCAAAGCAATTTTCAAGTTATTGAAATAATCATAACGAAACATTCCAAGTCTACACCAAATGATTGTATCACACAAACCATGTAAGATGTTACTCGGCGATTTTCACATGATCATCTTTTGACTTGCGTCAAATATATAAGATGAACTTGGTTGAAGCGAAAGCTTACCAACACATATTTCGAGAAATATGTAAGCGAGTTAAACTCAGCTCGAAATCCCAAATGTGCATAATCGAAAACTATCGCAATACGACTTTTGTCTCAATATAGGAGATAAAGTATAAATAGACTTTCCAAGTGATAGATGAGTTATAGTCTCCACATACCTTTTGTTGATGAAGTTCCACAAGCTCTCCTTAGTAGTTCTTCGTCTTCATTTGATGACCGTCGTGAAGTTTAATGCTCAACTACACAATCTATCCTAGTCCGAGACATTACTTTAAGTAGATTAGAAATCAAGTAAAATAGGAATTAACGTTTGTGTATTTTACTTCTAATTATAATAAAACAATTATAATTACGGAAATAGAAAAATAAAAGACACAGCAAGATTTTGTTAACGAGGAACTGCAAATGCAGGAAAACCCCGGGACCTAGTCCAGAATTGAATACTCTCAGAATTAAGCCGTTATACAAAATCAAACAAACTTCGTATAGTTGAGACCAAGCAACTAAACCTATAGTTCACCTAGTTCCCTCATTATTCCCACGCCTCCAACTTTTAATAAGTCATGTGCTTGGAAAAATTCCTTTGGTTCGTATTCCAAACAGTAAAGGAACAACAGTAACAACTCTTTTCAACCAACGTGATATGAGTTTGACAAAGGCTCTTCCGTTTAACCAATAAACTCCTTTGTCGGGTCCTTAGATCAATCTCTCAACAACTACCGAAGTAATTGTTAGATTATGCAATCAATACTATTAATCACAAAGAAGTGTATTGATGCCGATCTACTCAACTAATCAATCTAATTTACCACAAAGATAAACCGATTATAGTTGGATCCCTTTCCAGCCGAAACAAGTATTGTGCGCACCAAAGATTATGAACCCAAAAAGTCTTCTTGTCTTCAAATCTTCTTTAATCTTCAATCAGCACCTGCACACAATCAACTTGAATCTCTTGTGATCAATCACACACAGAACGGAGTCTGTTAACGTTGGATTATCACAAGACATCTTTAGAACTACAAACAGTCTAAAGATCCCCGTCGAAACTTCGATCTAGTTTGAGTGAATCTTATATCAGAAGAGAAGATTCTCAAGCATAAACAAACTAGGTGCAATCAAAGCTCAGCAACCGTTAGTCAATCAAATCAATCGAAAACTAATAATAAACCGTAATTATCTAGTTTCCCACCAACGGTACTAATAGAGCTTCTCAATCCCAAAGAAGTCTTTAAACTGAGCGGCCGTAAGAGATTTCGCCTAATTAGGTTACTTTCCTCTCCGAATAGGCGGCTCCACCAGTAACAACACAACTAGGTAGTTTTGCTGGCTCTGAGGATTGGTTTGCTCGAAATGCAAATTTTGGTATTTATAGACCAAGGAAGTTTGGACACCAATGAATTTCCAAAACCGAAAATATTCCCAAGATATGCAATATATTCCAAATTCAGTTTCCATAATTCCTGGAAATGCTTTGTCCAAATAATGACCGAAATCTCACTAGAAAATCTCCAATTAGTAAATGCACATTACTAATTTTTATTTTCCAAATATAAAATTAAAAACCTTAATTAAAAGATTCTCAATTTATTTTTGATTTGGGATTTTTCCTTTAGCTATTAAGGAATATCTTTGAACAATAAAAGATAAGCGTTACTGCACATGTTCAAAGTATGACGACATCTTTACTTTGTAAGTCCTCTTTCATACTTACAATCTTGGAATCGATTTGCCACACTTCCAAACAAGTTTAGAATTGGTTGATCTGACTTCCAAGAACTATGTGATTGATTATCCTATCAAATCACCAATCATGGGTTTAACGGTTCTACCAAAACAAATTTCGGTTCTACCTTCCACTTGGGTACTAGAATTAGTCACGCTAGTTACCAAAACTTGGTTGACTAGGTACTAGGATCGGTTCCCACATATATATGGTATCTAACTTGTATTTGTTGCACATGTCCATAGGATCAGTTCCCAATATCTAAAAACGTGTTGCACGTGTTCATATGATCGGTTCCCAATATCTAGAAACTTGTTGAACCTCTTACAAGGATCGATTCCATTTTGTGATCGATTGCACCTCTTACTAGGATCAGTTCCCCTTTTCCTAGAGTTGGTCATACCAATAACACTAAATCGATCATACCATCTCAGGTGATTACTTAAGATCGGTTTCACTAATAAAAGTCATACCAATACAAAAGTCAGGCCTTGTGAATAGTTTTACCAAGAACATAAGCAAGTCATGAGCGGTTATACTAATCACACATATTGGTAGTTCAAAAGATTTGCAATGAATTATAATACCAATAAGCCTAGCGATTTCCCTTTCGATTCACAAAACAAGTTCATGAATTTACTTCCTTTAAACGAATGTAAAAAATTGTTTCCTAGGATGAAATCTTCACCTCATACCCATACATAATCACAATAGCATTCAAACGATTATGTCGATGTCTTATATACGAAGTTCAAAAAATAAGCGTTATACTTCGTATTGTATTCCTTAATACCATGTCTAACTAGAGTATAATCATTCATGGCTTCGAAGTTATGTTTTCAATATGCACGACTTGAAAGATACGTTAGGGAATGAAACAGTTCAAGTCAAATATTACTAACCTCGAGTGGAAGGATGATGTCGTCGTTGTAGCTCCTTACTTCTTCACATTCTTCAAGTCTTCACGTAATACTTGTAATGCCTCATATCCTAATACTTTCATGCTAACCTATACGAAGTTGACTCTAGTATATAATCAAGCGACTCTTTAAATGAGTTTTGATTCACTAAAATATGACAACCAAACTTAACATACCGACGCTTGGTGGGTTCAACCGAGCTATGCTCTAACAAGGTTCACGGACGTAAACAACATATCCTATAACAATTTGCAATATATGAAACCATAAAGATTAATACTTCAAAAATCATCTTCCAAATAAACTTTAGAATTTAAACAAATAAATCTAAAAACATTGCAAGATGAAAAAACGTTGGCAATAGCTATGTGTACTCACAATAATGGTTATTCCAAACCCTAGTTATCCTTCTTAAAAACACAAGAATAAATTCTCATAAGAAGTTTCCTAGACAAAGGATTAAAAACCAAATAACTCTAATACCAAAAGAAACTGATCACAAACTGAAATCAGAGTTCACGTACGGAAGCTTCATGGGTTTTAATACCTTCAAGCTTGTGACTGATGGTATTGACTGCATCTTCGGACACGATATTCTTCTTGAGATGATTCTCAACATGTGTATTCATGAGAGCAAGGGTCAGAGTTAACCTTTTTCAACTCAGTTCTTAACATGTCAAGATTTTTTAAGGTATAGACAAGAAGCAGTTTTGCATCATTAAACTGACCGATGAAATCTTGAACAACTTCAGCAGAAATCTCTTCATCATCCTCAATGTCTGAATAATTATCAGAAGATTAAGAAGAGGTGTCATTAACTTCCAAGAGAGTTCTTTTCTCTTCTTCTTCGGAACCACAACCCTTATCGAGAAAACCTTTTGCAAAGTTACAAGTTCTCAAAGGAGATGCCATTCTGGACAAGAAAAACAACCTGGAGTATACGTACTCAACCAAAAGGTTTTGGTATTTAAATGGTTTCTCAAGGAGACTGATTCTAGGGTTTCCAAAGTTGGTTCGTGACATGTAACAAGGATATCCGTACGAACACAGACTTGACCCATAGCCGAAAAGCACCCTAGTGGCGAAAAACAGACAAAAATAGGAAAACTGTTTGTACACCAATGTTTTGCTATGTGAATAATTTCACAACATTTTTAGCTCAATAAATTTTACATTCTCACAAGAGAAAAATTTAGAGCAAAAGATTAGAAATTCTTTGACACACAAAAAATTCAAGAAGAAATTAAAAATCAAAAGCCAATTAAGGAAATTATCAAAACATAACACAAATATTTATGCAAAAATGTTTAGGAATGATAATCTGGCTATGAACGATAAGAAAATAGCCAGAGAACCAGAAAACACTTTGCCATCAAGTATACCTGATTATATCTCACTCAACCAGGAATTTTTTGTGAGTGAGTGATGTGATTTTAGATAGTGGTAAGAAATGAGGTTGTCGTTCACTCGGATTTGTAGAGATTAAAGTTTTAAAAAATACTAAATAAATATATACAAAGATATTTAACAATGGGCGAGAGGTACTGGGACTAAGGATTTAGCCAATCTTCATAACATAAGGTTCACTTATTTATTCTCAACAATTTTAGCTCAAGAAATATAAACATGGACTCTATTTTTTGCCAAGGTAGATTCTCAAAACATTGATTGTAAATGTTAAGCATGGGACATCAAATCACCTGAGCTAAGCATGACCCATCTAATCAAATGACAACCAATTTAATCAAATCATATTTCAATTAATTTTAATGCAAAAGTCATAAAAAGAATAAAAATAAATTTACCATGTATGAAGTTCGGCCTCCTCCGTCGTCCCAGTGTTGGGGTTTAACTCATCATGTCGGAAACACACTCAAAATATGTATTCATGGCTCAAAAAGTGTTTACAAGAAGAGAAAATAATGAAACAGGAAATCTGCAACAGCACAGGTGCGTTACAGAACGACTGTTTCAACTCTCAACTGTTATGATGAAGATAATCGTTACAAATCTGAAGATAAATGTTGCAGAAGAGGATGAAGAAACTGTTACAATGAAGATAAATGTTGCAAACTAGTTGAAGAAACTGTTACAACGAAGATAAATGTTGCAAACCAGTTGAAGAAACTGTTACAACCAGTTGAAGAAACCGTCGCTGTTTCCCTGTTCTTCACGAGCAGCAGCAGCAGAACCAACAGAGTTCTGAAAACTCTTGATTCACGCCTCCTGAGCTCTCCTATCGACCCCAAACTCTCGACACCCCTTCTATGGAACCTTGTGACTCTATTTATACACCAAAATCCTAAAAATCACGCGTCAATTACACAAAATAATTCTCATTTACTCCCATGCATGGAAAAGAATAATTTCCATTTTTTGATTAATTACGCGTCTAATCTCGTGCTGCACACACCAGGAGCATTCCTTCACGTCCCATAATAAGTTAGGAACGCATAAGCCACAAGAAAACTTCCCAAAATTACCAAAAATTCTGAAAATATCTTACGGGAATATCACGCATGTTTTGCTCTACACTTGAATTCTAGCCAATTCTGGTCGAAATCAAATACCATACCACGTTTATATGGGTCCTAGGAATGATCCCAATCAATTCCATCCCTTTAGTCTCTCTGAAATGACTCCAAAAATCTGATTGAAAATCTGCCATGGATAAACATAATTTTCCCGCCTTTTTTTTATGTTTGAACGTGAAGGAGAAGGGGGTGCCCCTTATCCGCTGCTGGATTCCGAATAACAAATGTCCCTTGGGTGCCTTTAGACAACTTTTCGAGCCGATTTTTCCAAAAATACCTACAAACACATAAAACACCATAATAAGTACAAAAATGGGTACTAACAATATACACAATAGAGATGAAAATAGACACATAAATGCGTCTATCAGTGAGATTTCAACCTTGTGATTAATTAGCACAAGTATGAGCCTTGAGCTCATCAAATGAACGTTGTTTTCGGTTAAACCTGTTTCTCCTGATCTTTGGAGGAAAACCTTGTGATAATCTGGCTATGAACGATAAGAAAATAGCCAGAGAACCAGAAAACACTTTGCCATCAAGTATACCTGATTATATCTCACTCAACCAGGAATTTTTTGTGAGTTAGATTTCAACCTTGTGATTAATTAGCACAAGTATGAGCCTTGAGCTCATCAAATGAACGTTGTTTTCGGTTAAACCTGTTTCTCCTGATCTTTGGAGGAAAACCATTTTGATGCGAAAAGTTATCGTAAAACTTACTATCATCAATATACGACGCATAGTATGTATTCTTACCTGAAGAATCTTGACTAGAGGGAATTGACAGCCTGTTGATGATTTCTTTATATCCTTTAATTATCAGATTTAGGTTGTTTTCCATACCTCCATTTTTGCTTCCTTCTTCTGGTACTCTTTTCATATCAAGAACAACATTATCTCCCTTTTTAATAGAAGAAGATCCATGAGCTCTTCTTTGACGGGATGGTTTAGGAAGACTGTTACGCATTCGAACATTTGAGGAACACATCGAACTAAAATTCCTGGTAGGGTACACATGGTGAGTACTAAAACCAATTGGTCTAGACATACGAATGTAAGTTACACCTTTGAGAATTAAATCTAAGGTGTGTTGAAGACGAACAATAGAATTGTCATTCAACCTCGATTTCCCTTTTTGTTCATCATGCCCTTTTGAATCACAAAAGAAACACACTTTCTAATCACCTAAGGATATGGATATTCCTTGATTAGAGGAAGACACAGGCACATCCTTTTCAACAGGAAGGGATTTTGATTTAGCTTCTGGAACTGAATTTACAGTTAAATCAGAAGGAATTGGTATAATGGACTCTTTGGAACCTTCTTGAACAGAGAGTTTACTCAAAAGAAGTTCAATTTCCAAAGCATCCTCTTTGAGTTTTTCCTCAAGCAGAGTTCATGAAGAGCAGACTGAGGGGTTTTCCTCTTGAAGGACCTTTAGAATAGAGTCACGCTTATTTACCATACCAACAAGGACATTGACTTTGTGTTTCAACCGGTTGACATCATCATCCTGGATTCTAACAAGTTTTAGAATCACTGCACTCTCCTTGGCTGCTTCCCTTTTAACTTAAGAGTCAGACTCGTCAGCAAGGTACTCCGGGTAACACTTGTCAATGGAAGTCTGTTTCGTTTGAACACTAGGTTCGTCGATATTTGAGATTGACAAATCTTTCTGCTTAATAGTTTTCATAGAAAAAGAACTCTTGTTTCTGGTGATGCGTTTATCAGAGATAGTACTTTTGTCCATATTCAGATCGCTACAACACAGACTTATTAGGTCTTAAATGTGTTTGCCTACTCTGATACCAATTGAAAAGCGGGGGTCTAACAACCACACCCAATATTTCGTTTGGCAATCTGAATAGACAAACTCCAATATACTTTCAAGAGAATCAACTAGACAGTCAGACTCAATCTAGAGAAAAGTATATCAAAGAGTTTTGTATCTCTATCTCTCAATTCAATCCGCAATCAGCAAATAAGAATTTGCGAGCCCGATTGAATATAAGAGAAATAACTTGAATGGAACCAAAGACCAATGTTCAAGGATCAATAGATTTCAATCAACAACCAAAGGTTGGATTTCCCAGTTGATCGATTCAACGCACAACTGTGATATTTCAATTATATAACAAAATATAATGCGGAAAAGAAATTACACAGACACCATAAGTTTTGTTAACGAGGAAACCGCAAACGCAGAAAACCCCCGGGACCTAGTCCAGTTTTGAACACCACATTGTATTAAGCCGCTACAGACACTAGCCTACTACTAATGAACTTCGGACTGGAATGTAGTTGAGCCCTAATCAATCTCACACTAATTCAAGGTACAGTCGTGCTCCTTACGCCTCTGATCCCAGCAGAATACTACGCACTTGATTCCCTTAGCTGATCTCACCCACAACCAAGAATTGCTACGACCCAAAGTCGAAGACTTGATAAACAAATTTGTCTCACACAGAAAAGTCTATTGGAATAGATAAATCTGTCTCCCACAGAAATACCTACGAGTTTTGTTCCGTCTTTTGATAAATCAAGGTGCACAGGAACTAATTAATAAACCGGACTTATATTCCCGAAGAACAGCTTAGTATTATCAATCACCTCACAATAATCTTAATCGTATGGTAGCGAAACAAGATATTGTGGAATCACAAACGAATAGAGGAAGATGTTTGTGACTACTTTTAATCTTACCCTTCGGAGATAAATCTCAAGCAAATCTTAGCAAAGATAATACTCAATCACGATAGTAAAAGTAAGACCAGAACACACAACTACAGAGAAAATAGTTGGGTATGGCTTAACAATCCCAATGAAGTATTTAAGTCGCTAACCTACAGGGTTTCGTGAAAAACCTAAGGTTAAAGGAGAATCGACTCTAGTCGTAACTAGTATCACACAGGAGGTGTGGGGATTAGGTTTCCCAGTTGCTAGAGTTCTCCTTTATATATTTTTCAAATCAGGGTTTGCAATCTAAGTTACCTTGGTAACAAAGCATTCAATATTCACCGTTAGATGAAAACCTGATTAAACTCAAGCTAATATCTTTCAACCGTTAGATCGAACTTAGCTTGTTACACACAAATGAAATGTACCCTCATTTAGGTTTAAGTAACCGTACCTAAACATGTACACCATGTTGGCTTAACAATAGTTAACCGAGGTTAGCCATATGAAGACTCTCATATCAACCTTATTCATCTTAACCATAACTAGTTCAAATGACTCAAATGAAACTAGTTAAATAGTTGTTCAATTGCTATATTCTCATAGAAGTACACAAGAACATAATTGAAGCAAAATCGGTATGATTCACTCGAATCAATTCATGAACATTATAGCCACGGTTTGCAAAGAATGCATTATTTATTATATAAATGTATTTGTTCACAACAAAACCGATTTTAGAACTTTAACCATTCAAGTATGCAAACGGGTACGCATACTTGAAGTAGCCGGACCAAGTTTGGTTTTCACCAGTATGCGAACGGGTGCGCATACCTCCAAACCCAACATAAATTTTCGGTCACAAACCTACGCCAGTATGCGTACGGGTACGCTTACTTAGGTTCCCGGACTTCTCAAACCAACAGGTACGCATACGGGTATGCATACTATGGTTCCCGGACATGGATCACATATATGCAAGAGTGCACAACATGTTTATAATCCAATGTTGGTTAAGTGTTCTAAAATCTTATTTCAATCATTGAAACCTTCTTAGAGGATGACAATAGCCGTTTTCACACACTATTAGCATTAAAGCAATTTTCAAGTTATTGAAATAATCATAACGAAACATTCCAAGTCTACACCAAATGATTGTATCACACAAACCATGTAAGATGTTACTCGGCGATTTTCACATGATCATCTTTTGACTTTCGTCAAGAATATTAGATGAACTTGGTTGAAGCGAAAGCTTACCAACACATATTTCGAGAAATATGTAAGCGAGTTAAACTCAGCTCGAAATCCCAAATGTGCATAATCGAAAACTATCGTAATACGACTTTTGTCTCAATATAGGAGATAGAGTAGAAATAGACTTTCCAAGTGATAGATGAGTTATAGTCTCCACATACCTTTTGTTGATGAAGTTCCACAAGCTCTCCTTAGTAGTTCTTCGTCTTCATTTGATGACCGCCGTGAAGTCTAATGCTCAACTACATAATCTATCCTAGTCCGAGACATTACTGTAAGTAGACTAGAAATCAAGACTTATAGTTTTTATCCCTAACATTGACAAACAAGCTTGAGATAGCAACGCTTGCGAGTTCGACCGAGCAGTGCTCTAACACATGTCCTTTCCGAACATTTTGTTTCGCCGATTATACTTTTTTACCCAAATTTTTACTTTATATCCTTCAATATTATATTTTATACTATTATTTATTTATTTTATTTTTGTCTATGGAATCAATAACAATCAGAAAAAAGGCTTCAGATTCCCTTTCTCCCACTTCCCTATCCCACCAATCATAGTGTAACACCTGTCCTAAAAAATCTCACCAAATTTAACTATGTTATCTTTAAAAACGGAATGGTTATCTAATCACAGAAAGTATTTTGATTATAAATTTATAATTTATTTTTTCATTGATTTTGCTTAACAACGGAGAAAAGGGTATGAAAAGATTTTTGTGAACATAACAATCTCCGAATTTTTGCTATCAACAGGATAGTGGTTCCTCCATGATGATTTCTTTCTACCGTCCACCACTGTCAACTTTAACAATATTGGTCTTTCATGGTTATTGCCATTGACCCTATGCTCTATCCAAATCTGCAAATCTTTGTTGCTTTCTTCACGACTGAAGAGAGATTGGAGTCCAACTCCTACATTTTAAATTTACAGTAACTAATATAATCGTAATTGAATAATTAGTTACTATAGTAGGGAAAGAGCCATAAACCGTAAAGAAACTCAATTTTTGTTTAAATAGTATGGAAAAATGATGGTATTAACAGGAATCAATTCCGACCATTTAATCTAAATTTTTTTCTTATTTGATAAGAGATACTCCTAAAAGAAAGAAGTACTTTGTCCGTAATCTTGTATACCCCGAACCCGGATGCCCTAAATCTCTTATATTAAAAATAAATTCAAAGCGATACCGTGTTGAATGATTGATGTTTTTGAATCGAGAATAGCAAGTCACGATCCAGCCATGAAGATTTGAAAAAATCGCCCGCAAAGTGAAGGGACAATCGCCCAAAATGACGAAGAGAAATCGCCCATATGCTGAAAAACATCAGAACAATAGAAAACATGTTTTATTTGATTAACTAATTACTAAAACTTAAAATAATAATAATAAATAAATAAATCTTGCTCAAATCTGGTCCAAAAGGACCAGATCTGAGCAAGAGATTGATGAAGGCTTGTTTTTATTTTCCTTTGGAGAGAGAAAGAGAGAGAGAAGAAGAGTCAATCTTGTTATTTTTTGTTTGCTTAATTCTGATGTTTTAATACCACCAACATGATTTTCCTTTTAATGATTTTGTGTTCTCTTCAATTGTACAGGATAAACAAACCCTTCTATAAACCCCGGAGAAAGAAGATCCCTTGATCAAACGGTGACCATCCACAAATCAGACATTTTTCTTTTAATGGTTGATCTAAATTTGGTAAATAATTCGATATTTTAGTATCATTTGGAAGTATAATTGCAATTTGAAATTAGAGGTTTTAATTATCGGTAGTTGGAGTTGTAATTAGGTGAGTTTTGTTATAAGAAGTTTAACGGACATTGGACAATATTCTTTTTTAATTTTTATGATCGATTTAATTTTATGATGAAATCACGATGAATACTGCATGGTTAATTTTAAAGTTAATTTTAATCTATTTTTTTCTTTTTCTTTTTTGGTAATGTTATGTTTATTTATTTTGTTTATTAATGTTTAAAGATTATATAAGTTTTAGTAATTTTAGGTAATTATTTTCTAGAATGTGATTGGCCAAATAATATATTGTGCCAAAAAGATTTTCATGAAATTCTATTGGCCGAAATTTAAAATGGTGGGGCCAGAATCAACTAGAAGCTCCGGTTAATGAGAGCGCTCGAAAAAACTCTGTTTCTATATAGAGAATGCTTCTTCCACATCTTTAATAGAAGATTCAATCGACGATTATAAGTTTTCCGGATCGCCGATTGATCGAAGACGATGAAATGATTTCAATTGAACAAAGGAACGAAGGATTTACGGTTGATGAAGTAGAGGAAGTTAAGGTTGGGTTTGGTAAAAAAAAAAAAATCTTTCCATAAACACTTTCAAAACCTATATATGACAAGAATTTTTGAAACTAGTGTTTGGTAAAGAAAAATTAAAGTGCATTTTAATTCCAAAATTCCCTAAGTTGTGTGGGGGGGGGGTGGGTGGGGGGAGCTTTTAAAAGCTACAAAAGCATAAACTTTGGTCCCACCTAAATTTAATGGTTAATTTATATTTTTTATCCCTATTTTTATAATAAATGACAAAAATTACCCTTAAATTTATGTACAATCAGTTTTTTATTTCTTATATTTTATTCTTTAAATATGATTACTTTTATTTTCAAATTATTTTATATACCATTTCGTTTAATTTAGCAGTAATAAAAATGAAGACAAATGTATAATTACTTAATTTTAATTTGGTTTTTTGTTTGAAAATTATATACTGTATATATTAAAAAGTGGCTAAGTAAAATAATTTGTTTTAACAATCATAACGATAGTGACAGTTAGTAAATTTAATATACATATTATATTTATATTTAATAATAAATTTTTTTTATTAAACCCAATAAAATTGAATAAAACTATTTCATAGATATGGTTGTTTTTGTAATTTGCTACAACAACAATGGTTGAATCTTATATTTTACCAAACACATTTTGATTATTTTTTTAATCAGCTTTAACTTTAATTAATATTTACCAAACGTCTAACTGCTTTTTTCTCACATCACATCACAACAACGCACAACAGGTAAATGATTTTACAAAAGCCGCAACAATATTAAACTAAGCCTAAGAAGAAGAAGAAGAAGGAGAAGAAGAAGAAGAAGAAGAAGAAGATGAGCATATTTTTGAGTTAGAATTAGGTTTTAATTTTAGTTTTAGGTTTTTATTTTAGATGAAGGGTAACTTAGACATTTGCTATTCCATCAAGACACCCCATATCCAACTTTTTAGTCACTGGGAATCCATGTGAAGCCCCTCTTTTGAAATGTGGAGCCCCTATATTAGGTTTCTTGTTTTAAGTTCCTTAATCGGTTTGCCGGTACGAAAAATCAAATGGAATATAAGAGGCGAAGAAGGAGAGGATTAATTTTGATTGTAATTGGATGATTCGTTGGAAGTTGAGAACAACGTGTTTGAGAAGAACACCAAATTCCAAGTGAGAGATTAAAAGGCAGATCAAAAAATAAGGAGAACATAAAAAGGATAAGTTGCAAGTAATTAAAGGTTTACGCAAGGGATATCAATGTCGTTTCACGTACAGACCAAAAGAAAAAACCTGTTGTCGAAAATAGATGATTTCCTTATATTAGATAAATTAGATTAGACATAAACATACTCACATGTATTGAAATTGTTTTAGTACTATTGCAACTCTGGACCGTTGAGTGTTAAGTGTTGACCCTGTGTTTGAATTACAGTATGGACTAAGGCTTATTTCTATGTATCATGTCAAATAAATCTATTTGTCATACTAGGTGGCATGACAAACCAACAACGCCGCTATGGGAAAATAACTGAAGATAGTGTTTCTATTGAGATATATATTCATTATAGTGCTGGCGATATTGTGATTATAGCTGGATTTGTGATCCCCCTTCGCTCGAAGGACTTTCTATTGTTTAACGACAATTTGTAACGACTATTTCCCCTTCCTCATTCCTATTTATATATTCCCCTTACTTCATCAAATTACTCACACCTACTTCTACATATATTTTACCTATTTCTTTATATAAATTCTCAATTTTAAATTTCATAATCATCAATGGCGAGTTCTGACGAAGAGAGGAATATTTATATCAATCGGTTTAGATTTTTTATCTTTAAAAAAAAAGATACACTTAATTGATAAAAGAAAAGTTACAAGGAAGTAGTAGTTCTGTTGGTGTGGAATCCTCTAACGGACTTTGATCATCATGTATTAAGACTTGATTACAATCATAAATTAAAGACATTTTATCTACTGCAAGAACTGAAAAAAGATAATTCGGCATACACATCAATTGTTGTTTCAGGTAGTTCTCCTTTCTTCCTTCTTTACCGATTAGATCAACTGCCTGGTTGTTCATCCTATTACTAAACTTAAAACCCAAAAAAATCTTGCACCTTTTTAAGATCTTAACCGCTTCCATGATAATTACCTGATTTCTTCATTGAACCATGTTGTTTACACCTCCTACAAATTGAATAATTATCTGACAGTCCCCTTCAACCCAGAACTCTTGAAGCTTCATGTCGTTCACCTAATTTGTAGCTTCAAGCAGAGATAGAGTTTCCGCCTCTTCAGTATTGGGTGGATGCGATGAAGGTCCCAGATTGAGCTGTTACAGATTCACCTATATCATCACGAAACATTAGTCCATAGCCCGAGTTAAGCAATTCACTTACCCAAGAAGCATCAAAGTTTAGTTTAAACTGATCTTTGGGTGGTGCTCTCCATCCATGTATAAAATTGTATCAAGAACTTCCCCTGTCACTAATAATGTTGGATTGATGATATGATATTTCCAAAGTACATGCGTCTGAATCATTTACAATAGGAGACCAGAACATAATATGTCTCTGTATTGCTAGAGATGTTTGGATACTAGTGTTGGTTATATTCTGGAAAATTCTGTTATATTTCTCCTTCCAGATGAACCATCACTCTCTATTACTTTGTCATCTACATTTTTATTTCCATCTCATACGAGCTGGAGCGCTAAGAGATAACTTAGATCGAGGTTAGATGAACGAGTCTTTGGTACGCGCAAGACTTAAAAGAAATTATATTCTCATAATCACAACCTGGAGATGAAGACCACACCACGTGCACGATCTGAGTTATGGATCCCAAAACAAAGATAAAAACCAAAGACACGGCAATAAGTTAGGACCAAGAGATCACAACCTGGATACAATACTACACAATAAGAAGAAGTTACCAGGTCGAGAGGATGTTTTGAGAAGAAAGCAATGTTTGAGTGGATAATGACGTCATCTCCAGCTAGATTAAGGCGGTTACCAATTAGGCATCCATCCTTCGTGATAGCTATGATAGTATGAATAGCTATAAAGGCTTTACTTGTAAATCAAGTACAATATACACAACTTTTACCGATCAATGAGAAATACTTTTTAGTGACTCACTCTCTCTCTCTCTGTATATTTTCTGGACTGACAATCTGACTTAGAGGAAGAGAACCTCTATCCATAATTTGTGAGAATCGAGATAATCACATGTAAGAGTACTGTAATTGATCAGGTTTGGTAATCAACCACACAAATTATCAGACCGCAACTCTATGTAGGTACGTATACGAAGTCTCTACTCTCATGACACGAAATATGCATATTCATTCTAGGCATGAAATCAATCATAAGTTCACTACACAATCTAGTAAAAAGTTATGTCGATATCACAGTTATGAAGTTCAAAAGATAAGTGTTATACTTCGTAATTTAATATACCAAGATTGCAAAAACAACTTGTATATTCTTCCTAAACACTTTGATCATAATAAGATGATCAAGTCTCTAATATTAGAGTTTCATGTATATAACTTCACATGTTATGTTTTTAATCTAAACGACTTGAAAGCAACAATATAGAAATAGAAAAAAATCAAGTCTTGTATTACTAGCCTCAAGTGGAAGGATGATGTCTTCGTTGATGTCGATACATTTTTGGATTCTTCAGGTCTTCAGAGTAATACTTGTATATCTCAACAATTATAGACTTCTTAGTCTAAACCGATGAAGTTGAATCTAGTAATCTAATCAAGCGACTTATGAGTTTTTTGATACTAAAATATGACAACCAACCTTGACATACCAATGCTTGGCGGGTTCAACCGAGCAATGCTCTAACAGAAACTTCCTAGACGTTTCTTGATCTCATAAAGACTTTAAACAATTGAGGAAAGAGATTTTACCTAATTAGGTTACTTTTCTTTCCAGGATAGTAATACAAGTAACATTATAGGTCGGCTATCACAGTGACTACAAAATGAAGTGCATGTGTCAAGATAAGTTTGTAAGAAGAACAAACTTCACTATTTATAAACCAAGGTAGATTGGACAGCAGGGAATTTCCATAACCGAAGATATCAAAATATATACAATAACCAATTTTCAGTTTTATCTAATCTCAACTAATATCCGACTAATATACCAAAATTTCTCATGGGCGACAACTCAATATTATCTAATATACAAGTATACTTTACTAATATATCTTCCAGAGATATGTTTTATTTACTGGGAAAATAATACAAATAAATTCGAAAATCCTAATAAAAGATTTGAAATATTTCGATTTGAGATCTCATCTTGAGTATCAAGGAATATCTTTAAAAAAATAAAAGAATAAGATATTTAGCACATGTTTCGAATTACCAGTTATGTCGACATCTCGAACTTTCCTAAATAGCAACTCATATTCTGATATTCACTCAAACCCTATAGTACATATGAAAACCAGAAATACAAAATTTCTATTGGGATCGGTCATGCTATAGATTCCCAAGTCATGGATCTTTAGGATCCCCAATAGGGATCAGTTAGGGATGAAAATTTGCCCCACCCCCTATTAGGTTGGGTTTTCCCCGCACAAGCGGGGATGGGGGTAGGGTACAGGTAATCCCCGAAATTAGTTTTGCGGGGATGGGGTGGGGTGGGATTTAAGGTTCCCACCCCATACCCGCCCCGTACCTTTCATATTTAGGGTTTTGAATTTTATTAAAAAGTGTTATCATTGATTTTATTTATTGTTTCACTGAAGTTCATAGAAATTTACCAACGATACGATGCATATAAAGTATTTTTATAACTCACTCATACAAATTACACTATAGATGATCGATCTTAAAATGTTAACTATATTTTTATTTTAGTCCACCTATATGATCAATCTTATTGGATTATAACCAAGATTGACTTGATAGCTTTATTGTCGATATGATTTTATTTTGCACTTTTGGCTTTACTGTGGATATACTTGATAGTGCTTGTTGGATTGTGACAGAGTTATTAATATTTTTTGTAAACTATGGGAAACCCGTTCCCTATGGGTATTTTCCATACCCGTCCCCGCCCCAGTTCTTATGGTAAGGGTACGTATGGGATGGGTTTTGGTTTTTTGAACGGGGTAGGGGATGGGATTCAAGGTCCCCGCCCCATTGTCATCCCTAGGATCAGTTCTGCTATAGATCCCCAATATGAATTGGACCACCAATCCTATTAATTTATTTCAACTACGAAACAAGTTTCACTAGTTTATTTCCTTAAAATCATGTAGAGTTTTCTAGCCATGGAATCAATCCTAAGTTCATTACACAATCTAGTACAAGTTACAAAGATATTATCCGTGTCGTAATTACGAAATTCAAAAGATAAATGTTATACTTTGTAATTCAATATACCAAAGTTACGATACAACTTGCATATTCTTCTTTGACACTTCAATTATAATGAAATGATCAAGTCTTTAATACTAGAGTTATGTTTTCAATATATACGACTTGAAAGCAATTTAAACAGAAATGAAAACAGGTAAAATCTTGTATTACTAACCCCGGACAAAATGATGATGTGTTCGTTGATCCCGATACATCTTCAGGTTCTGCAGATTAACACGAGTTCATCTCAAAATTTCTAGACTTGTCAGTCTAACCTAACGAAGTTGGCTCTAGTAATCTAATCAAGCGACCTTGAGTTTTTGGACTAAAATATGACAACCAAACTTGACATACCAACGTTTGGTGGGTTCAACCGAGCAATACTCTAACATATACCTATACTTACAATGATTCGTTAGACTGGGTCTAATGGTAATTCAAGGTTTGATTTTAACTTCGAAAAGTATGCCCTTTCCCTTGAATCAAGCTGTGCTTTAAGAGATATCTTTAATTTTTGGCATTTTTTGTTTTTAGCGCGAAACCATTTAACGCATTTCTCTTGAATCTCACCAAGCCATTAAAGATGGCACCCATTTCAAGTTGACGTGGACGGGTAAGTTGAAAGCTGAATTAAAACATCATTAGACTCAACCTTATTCAAATGCACCCTGAACCTAATCTTGGTCATACACGATGAAGACTGATAAGCACGTAAATACTACATTTTATACCCATATTTATATTAGTTAGGACTCAATATTTTGACTAATGACATTATTTTAGTGATTTTGTAGAAAGTATAAATGAATTCGATCATCCGTGAAATATATGGCTAAATGGGAGCTTAAATGGCCTTTGCGACTAATGGCTCCTACAACAGTAACAATGGCTTGCCATGTTCACGTTTTATGAGCATCTAGCAAAGAAAACAACATGGTGGACAAAGGATTGTCTTCAGCTGATTCAACCACGTGGGTCAAGAGAAACATAGACGTGGCCACTTACTCAACCACATGTCCTTACAGAACTTCTTTAAGCATCAGAATGACATCTTTCGTATCATTTCTTAAATCAACAGCTGCCGTTACTTTGCGTGAGATGGAAACTTCAGCGCTTGGACAGCTGAGATTCAAGCTGCTTGTTCGAGTCAGATGGGTATATATTGGGAGCAGTTGCTGGAGGTGAATTTTGTCTATAGATGTGAATAGAAAACAACAAGTTCAATCTGCTCAACAGTATGGAACCAACAGATTTTGGGGTGTTTAAGAAGGTTATGGAGAAATAAGTTGTTGCCATGGACGAGATGTAGATGGATGGAAGAACGATATTGATTGTATGTGGGGTTTTGGCTCGACTGAGATGGGTCCATCTGCAGCCTGGTAGTAAATTGCAGTCGATGCAGCAAAGAAGTCAAGTGGTGGCTGTGAACTGAAATACAAGGAGATGGGTTTTGTATGGAGCTGTTGGCTCAATGGAACTGCAGGTGTTGAGAGAGCAGCGAAGTTGGAGTCCGAGTAGAGTCATTCAGTTTATGGGGAGAATTTGCCGGAGCTTGTATAACAAGTGGTGTCGAGAATTAGAAGAATGGAGACGAACCGGAACTGGAATGGGTTTGTTTCTTATTGCGAGAGTTGGACGAACTGAATTTAGAAGGAGCCGGCAGATGATTGAAGTCGTTCTAGTCTCGGGAAATATAGGCAGTGGTGGTGGTCGTTCAAGGCTCATCCAACAGCAGTAACAACGATGGAACCATGGTGGTTAAACTGTAGCTGCCGGCGGGTGAAGAAACAGTCACGTTCAGTTAGTCAGAGAATAACAATAGCGTTGGTTTTTGTACAACGATGAATCAGTGGAGGGCTCGTATTGTTTGGATTTGGGTTTTGCTGTTTTCAGAACCGAGGAAGAAGATGGGATTTCATCGACGTTCTTGAGCTAGTGTGGTATGTTCAAACCATATGCAGTACGACCATTTTTCTATGGTGCGAGATCGAGAACCATGCACAGATGGGGGTTTGAGAGAATGAAGACTACAGCAGCTTGATTTCTTGAAGCTACTGTTCGTTCAAGATATTGATGGCGTGAAGAAGTGGTATTGTGCTGAAAAGCTTGAGCTGGTTGCAGTCAGGTGCTGTGTATTCGAAAGAAAGACAAAGACAGTGATAATGTCTACTGGTGGTTGAGCAAGTTTGGCAGTTGGAGTTTCAACAATAAAGTAACTGGTGTTGGCAGGTTGGAACTTATATGGGTTCGATTAATTGAAGATTTCACTGAACTTCTATGCAGTGAAATCAGCTTAGATGGCGAAAATATGGAGTGCAGAAGAAGAGACGTGAACGGACAGAAGACGTTGGTGATGTAGCCAACTCGTAAAGAACGGAGAAAGTGGCGTTGTGGTCGGCAGTAGTGGGTCTAAATTAGGAGCTACTAGCGGACTGGGCCTTGGCCGGTTAGGTCTTATTTCTTTGCATCACTTTATATATACGGGGTTCGAAGAACAGAAGGGGGGCCCGGTTGGAAGATCATTGAAGGGTTTTATCTCTGTTCGTGACAGACAGAGGAGAGACGGGGGGAGACCGGACTGGAGGCCCACGGCCAGAGAAAGAGAAGAACAGAAAACCTAAAAAAAGAAGGAAGCCGCATAGGTGTTTTGGAGCATAATAAAAGGAGACGACTTTGGCCCCATAATTATGTGTAGCTAAATTTTTTATAACTAGGGTTTTTATGGTTGAAACTATACGGGGTATTAGGCTACTTTAAATTGAATGATTTAGTAAAGGCTAACGATAATATAGGGTCAATAATACTTGACAGATATGAAATATCTCATGTCATATTTAATTTGGATATTAGACACTCAGTAAACACAAAGACATTTCTGGACATTTTGTAACATGATTTGCTACGAAAATAATATGTAAGTATGAGATACATAATAACACAAAAATTACATTTTCTTAGTTAACAAGGGCTTAACCCGTGCCATAACGGCACAGGAAAGGATATATATTTCAAATATATCCATCGGTTCATACATAATCATAATTGTTTGCGAAAAATCGATCCAGTTGATCCAAGTCTAATTGTTTTTGAGGTGTTGGTTAATAAACACGTCCTTAGCCTCAAAACTTTTAATATTATGTATGTATGTTATATAATCCTTTAGGACAAACATAGTTAATCGTTAACCAATTCCTCAAAATCCTACGGGTCTATGGGTAGTAGAACACTACTTCATTCACTTCTTCAAAACAAAGTAGTGTCCCTACTTCGAAAAGAAATAAATCATCAAAGGTCGTTCACCAAATTTGTAACGAAACTGAAAACACAAAATTACTTCAAAATCAATCAGATTAATCTTACAAAATCTGTTAGCTCCAGGAATTACTTTTCTCCCTTTGGTGATATAAATTATTCCAAATTTACATAGATTTGTGTTTATTCATTTTCCTAAAGTTTGTAATCTGTAATTCTTGATCCATTTCGTTTTTTATCTACTTATCTTCTCTCTTTACATATTACCAACTATTTCTCAAGCAAGCATAATCACATGAAGTCGAGGAGAACTAGCAGAAACAAAAATCATGACAAAAAATGGGAATATAGAGAGATATGAGAAACTAAATCAATTACAATTGATTCGTGTGTAGCCTTGTTGGTCAATTTTTTTTTTTATAGGTTTCATCTTCTTTCCTGCCCCGACCCGAAAAATCTTACAACCACGGCTATTGATCTATCTTCTTCTTAGAAAAATTTGGCATTTAAAATTTATTTTAATTTAAAAAAAGAAAAAAAGAAAAGAAAAACAAATTTAAAAACTAACATCAAATAAAAAAAATTAATCAAATGTAACTAAATAATTTATTTACCTTAGGACACCTTTCTCATCCCACTACCACTACTTCTTCCACCACCACCATCATCAACGTCATCACTCCACCATTCTCACCAATATCGACCACCATTATCCCCACCGTCGATCCACCACCCCCGCCCACCATCACAACCACTATTAATGCCTACCGTTTAATATAAAATAAATTTATTATGCAATGTATTAATGAAAATATATATTTATTTGATTAATTAAAGAAACATTTATTATGAAATATCAATAGAATATTTATTATTGAAAGTTAATTAACCTGGCTTGATCGGGGTATACCCAGATTAATTGGGGTATACCTAATGAGACAAAAGCTAGGTCATTTTGAAGTAAAAGAAGCCACTCCTTAACCTTGTATTTTCAAAATGGCTAATATACCCTTGTTTAATTAACACTAGAAAATTTGAGTAGCTTAATTAATTGAGTTTAGATTAAAACTTATGAAATTATGAATTCAGTAGATTAAACCTTTTGTATTATGAGTTCGATCAAAAAATTTGATTCCGAAAATGTTATAAAGTCGGCAAGGTCTACGATTGAATATGGTGCCGACTAACTTTGGCCGGCAAGGTCTACGGATGAAGAAAACGCCGACTATCTTGGGCCGGCAAGGTCTATGAATGAAGAAGATGCCGACTATCCTGGGCCAGCTATCTTATAGTCGGCATATAAATATTTCCTACACTGCCGGCTATCATATAGTCGACATATAAATATTTCTTACCCCGCCGGCTGACTAATAGTCGGCACACAAATAATTTCTAACATTGCCGGCTGTCTAATAGTCGACAATGTAACCTTGCCGACCTTTAGTTATACCCAATAGAAAACAGAATGGGAAGATGTAATTCACTTTATTCATGCAATTTTGATTCTTACAGGGCAATTCTCTTCAATTTCATCTCTAAGATCTTCTAAAGAAGGATAAATCTTGTCAATAAATTCTAATAGCTCTTCTGCATTGTTAACAAGACAAGGGATGTCTTCTATTTTTTCCTCTGGGAACCTAAACAATACACAAATAAAAGATATGAAAATTCTACACATTGAAACATGGTTCTGGTCACCAAGTCGGCAAGGTCGAGAATCTAAATATTGCCGCTTAGTCGGCAAGGTTGTAATCATATACCAAGCCGACTAACACACAGTCGGTAGGGTCTTATTCAAGAAAGATGCCGACTGTTAACTCTGGAAATTAAGGTTTTTGTGACATAAAGTCGGAAATGTACAAGTCTAAGAATATGCCGACTAGAAAAAAGTCGGCAGGGTTGGTTATTGAATACCATGCCGGCCCTGGTTAATGTTTCACAGTCGCCATGACTGTTATGAAAAGCCGGCATGATCTTCATGTTACGACCCTGCCGACTAATACTTACATCCTAAGGCCGGCATCCTATTTTTAAAAAAACCATGCCAACCAAAAACCCTGAAAATCATCATTTTCGATTTCTAATCTAATATAACAATCAAAAACACAAAACAATAATGAGTTTGAGTTTATAAATCACTTACAGTCTTCTTTTCACCGGTGGAGGATTCTTTTCAACATTCTCAGGGATTGGATTTTCGGGTTTACTAGTTCCAACTTTTCCCTTACCTTTTTTCTCTGATTTGGATCTTTTGATATGTCCTGTTGAATCTGTGCTGCTACTTGATCGTTTGGAATCAACCATTTTTCAGGAAAATCAAATTGGATGATTTGCAGAGATTTGTTTCTATGATTTTGATGGAAGATGTAGATGAAGAAGAAGAAGAGAAGATTAACAGTTTTTTTAGGTTTTTTATTTTAGGGTTATCTGATTAAGTAATAGGGTTAATTAGTGTAGGGGTAATAAAGTAACTTCACCCATTTTAACCTCCCCTTAGTAAGGGCACTATGTACATATAAATCTGGGTATACCCCAATTAATCTGGGTATACCCCGATCAAGCTAGGTTAATTAACCTGATCATTTTACAACCTAGATTTAGCTTTCCCAAGAATAAATTTCTAGAAAATAAAAATAAATGTAAAATTTTCTACTTTACATATTTTATTTCTATGTCATTTGTTTGAATTTGTATGATTGCATCTCATATTTCTTCTCTTTCTCCCTTTTTGTCTAGACTGGGATGGCTTTAAGAAACAACTCAACTACTGAAATCAAGGTATGATGAAATTAGAGTTTTGGGCAATGATTTTTTTCTTAGTTTCTCAGACCTATTTCTATTCTATTTATATTCTTCATCTATAAGTTTGATAACCGTTACTCCATTTTCTACAACGCATATAATTGTTGCTTAATTAATTATTTATGTAACGGTGTTAACTCATTTTCTACAACGTATATAATCGTTGCTTAATTAATTATTTCTGTAACGGTGTTAACTGTAGATAAATTATTATAACACTAATAATAACGACATATTTCCAACGTTTTTTTACGTTACAATAAATATATAGTAACGTTTTTTTGACGTAAAAACAATTATTTCGTTTAGTGTTAATTATGATACTTAATGAGACATTTATTAACAAAAATTAATAAAATATTTGTTAAGAGAAATTAACATAAACAAATTAAGACCGCTGCATATGCTTCGAACTTTTAATCACATAAGTCTGTTATAAAAGTTTATGCGGACAATCACAACAATAGATTTATCTACCACCTAAACAAATATGAGCTGCAACTTAGTCCAGCCATGACGACACATGCTTGATAGTAAGTAATATTGTGTGTACGTGTGTGTTAATTTTGACATGTGTCATTCATTTTTTGTTATATATAAAGTGAAAATCGTGCAAGGTTCTTTTCTAATCGTCATGTTTTGTTTTGTATCGCAACCGAATTTATTTAAACACTGTAAACGATCAACTGTACAACTTCCTCAGTATAATGTTGCTTGTGCCGTAATGACTGATAATTAACATTCTCCAGTATTGCTCACAGACACACATAATCCCTGAACAACCCATTATCATCATTTCTTCCACCAGGGGCGGATCTAGGAATTTAGCTATGAAAAGGAAAAAAGAAAAATTAGGGTGATCAAGATGGTAAAAATGGTGGTTTTAGCACATACAGTATATAAAAAAAAATAGAAGTGGAAATTTAACATGCCCATCAGGGTACGTAGGCAACCGCCTCATGGGTTGGTTCCGCCCCTCTCTTCCACCACCACTTAATGAAACATTTATCAACAAAGTTAATAAAATATTTGTTAAGAGAAATTAACATAAACAAATTAAGACTATTGTATATGCTTCAAACTTTTAATCACATAAGCCTGTTATAAAAGTTTATGCGGAAAATCACAACAATAGCTTTATCTGCCCCATAAACAAATCTGAGTTGCAGCTTTGTTCAGTCGTGAAGACACATGCTTGATAGCAAGTAATATTGTGTGTACGTGTGCGTCAATTTTGACATGTGTCGTTCATTTCCTGTTACTATATAAGGTGAAAATCGTGCAAGGTTCTTTTCTAATCGTCATGTTTTATTTTATATCGTAACCGAGTTTATTTAAACATTGTAAACGATCAACCATACAACTTCCTCAGTATAATGTTGCTTGTTCCGTAATGACAGATAATTAACATTCTCCACTATTGCTCACAAACACACACAATCATTGAACCACCCATTATCATCATTTCTTCCATCAGGGGCGGAGCTAGGAATTTAGCTATGAAAAGTAAAAAAAAATATCAGGGAGAGCAAGATGGTAAAAATAGTGGTTTTAGCACATACATTATATATAAAAAGTTAGATATGGAAATTTAACATGCCCATCAGGGTACGTAGGCAACCACCTATCCTTTTCATGGGTTGGTTTCGGCCCCGTCTTCTACCACCACTAAGTGACGTTATAGCCTCCTCCACCACCCACTAACATCACCACCATTACCGCCAACAGCTCCATCAGCACAACCACCATAAATTTTCATTGATATGTTTAATAATTAGAAAATTTATACACCACCATTACCGCCAACAGCTCCATCAGCACAACCACCATAAATTTTCATTGATATGTTTAATAATTAGAAAATTTATTTTATATATATATATATATATATATATATATATAGTTGGATGATTAATAGCACAATGAGAAATTAATAAACAAATTTATTATGAGATACTACCTCCGTCCCACTAATAAGTGACCTACTTTATAACTAAATTTAGTGGGACGGAGGGAGTATTTATTTGGATAATTAATGACATTATGAGAAATTAATAAAAATTTATAATGAAAAGATTAGTGGAACATTAATACTATAACCAAATTTAGACCGTTGGATTTATTTTAACTTTCGATCCAAGACAGCACTTGTGGAAACACCCACATCCATAGATTTAGCTTTCCCAAGGATGAATTCTGAGCGTCCTTTATCTAGGCTAAGTTGTCCATGCTTTGTTTTATATTCTTGATTTACTATTAATTAACATAAATAACGATAACCATTACACTAGTTTTATTTCACTCATAATCAAATTCTAACAGTATTAGCGAAATAATAAATCATGTCTCTACTATTTAATTTTTATTTACTCATCGATAAGATTGTTTAAAATGAAATTATGTTGATTGTATCATATACACATGATGTATTTCCTTAATCATTATATGCTGGGATGGTGGGAGGGGAATCCCATTCATGCGAATTGTATTTATTTAAGCCGAGGGAATCCTAAACCCATCACCCCATGAATTTTGAATCCCTATGTTTAAAAGTAATCTTATTTTTATGCTTCCTACTCCTATCTACCGAACACGGAGGTAAAATTATATTCTTGGAAAAGTGATTATATTCCCTCCAGGCTCTAACCAATTTAGCTGTAATTTTATTGTGCAACATATGTGTTTTGTGGCTCTCTTCTGATTGATAACGAAAATGCTAGATTGACCGAGATATCTCCCTAACGAAATTCAGTGAGAAAAAGCGGTGGAGTAATTGATGTTTATTACCTATCCCAATGATAAAATGATGCCCCAAATTACTATTGAATCTCTTTG
The DNA here is from genome assembly GCA_023531105.1 of Papaver atlanticum. Classification (NCBI taxonomy): domain Eukaryota; kingdom Viridiplantae; phylum Streptophyta; class Magnoliopsida; order Ranunculales; family Papaveraceae; genus Papaver; species Papaver atlanticum. Next base: position 2,293,947 of record JAJJMB010006306.1, read on the forward strand.
CGGGATTTTTCACAGGATTTACTGTAGCCAGTCTATAATTTTTGTTTTCTTTTCTGAAACTAACAGTCAGTCTAGGACTGGTTGTGCGATAATGTGCATATTATGCACAAGGGTAGTTTTTGGTAATTCCCTGGTGGGCACAACTGCACAAGGGTTCAAGGTGGAAAAGCAATATGAGGGTACTATAAGAAGTAACATTTAGAAAGAATCAGGAGGAGCTAAAAAAAACAGAAAATGATTGGTGTCCGTTGGATTGTACCGACAGAGAGAAAAAGGGTTTCACCTTTCAACTTCATGACTTAATCTTTCTATTTATTAGATCAAGGGTTTTTCTTATTTGAATTCAGATGATGATCATCTAGGGTTTTTGGTTGTGTTATGATAAAATGATGTTTTGTTAAGTTCTTAGTTAATTTGTTTTTTCGATTATGATGTAATTAAAATTAGTACTATAAAGCAAAAATCTGATGGGTTAAACACTATTATCCACGCCAAAAACCAAGATCTTCAACATCATGTGTCTACATCTAAGGAAGCTTGAGATATCTTAGAGACCGTATTTAAAAGGGAATACCTCAAAAAAGGAAGCAATGCTTCAAAACCTAACTTCTAACTTGGAAAACCTTTGTATGGTTAACGAAGATTCATTAGAGGAATTTAATCACAAGTGATCTATAATAGTGAATTCCTCTCATGATTTAGGTCGGACTATTTCTGAAAGGAATATTGTGATGAAATTTATGAAAGGGATATTGCTTTAGATATGGCTCAATGACTCATGTCTTGCATGTATCACAATATTGGTATCCGGTCTCGCATGTGGTTATGTTTGTTGTTCTCAGGTTGCACTCAAGCTGAAAACCTGATACTTTATCTTGACTTTATCTTAGCGCTAAGCTCCAAGACCTTACAGCTGTCGGGTGTCCGGTAGATGTTATATTTCGTCATCTACATTATAAACGAAAATTTATCATGTAGATGTCCACTTTAGTGGGGTCATATTACCTGGGCACCAAGTATCTGAACTCTATAAATAGAGCCCTAAACTTTTGTTAACACAATATGTGAATACAATTCTGTCTTCTTCTTCTCCCTGCTCTGTCATTCTTCTTCTTATTCTCTATTTTCTAGTATTACATCAGTATCAGTATATTATATAAAAAAAAGAGTTCTTTTAATTAATCTAACAACATAAATAACAATAACTATCGTTTTAACAATATCTGTGAAAGAGATAAATGATGTCTCATATTATTTAATTTCTATTTAATTATCAGATAATTTAATGTTTAAGATGAAATTATTTGGTCTAAGTATGAATATTCAATTGTCAACCCACCTTTCAATCGAACTTTTTTTCTTCTTTTCAGAAAGACATGGTTTATTTGCGAAACTATGGCATGTTTGGATAGTGAGAACTGGAAAGGAAATCCCAGTCCCAATAATCATGTTCCTCGGGGAGAGGAAATCCCATAATAATCACCCTTATGGATTTTCAATTTCCCCATTGTGGGAGGAATTTCTATTCCTATGCCTATTTATTCTTATTTACTAAACGTGAGAATGAGTTCTCAGGTGTCGGGTAGCAATTGCATTTTGTGGTTGTTTTTTTCCAGAATATAATTAGAGCAAGTCTCATGGTGGAATTCAAGCTATTCTAAGCTTGGAAAAAATATGGAATGTCAAGTCTAATGACTTCCAAGTTAGTCATCCACACATTTTCCAAGACATATTCCACGGTTTCTTGGAAGATAACTTGGAATCTAAACTAAAACGGCAATCCGAATTGCATTAAACACTGTTTTGAATCATGTTAAACGCCGTTCCGAGTTGTGCTCAATCTTGTGACTGATTTTGTTTCTAAATCCGATTGCCACTTTTTGACTGTCGATTTTTCTGTGTCAAAATTGGACGCGTAAAACATATTTCATATCAGCGTTTTAGAATCCATTTTACCTTCCACCATTAGACTTGAACTTCTATAATCTATTCCAATTTTACCTTCCACCCTTAGACTTAACTTCTATAATCTATTTTCCAATCGCTGAGGTACCATGGAACTTGGAATTCCTCCACCAAAAACTTGCTCTATGCACAAGATTTTCGAAGTGGAAAAGCAAGATGAGGGTACTTTAGTAAATAACACTCAGAAAGAATAAGGAGGAGCTAAAAGAAAGCTGTGTATTAGCGTATTCACTTTTAAAGCTAGTGTAAGGAAACAGCAGTGGAGAGAGAGAGAGAGAGAGAAAAAGAGAGAAGACCCAGAGAAATGATTCAAATTTCTTAACCCTAATAATCTTCTCTCTATAAAATCTCTGCATAAGTTTTCGAAAGATCATTTCAGAATCAGTCACTCCTCTCAAAGTCAAGATGGTTAGTTTTTGTAGATATACTTTTTTTTTTCTCAATTGAAACACTTTCAAACTTACCTCATGCAAAATTAAGCTATCCCTCTATAATCTGTATCATTTTATCTCTAATCACCTTTCAAGTTCATGACTTAATCTTTCTATTTTATTAGATCAAGGGTTTTTCGTATTTGAATTCAGATGATCATCTAGGGTTTTTGTTAATTAACTTTACTCAGTCGAATTGTAGATTTTGTCAGTTCAGTTATTTTACAGCATAAATGATGAGTCTTTAGTTTACTCAGAACTCGAATTTTAAGAGAGCTCTTTTTGTTTACAGCATAAGTTGAATAGAATGCACAAGGAGAAAGTTCAACAGTTTATTGCAATAACTGGAGCGAGGTAAGCATCTCATTGGAATACTCTTGTTGTTTGGATTTATTTCTCTGCCATGATTTAGAAGATGTGTTTAGCTATCCAACAAAGTTGATAAGAACTTTGAGAAACCTGAAATTTGCCTGTGAACATGTGAATATGATTTCTATATGTAAACATCTGTTACAGTATCTCCTAATTCTGATTCGAAATTTCAAAAGTTGAAGTTAGACGGACTCAACCATTGTAGCTACCATTACATATGCAAATGGTAGTGTCCATACTTGAGATGAGGACTCTGAAGGGCCTATCTACTACTCAAATATTCTAATTCCAAGTCGGTTTCAGAAGTTGAAGTAGACTAGTTTAACCGTTATAACTACCATTACGTATATGCAAATGATAGTGTTCATACTTGAGATGCGGACACTTAAGGGCCTAATCTACTACTCAAATCTCTTTCTCCCGACAGGTTCGGTGTTAACTTTCTTTGTTACCTTAAGAGTTTTCAGCATGCTCAGTTGCTCCGTGTTAATGCATGTCAAGTTTAACTTGATAAGCCCAGTATGTGATTCCAGACGACACAAGTTTTGTGTAATGGTGAATCTTTTTTTTTTCTTTTTCTTTTTACCCTAATCTTCAATTCTGCTTACTGTATTTTGAGGTTTGAATTAAAGCGCTTTGACTATAAGAATTAAAGTGTGTTGCCGGTTTTGACTTTGTTAAGGCTGTGAATACCAGCTAGCCAGTTAGGAAATTTATTCCACTCTCCCAATATTTCTCTTCTTAACATTCTGTAGTATTTACAGCTTTCAATTGGACTAGTAGAGAATCTGTTGCTATAACCAAAATTCGCCTAATCAGGTTTTTTTTCAATGGCCGGGACGGTCTACAAATGAATAAGTTCCTAACGTAACAAATATAAAGTATGCTTTAATTCACAAGTATCATTGAACCTATGTAATTATCATTTATAAGAGTTACCATACTGCAAAGCACTTTCGAGGCACTTATTTTTCTTTTCCTTAGCCTAGATATGTTCTAAAATGACTGGATGAGTAAAGTTGGCTATGAGGGCACATGAGAAACAAATTTAAGGTTCTTCATTGAGTAAATAGTTATTTAATCGACGAGATTTAATTGTATCAGGGGCACAATGCTTTTTTGTTTCTTTTCTTCTCCGTAGTATTTCGAATTTGAGTAGATTGATGCCAGCATATATTTTATATTCCCTTGGTGTTGAAGGCTTAATAAACCATGTATTTTCTTCTTGTGCAGTGAAAAAGTTGCACTTCAGACTTTGAAAAACAGTGAGTGGCATCTAGAAGGCGCTTTTGATATATTCTACAGCCAACCACAAATTAGAACAGCTACTGATTCTAGAAATCTCGAGGAGCTTTATAATAGATATAAAGGCAAGTTCTTTCATTGTTGTTGTGCATATTTTTATAGAACCACAATCCGTCTTCTGGATTGTTATGTTTTAATCATTGGTCTTCAGTGTCTTATCGATGTCTTCAGTGTTTTAACTGTTTAGTATTTATTTGTTCCCTGATTGGAGGTACAAAAGTTTCAATTTATGCACGAGAATATTCAAAGCTAGAATCTCAAAATTGACTAGTAGATAGCTGGTTCTCCTGAGTTCCAACATGATAGTATAAAAAGTAATGAGTAAACTATGCCTGGTCATAACAAACCCCAAATGTTGGAACATGTTGTTGACATGAAAAAGATATTATTTAGATAAGGGTATATATGTAAAATTTTAGTGTGAAATGTACTGTGATGTACTATTTTACTACCTATAAGCATCACTTTCTTTTTATATTCCTTCTTCTTATAAGCTACTTAGATTAAGCGACTTCACCTGTAAATTTCAGACCTAATACAGTAGTTAATGAGTGCAGATCCTTACGCGGATATGATCATGGCTGATGGTATCTCTCTTCTTTGCAATGACCTTCAGGTAGCTTATCTTGATCATTGGTTGCAGTACTCTCGAATCTTTTCACAATTTGAACACATAGAAGGCCCACATGTTGGATATCTAAATCATGCTTTCCTTTTGGAATGATACTTGGACCATCTTAAAGATAAATTTTATACTAAATTTCCTTTCTTTTGGTTTGGCAGGTGGATCCTGCAGATATCGTTATGGTATGTATGCGAATATCCGTATTTTTTTCTAAGTGGATTGTCTGCTAATGCAGACTTCAGTGATTGTTCAGAGGTTTGAGTAATAGGAAAAAGGGAGTCTGATTAGTATTTTCCAAGCTCTAATGTGTCTGTAACCTTCTTCCAGTAAGTGGCCGTTGATGCTTAATAGTATCAAAAGTCTAGCATGGTCCTGCTTCTATGAATTTTTGAGGGTGAAAAAATTAAGATCATGATTGTAAATTTTATTTATCAAACTGGATGGTTGTTTTCGATTTGCATGCACTTGCTGGATCTTGGACTTTCATTTAGAGTGCAGATATGCAGGATCAGATTCAGGATAACATGAATGAGGTGATTTAACTATGTTTTCTTTACCAGAGGTTGGTTTAAGTTTGCACTGTAAGTGGAAGAAAGAAAGCAAATAAAGTATCAAATGGGGAAAAACATTAAGATAAGAGAACATCGATTGATGTTGTAGGAGTGAACACGCAAAGAAACCATTCCAGGATGTCGCAACGGAACTATCTTCGTTTCTTAAGTAGTTAGCGGTTTTTATCTATCATTACCTCAAAATAGAAATGTGCAAGAGCAATACGTTTTTCCTATAGGAAATAATGGAGCTTTGCATGATTGTTTGAGCTTGTTGTCATTTGACATGGAAGGATTTAGTTAACATGCTATCCGTGGAAGATAAGGGTACGGCTCCCTATTGGTTCCCAGACTTTTTGAATTTTAGATGCCTTCCCGAGACTGTCGTACCAATTAAAATTTAAAAACAAAAGAATAGTCACACTGGTTCTTCTATCATAATTTAAGTTAGTATTTCAGTTTTCTTTTTCCATTTGTTTTCTCTTTTCGTCAGCAATTAACCTTTTTGATTTCCATATCCTTGAACGCTTATTTTGTTATTTTGCCTGATGGTCTTAATAGCTGAACGTTCAGAAAGATACTTTTAATCAAGAGTGTTCGGTTTTTGGATTGCCTTGAATTTTAAGTTTGCTAATTTGTTTTCTTATGAAGTCTTTGAAGCAGTTTTAACTTTGTAATAAAAATGTACAGTTCAGTGATAGTTTTTGGTTGCATGAATGTTTGGTTTCTTCCAGTTGGTTGTGTCCTGGCATATGAAGGCTGCCACAATGTGTGAATTTTCGAAGCAGGAATTTGTAAGCGGGTTACAATCACTGGGGTAAGTATTTACCATAATTATTATGACTTTTATATAGGTACAATCACTGGGGTAAGTATTTACCATAATTATTATGACTTTTTGTATTTCTAATCCAATGTCATTAGAAGAACGAAAAAAATGAGATCCAACCTATTAAATGTAGTGTTTCATTTTTTATATTGAACGATACCAACCAGTTTGTCTAAGGAAAACTGAAAAAGGCCATGCTTGTTTTCTGCACAATAACCAAAGGAGTTGACATAAGTACAAAATGCAGAACTGCTGGGAACATCCTTATTATCTGAAATCTTTTAAAAATATGTACATCGAAAACAACCTAATAGGGTGATATGACAAAATGGTGACAAGAGGAAAATTGTTAAATTGCACAGACCATTTCACCTGTAAATGTGTTACCTTTTAAGTTTTCCCATAATGGTTGTTTTTAATTGCTGTTTTACTTTTTTCTTGTCCTGTTGGCTTTTCTCATGTCGATTATGACTTTATATATGACTTTGTATTTCAATGGTTCAGGGTGGACTCGATGGACAAGTTTCGGGAAAGGATACAGTTCATGCGCAATGAACTGAAAGATGAACGTGAGTTTATGGCAATTCCATTCTGTGCAAAATGAATGTTGGTTAGTCAAGGATGGATTTTATATGCTGTTACAGTGTAGTTGGAAACCTGGGATACAAACAAGTATTTTATGAGTCTTTTTACAAGCTGGGTTACCCAAACCACTGGAAAAGATTGGTCGAATGGTAGAAGTTTGGCTAATTGTGATATTGATGCTTTATATTTGTTGTTGCTGATACAATCTTTTCTTCCTCTGCTTGTCCAGAAAAGTTCCGTGAGATATACAACTTCGCTTTCGGCTGGGCCAAAGAAAAGGTATCAGAAGATTGTAGACATTTTTTATATCGATTTCATATATATGTTCTTCTGTTTGTATTTCTCGTCCGACTACTCTTCGAAACTGAAAGTAGTAATTGCTGAATTGGTCGTTCCTTTTCAGCAACTACTAGTAAGTCATTTACATGTGAGAACGAAGGTTGTGTACCCTACCCTTATATGTTTTAAATCCAATAATATAAAATTGCCTTTGGTAATACTATAGTGTGGACTCCTAGCATTTTCTCTGGCATTGGGATTTAATGCTTGGTGTTGAAAGGTTTGTCACGTTCCAACCCTTATGTGTAGGTTAGTACACCAATAAGAAGTTAAGAACACATTCTCTCTCTGGCCATCTGTACCCACTCAATAATGAACTTCAAATGTTTTATAGGCTACTGGATGCACACAAGTCTTGAAATTATTTTGAGTAGATTTCCCTTTCTTTCTTGATCTAGGTTCTTGTTTATGCATGCTCCCAAATCTCTGCTTATCTCTTTTCTATATTCTGATTTTATTTCCTTTCAATGATGGCAAACTGCTCCAAAAAAAAAGAAAATCAACTATCAGCTTTTAAACTATGATATTCGTTGATCATCTAAAAAACTACTGATTCAAGATCATACTGTTTTCTTTTTTAAGTTATATATATATGACACTCTGCAGTCAAGCTACCTCTCAGAGAAAATATAATTTGTAAAATATACAACGTTCAGTGTCTATGTTAGTGGAGGTTGACTAGTTCTGTTGGCAAATTTCAGGAGTTCCTTATTCTAGGAAGTCACTGTATGTCTCTTGTAACTTCAGGGATATTAAGGTGTAGACATCGAGGGCATTTAGGTAGATTTGTCAGGTCAATTATATTTGTGTATTGACTTGAGAGTTTTTTGCCGCCGATACCAAGCACAGTCAGGTTGTTTTTAATGTTCATATGATACCTAGACTTCATCTTCTTTTGCACATTTGGTTTGTTGTCATGTTTTTACGAATCAAGCCATGTTACTTGAAATCAAGATACAAAATCTCGAACCAACATATATTTCTAGTTTCACACTGGTTTGTGATTGTGTTGACCAATTAACGAGTGTTTCTTGAATACCCGAGGGAGATGCAAATTTTCGGTCAAACTTGAAATACAATTTAAAGATGAAAAGTAGCTTTAGATGTTTTCAGCAGTCCCTCAAAAGACTAAGAAAGAATGGGATACAAAGCCTTAGAAGAAGTACGGAAAAGAATGAGAGTGATCTCCATCTTTTGATTTCATCCCTTTTCTAGCAACAATCATATTTTCGATCCATCAACAGTGAAAAGAACACCGTTCTTTTCTATTAAACAGAGTATGTGTTCTAGTTTGACAAACACTAATTCTAATAAGACCTTCATTTTTGTGCCAAATAGGAAGAGCAAACTTTTGCATGTTTTCTATTATTTTATTTATTTTGGTTGTTTAATCTAATTATATTATTAAAAACTCCTTTTGGTTTTCCACTTTTTGATGCTTTACTAATGCTTACATGGTTAAATGGTAACTGCCTCATGAGACCTTGAGATGATCCGGTGAATGATTAGAATAATATTGCATTTTGGCATGCTTGTGTGTTACAGATGGTTTTATTCAGGGTAGGAAACTTGTGCCCTGTTTTTATATTGAACTAAGCTCTGTAATGCATCAAACTACCCTGCCTGTACACTTGAGTGCTTGAAAAGCTGAAAGTAGGCTGATTAAATTAATTAGTTGCACTAACTTTATTCAACTTGCTATAAAAGATTTTGTCTTTGAGTAATGTATTTTAAGTTTAGTAATGTGTTTTTCAGGCTTCCATGTGAACAATGATCTCCACAAATACTATCTTCTAGGCATATTTCCCATTATTTATATAAATTGCTTTTCTAAGCTTGCCAGAATATATAGATATATATTTAATTTTCTACCTTGCCTCTAAGTGTAGCGATGCATGGAAATTTTTTTAATATAGAAAGAAGTTAGCATCTCCATATCTGCAGGTGCTGATATTGATCTGTTAACTGCAGGGCCAAAAATCTTTGGCATTAGATACAGCTATAGGGATGTGGCAATTACTATTTGCTGAAAAACAGTGGCCTCTGGTTGATCACTGGTGCCAATTCTTGCAGGTAACTTGATAGACATTTTTCTTTATATTACTATCACTATGGTTCCTTTCTTTTTCCCAGCTTTCCCAGTATCATGATCAAATTTTGGTTTCTATATATAGGCTCGTCACAACAAGGCAATATCAAGAGATACTTGGTCTCAACTGTTGGAATTTGCCAGGGTAAGATCTAAAGCATAAGTAACATTTTGCTATATTCGTGTAGGGAAACATTTACACACGTACAGAAGCCATTTTATGCAATATTTATTTGTTCTCGTTTTCAGGTGCATGTTCATCCTAGATACAGAAATTACTCAGTTGCTGTTGCAAAAGAGCTTAGGATTTTTATATCTGTGATTGAACATGTTTAATTTTAAAAGCCTAGATATAGTTGCTTTGTTTATCTTGCATTAATTATCTATCTCTTGCATATGTTTCTGCGCCAAAAAAGAATGTGCCAAATCCCATCTATTATGCTAGCCATATACTGGTTCTGTTTTGCCTTAACACTTTGAAATCCCCAAGTTGAAGAGAAATGGAAGTACCCAGTGTCTGGTGTCTCACCTTCTGTTAAAGAGGAAAGCAGGGTAACTGCTGATCTTCACCATGGCGAGCAACCCTTAGTGCTTGTCTGCTCTACTAATATGTGTGAATTTGTCAAACACTTGGATACTGGAAGTCTAGAACTTTCAATATCATTTCACTTGTTTAAGTATACTGTAGAGGAATGTTGATTTGAGCAGCGTTAGGTGTTTATTAACCATTGCCAGCAGGCTGTCTGAGTCCTTACATTTTGCAGTGACAGGGTATTTGGCAATATACTAACTTGATTGTTAGGATCTCCGACTGTCATTTTGCTTCTTTGTGGATATAATCATGGTCCTAACCGTGTTCTGGAAAAGAGCATTCTGCCAAAACTATGGCTTTTGCCAGTAGACGAGGCTTTGTGATACCATGGACTTTTTGTTGTCGGGTCGTCTATGTAGGAGTTTGCTTATTATGTTAATGAAACAAAGAATACGACTGTATAGACGCTAATTCAGAGGGCCATTTGTTTGTTGTTTGTCATGTGTGCATTCAGAACGTTGATCCTACTCTAGCAAACTATGACGCAGAGGGTGCCTGGCCCTACTTGATCGATGAATTTGTCGAGTACCTGGTGGAGAACGCAGTCATTCAAAAAACCAGTTGAAATATTGGAAAGGAAAGATGTTGCAGATAATTAGAAGCCCTGTTTTGAGCACTAGTCATTCACTACGTACAGCGTGATTGAATTTCTGCTTCTACATATTCAACATTATTGGGATTAAAAACTTTGTAATCATCAAAAGAAGGGGGAAGAGAAAAAGACAAACAGGAAAATCTCATAAGCCCAGTTCTTATATCAGTAGATGGTCTTTATTCACTCCCAATTGCTTCAATGCGATGATTGACAGATAATGAGATTGTATTAGTTAGAACTTTTGAGATTATTTTTATAGAAAACTTTGCGAGCTCTCTCCCAAATATTGCAAATTTTAGTTGATTATGTTATATATAAGTACTAGGTATAACAAAATTATCTCAAAAATCATAGTCAACAGGATGAAACCATTGCTGGGAAAATTATTATCTCCTTTCCAGGTTGCTTATGTCCCTGGTAGGAATATTCAGGATAATTTAGTGTTTTTTTTTTTTTTTGATGGATAATGTAGTTATTGCCCATGAGCTGGTTCGCTCGATGAAATAAAAGTCTCAAAAAGAGAAGTGTGGTATCATGGGCCAAAGTCTCAAAAAGAGAAGTGTGGTATCATGGGCCATAAAAGTCTCAAAAAGAGAAGTGTGGTATCATGGGCCTTAAATCTGATATGTCTAAGACCTTTGATAGTTCAATAGAATATATCGACCATTTCTTATAAATGTGTTGGAGAATATTTGGTTTCTCTAACTACCGGTGTGATTTAATATTTCATGAGTTCGTACCTCTTCTATTTCTGTTTGTTGAATGACTGTTCATGCAAACCTTTCAAACCTACTAGGGGTTTGAGAGAAGGAGATTTCCTCCTTCTCTTTTTATCATTTGCATGAAAGTATTCTCAAGATACCGTATCCATGTTGAAAAAAATCATCTGATACTCGACTTTAAAGCAACAAAAGACGCTTCTTCAGCCTCACATCTTTGATTGCCTCGTTTTTACAAAGGACCATCAAGTAGGCAATAATCTTATGTCCTTCAATAGGGATTTCGGCACCATCCATGAACAAGAAATAAACCTTCAAAAATCAGCTTGGTTTTTCTAGTAAGAATGTCCACCTTTATATTTCTGTCTCTTTGATTAGATCTCTTGAGGTTAAGAAAGTATCCCTAAATGACAAATATTTAGGGGTACCTTTATTCATTGGCAGATCTAAAAATTAGGTTTTCTCTAATTTGGTTGATACTTTTAATAGAAAGGTGCCTGATTGGAAGCGTAAACCCAAGCTGGGAGATCTGTTATGGTCCAAAATGCCTTTAAAATCCCCTCATATATACCACATGGACACTTTTCTTTTACCAGATAACTTCATTAAAAAAATGGAGCGAAAACAACGAGATTTCTGGCGGGGGAAAAGTAGTTCGGGCGGTATATATCTCAAAGATTGGAGCAACGTCTGCTCCCATGAATCTCAAGGAGAACTAGGTTTCTAAAATCTAAAGCATTTCATTGCAGCTTTATTGTCCGAAGCTGCTTGGAGGTTGCTCCCATTCACCCGATGCTATATGGGTCCGCATCTTGAAAGAATTGCCATCCTCTTCATTATCATAAATCCATAAACTCCTCATGAATTTGGACAAGCATATGCTCTGGCCTTGATATAATCAAAAGTCATTCTATATGAGAAGTTAGAAATGGTGCCAACATTCATGCATTTAGAGATAATTGGATCCATAAAGTGTCTGAACCTATGTGTATTAGTTATACTAATCCCGATTATACTGTTAGAGACTGCATATACACTAAAAGTAGGCACTGGAACCAAGATATGATTGTTTCTTTAAGTAATACCAGAATATGAAGCTAATCTTGCCGAATATAATTCTTCGATAAGAGGTAATATTAGAGTCTCGACAGAAATTGTTTCGAGATTAATATCAATCAACCCGTGCATATAAAAAGTGGATTTAAAATAAAACAAATTATAATGATGAAAATTGACGTTTTCTGTACCTTTTTGTTATACCTTCTAAATAAAAATTTACATCTCCTTTCTCTCTCACACCTTCTTCTTCTTCAAAATGGACCAGATCTGAGCATATTTCTTCAATATTTTTTTTTGCATTTTAGGTTAGTTAATAGTTTTAGCTTAGTTGTTATTATGTTTTCTACTTATCTACACTATTCTGGTGGTTTTATCCACTCTTTTGAGGTTTATCTTCGCTTTAATGGCGGATCTTGGTTATTGGGTTGGGTTTTAAGATTAGTGATGCTCTCCAACGACGAAATCTTCATCTTTGTTGTCTCCAGCGGCGAAATCTTCATCATTAACTTATCCGGCGACGAAAATATTCATCGCTGATTTCTTTGACGATGAAAGCTTCATCACTAGTTACAAGATATTTGAGCAAATCATATTTTGGGAGCACATCTTTCTAAAGAACAAAAACAAATTAAATGGTTGGAATTTAATTTCGAGAAAAACCATTCTTCAACCGATTTAATCTAATCTTATTCATACTTGTATTTGTCTTACTCCTGTAATCCTTCTCTTTCACTTGTCAGATTTCTGGGTATTGTACACTGTATGTTCTTGTTATATTCTCCCACCCAATGTAGTCAATCTCGGTCGTGCCGGAAATTCCAGTGTCGGTATTCAAGGTGGCGAAATTTTTGATTCCACCGAGATAGAATTTGGTCGGAGTTCTTGGTTGAATTTCGGTTGACTCGTCCGGAATTGACTGGAATTGGCTGGAAATCTCATTGAAATTTGTATGGATCGTGAGTTTTCTAGTATTTTGAATGAAAACTTGTTTCTTTTTTAAAAAAAATTGGTGATTATTATATCTACACACAACTATGTGTGAAAAATGTTTAATATACATATTATAGGTGTATAAAATTTGAAAACAAAGTTTTAGTACTTACTCCAAAATTTCAGCGAGAATCTCCCCGAAATAAAATTTTCCCAATGTCTCGACCCGATCGACAGAGATAGAATTCTGGAATTGACTACATTGCTCCCACCCAACTTTTTTTTTTTTTTTTTTTTTTAACTGGTGGGTTTTATTAAATTAGGAAAAGAGTACAGTTCTAACATTGCGGGTATAAGATACCCCATTCCTATCATCTAGAACAATATTTGACAGAAAGGATGGGCAAGTGTTGTCCCAAATTCTTGTTGCTGATGTAGATGGGTGTTGTTGGTGGTGATTCACCGCTTCGTTTGCCAGTTTGTCGGCCGCCTGATTTGCTTCTCTATACGTGTGCGTCAGTTTTGCTTGTGGGATAGTGTCTATTAGCAACTTAATTTCCTGTATCATTCCTCTTAGGTACCATGGAATGGTGTCACATTGATTGTTCATCATCTGTATGAGTGATTGTGAGTCTGCTTCAAACCAAACCATAGGCCATAGTTGTTGCTTTACTAGTCTAGCTGCTAATAAGAGTCCTCAAGTTTTCGCTGCGATTGTCGTTGTAATGCCTAGTGGTGTTGCCATTGCCATGGTTACCTGGCTTGTATGGGGTCTGCATATACATCATGCTTCTGCTGGTATCGGATTTCCACGTGCTGCTCCATCTGTATTCAACTTGATCCAGTTATGTGGTGGTGCCTGCCATGCGATAAGAATTGTGGTATCTGTGAATCTTCGAGTTGGTCTTGCTTGAGGTTACTAGGCCTGATATATTGGTATGAGATGTTGCTGTGCCCTGGTATTCTGCAAACATTGTAAGGACTATACTTTTGAGTTGTGGTACTGATTTATACTTTCTATGGTAAACCATAGAATTTCTAGCCAACCATAAATGCCAGATGGTAAAACTATAAATACTTTTAGTTATAGCTGGTAGATGATTGGCTAGTACTTCGGATATGTTATTTGGTTTGTTGGGTGTTGAATTTTGGTTTGGGCTTCTAGGTTGGTGTGTAATGAGAAGATTCCACAGTTGAGTTGCTTGATTGCATTCAAAGAAGAGGTGTTGTTCCGTTTCTCTATGATTTCTGCAAACTGGACATGTGTTTGTTGGGGTGATGTTGATATGATGGAGTTTGTCGAAGGTTGGTAATCCTTCTAAGGCTACTTTCCACAAGAATTGTTGGATTTTTGGTGGACATTGTAACTCCCAGATGAGTCTGTAGTCCACAAGGTTGGTGGTAGGGTGCGGAGGTATTGAAGTGTGATTGGTGGTTGTTTGTGAATGTGTGAGGATTGCATATCCAGATTTTGCGGTATACTCTCCATTTTTGGATAACGGCCAAATATATCTGTCTTGAGTTGGCTGAATGGGTAAATGAATGTTCATGATATTTTGTGCCATTGTCACATCGAATGCTTGAAAAATAAGTTGGCAGTTCCATGAGTTTGTATCTTGATTGATGAGAGAAACTACTAGAGTACCTTGGGGTAAGTTGGTTGTAACACTTGATGTATTGGTTTGGTATCCAGTTGTCGTTGAGACTAGTTGATTGTCAATTTTCAATTTGTTTGAAACATTTTTCCTTCAAAAAAGAAACCAGGTTAGTTAAATTTTTCTAGTACGGACTGGCGTTTGGTTGTGTTGGGGCCGTGTGTGAGCGATCTAGTATTAGCTCATTTTGGAGATATTTGTCGTCACATATCTTTTTCCATATCGACTGATGATTATGATACATGTGCCACACCCGCTTGAGTAATAGTGCTTGGTTATGTTGCTTACTCTTCCTTATGCCTACGCCTCCATCTTTCATTGTTTTAGCAAGTTTATCCCACCCTATTGGATGTAGCTTCTTTGTTTACTGATTATGACCCCAGAAGAAATTACGGGTAATTCAATCAGTTTTCTGATCGACATGTTAAGGTAACATCTGAGTTTGCATCACATGGTTATCCGTTGGTGTGAGGGTGTTGTTTATCAGTACCACCCTCCCTGCTTGGTTGACACACTTTGTGATCCAGCCTTGAGCTTTCCTTTGGAGTCTTCTAGTAAGTCAATATGGATGTGCGCAGAGTATCTTCCTTTCTTAAAAGTTACCCCAAGGTACTTAGGTGGTTCAGATATTGTACTGATTTGAAAAGTATTTTTATCCTTGGATTGTCTGTGGCCATAATTTTGGATCGTGAATGATGCTTGACTTATCTCTGTTAATCTCTTGACCTGCTGACGTTGCATAGCTTTGTAGAATGTGTTGTAGCGTAGTGCAAGTTTCGGGATTTGCCGTGCATGTGATGAGTAAGTCGTCCGCGTACATTAAGTACAAAATTGGTTGGCCTTTTTTGGATATGCGCAGTCCTGTTAATCTCCCTTGCATCTCTAATTTTCGTAGATTTGATGATAAAATCTCAGCACAGATAATGAAGATGTATGGGGACAGTGGATCACCTTGTCGTAAGCCTCAATTTGGTTGAATGTTCCCTTGAGCCGTTCCATTGATGTTGATGGCATAAGTGACCATGGAGAATGCAAGTCATGATGTAATCCACGAATTTGGATGGAAAACCCATTTTTGTGAAAGCAGCTTTTACAAAACCCCGGTCGAGACTATCATAAGCTTTTTTGATGTCTAATTTCAAGGCTATCTTTGGGTGTTTTGTAGGAGGTGAAGATCGAATATGGTGAAAGAGCTCTGCTGCTATGGAAATATTATCATGGATAGCTCTATTGGGCACAAAAGCACTTTGGAATAGGCTTATGAGGAACTGGAGGATTGGGCGGAGTCTGTTAACCAAAATTTTAGCTATTACTTTGTAAGCCACATTGCATAAACCAATTGGCCGGAGATGAGCTGGTGAGGTTGGGTTGGGGATTTTTGGTATGAGAGTTATGTTGGTGTGATTTATCGGGTGTTGAAGGTGATTGTGATGGAAGAAATATTTCACTATAGCCTACAAAGCTGGTCCAGTGACATCCATTAGTTCTTTGTAGAATTTTCCCGTGTACCCGTCTGGACCCATTGCTTGCTCCGACCCGGTTGATTTCATAGCTTTCTCAAATTCTTCATAGGTAACTGTTGATGTTAGTTTCTCACAATGATTGGTCGTTAATCTTGGATGGATATCCTCGAATAAGTTCCAATCAATAGTGGTTGTTAGGGCCCTGTATTGGTTATTGAAAAAACTAACAATGAGTTGAGTCACCTCTTGTGAAGTTTGAGTCCATGTACCTTGGTCCGTCAAGTGTTGATGAATATGATTGTGCCTTCGATGGATTGACACTTGGGTGTGAAAATAGGTGGTGTTTAAATCCCCTTGTTGCAGCCATTGTATCCTAGAGCGTTGCCTCTAGTACACCTCCTGGAAGTTTGCTAAGGCAATATGAGTGTTTCTAGCTTCAAGCTCTTGTTGTAGCAAAAAATTTAGGACTTGGCCTATTGAAATGGCACATTTGTGTTGTGCATGATGTATCGAGCTTTCTGTTGCCTTGATGAGGGTGGGAAGATGCCCAAAAATTGCTTTTGTCCATTGCGTTTACGTTATGGCCGTACACTTTAACTTGCCGAGCAAGTTTGTTGGTGGATTTGGGTCTTGCATCTGATTTCATGCTTCAATTATGATATCTTTGAAGTGTGGATGTAAGAACCAGAGGTGTTCCACTCTGAAGGAGGATGTTCTTGACGTTGTCATGGCTCCATGCATCATCAGTAACGGTGCATGATCTGAAGCGATACGTGGTAAATGCTTATTAGAGCAAGTCTTATGGTGGAATCGAACCTATTCCAAGTGTGGAAAAATTGTGGAATGTCAAGTCTAGTGGCTTCCAAGTTGGGGTCTTCCACAGTTTTTCCAAGCCATGTTCCATGATTTCGTGGGATGGTCCGTGGAATCCATGGAAGCGCTAATCAGATTAGCATAAAAGGTTATTCAAAATAGCGCGCTAGAAAACGGGAAACACCAATAAAAATAGCGCCCAATGCTAATCTAAATAGCGTAAAGCGCTATTCAGAATAACGCTTTTTTTTTTATCCGTAGATTTAAAACGAGCCGTTGAAATCTAATGGCTGAGAGAAAGAACACTAATCTTAATGGCGTTAAGCGCTATTCTGAATAGCATTTCTTCTGTTCCACCACTAAACTTGAACTTCCATCCACAATTCCAAATACGAGGTGCGTGGAAGATGGAACTCTTCCACCATAAGATTTGCTCATATAGGCAGTGGCAAGTGACCATTATATATTTTCCTCTATTACTATAATATTTGTTGGTAACCTGTTATAGGGGCAGAAGAAACCATTAAAGGGGCTGAACCATGATAATAATGTCTAGTTAGTTGGTTAAGGGGTGACCTTTCATCAGTTAAACCTAAAAAAGGAAAAAACACTTTACTTCTAATCATCAACAATAACCAAAAATCAATCATCATCAACAACAATTCAAAATCATCATCAATAACCCTTCCATCAATCAAACCTAAAAAAGAAAGAAAAACAAACCTTATTCTCTCATTCTAATCAACGACCCAAAATCAATCTATTGCTAATGAGATTGAAGTATGTTATTTTTCTCAATCAAACTCGAAAAAACGATTTCAGAACCAGTTATGATTGGCTTTTGGTTTTCAGAAGCCAACCGTAACTAGTTACAGTTGGATTTAGTAAGTTACGGTTGGTTCCGAAAAACCAAATATATCAGTTACGATTGGATTTAATGAGTTACGGTTGGTTTCGAAAAACCGAAAACATGAGTTACAGTTGCTTTAGTGTTTTACGGTTGGTTTCGGGAAGAAAAAAAAACAACCGTAACTTTTTACGGTTTAGATAAAGGGCTTTTAGAATTATTTATTAGTGATCATATTTTGTCTTATTATAACAGCCCGTCTAATAAATTCCTCAGCCCTTATAACAGATTACATTTGTTATTATAATAACTTTCATAGTGGGGGTCAAACTTTTAAAGACGTGGCAGACGTGCCGTCTTGGATCTGATCGCTCTTATGGTATGCAGCAGCCTCCTGGAAGTTGAAACCCTAACTAGTTGACACCTCTCAGTTCTCATCCCTGCCTGTGTGTTGGAGAGTAAGACGCAGAGACTATTATATAGAAAGAGATAGATATGGGAGGGGTATTTAGTTCTGTGTTAGGTGTTGGAAGTAAGAAAACACCAGAAGAATTACAAATGGCTTTAGCAAAAGCAAAAGAAATTATTTCTTCGACTCCAGTGGTCGTCTTCAGGTTTGTAAAATTAATTCTCTAATCTATATTAAATTGTAGCTTAAATTTGATTTGTGTTTTCCGTTTTTTTCAATTGATTTGGGGTTTTCTTGTTTTTGGCAGCAAAACATACTGTGGGTTTTGCACTAGTGTTAAGAAGTTGTTGACACAGCTTGGAGCAGCTTTCAAAGTCATCGAATTGAACCAAGAGAGTGAGTTTCAAATCTCCATTCTAATTTTGACAGTTTGTATTTTCATTTTCATTTTTATTTTATTTTATTTTTATTTTTTTACCCTTTTCTTTTTGGGTCTCTTGCAAATTCTGAACTGGATTTGTGAATTGTGAAGGTGATGGGGATGATATCCAAGCTGCACTACTGGAGTGGACTGGACAAAGGACTGTTCCTAACGTGTTCATCGGAGGAAAACATGTCGGCGGTTGCGATAGTATGATCTTTAAGCCTAAATCCCCAACCCCCAAATTTTCCCTCTTTCCATTCTTCTCTAACTTGTTATTATTTTGGATGGGGATAACAGGTGTTACTGCACTGCATCAAAAAGGTAAACTGGTGAATATGCTCACTGAAGCTGGGGCTATTGGAAACAACTCTTCCCAGCTGTAATCAGTAACTAATGCCGGCAGTTGGCAGAGGATGCGTATATCAGAACAACAAGAAGTTTAATGGATGTGTGTTTTCTCAGTGTTTATACTTATGGTTTAGTTCTAAAGTTACTAATAAAAGAAGTTCTTTTCATAAGACAGTTTCTATTTCATTTTGTGATTATCACCCAACCTTCTTGTTATTGAGGGAAATGAAACAAACAAACATGTTGGAATGACTCGTGGGTATAAAAGAGTAAATGTATTTTACTTATTTGATATAAAGAATGGAGTACAATCGAAATATTATTATTTCTTTCCTCTACATTTATGAAACAAAAGAGAATTGTGAAAGTGCGTTTTGTGTGTCCCAAAACAAAAGAGAATAGTAAAAGAGAATGAAAAAAATAAAGAATTGTGTGTCCCAAAGGATTAAACATCAGGAAGTTATTTGCTTTTTTGAATTATGAAAGTGCGTTTTGCTTCCTCTCGAGTCATTTTAGCTAGACATAGTGCAAGGCTTCAAGAACCAAAATATGTCCAAGGATCTTGCTTCTTCTGAACCACCACTAGTAGTACTCTTTGCATGAGATATATTTTTGTTGCAAACTTTTTCCTCCCCACGAAGCTGATCATCATTTGTTGCTAATCTGCTGCTATTCTGTCCCACTTCTTGAAGGATTCCCCTCTCCTAGTATATAAACCCAACATGAAATCAGTAAAGCAATTGTACAGCAGATAATAATGCATTGTAGACTGTTTTGCCCACAATACAAGGATAACAGAAACAATTAGGACAGAGATTTAAGGTGTTCAGTGGGGCAGGGTTCTTATGCACAGAGAGGTGCTACAAATCTACCAAAATAAGATCTAATCATAAGATACCGTTCTAGTCACCTTAAACCCATATTTAGTTTACTAAAAAGCTAGTGAAAGCAGTCTGAAATACTCTCAGCTCTCCAAACATTAAAGTTCCCCAAAACATGTTATAGGAAGTGAGATTGCACCCCAGCCATCGAATCAAAAGTAAAGCCACTGGATATCTCCAAAATTGAGGATCAGGGCAGGGATTTGGTTGAAGTATGATTCAGGTTCATTCGTAATGTGCAGAGCCGTCAGCTGCATTGCAAGTGAGAGCAGCAGGGGAAGGGAAATGCTTAGCTCGTCCAATGACTATTAATGCGCAAAGCTAAGAAATCTTGTACATTGATGCACAACAAGTTGTTAGCTAGATACTATATTTTGGCTTGCCTGATAGTAGTTTTCTAGAAAACTCTATGAACCTCCTACCTAATTTCAAGTTGTGGACATGTGTTTATAGTAGCAGAAAAGGAAATGTACTCTCAGAGACAGTACTACTGTAAGTATGCTAGGGATGCCAGACTATCTAAAGGAAGATCAAGCTACCCCCTCCTGGGTTCTTCAGATGCGTTCTATTCTTTTTTATGCCGAATGGATCTTGTTTTCTAGAGCCAATAATTGAGACTTGGCTGTTGTCGCGAGTGCCAGAGTAAGTGATCTCATAGAATTTGTGATTTCTAAGGTCCGGGACTCTAAGCAGGTAGGGTTGTCAGGCAAGAGATTTCCACAATCTACAAGTCAGATCTCATGCAGTACACACTGGCAGCTCCATTGCCGTTCACATTGCAAGTATGTGTTAACATCTTTTGATCAGTATGATTTGAATATAAAACAATCTAGTACTTGAAATACGGACATATCACCTAACATATTCATATGCAAGTAAGGTATGGTAATGAAATGGGGGAGAAAAAGGAGTGCTACTTACAGCAGGCATGGAATTTATAGTCTTAAGCAGAGTGATAGCTTTGGTGGAACGGAGAGGTCCACGAGTTGCTGAAAAGCATTGCGGTGATGGAGGATTAGTTCTCACCTGCAACGAATTCTCCCCAACTATCTTCTTCAAATCCAGGGACATTGGAATGTTCTCTGTATCTTGAAATTTTCTGTTTTACGTTCATACAAGAAAATCTTAAAATGTGCATTGCATCAAACTTTCAAAATGCACAACAAATAAAGACCAAAGATGAACCCTGCCGCTATTTTGAGCCAGTGTGGGAATTTAATGCATAGCTATTTTGAGCTCATTGTTATGGTGATTTTCGTGCAATGGCTGCAATTTTAAGTGTCCCTACACGAAGCATTTAGCTTCTCGGAAGAAGGCAGAGAGCAAAGCTGCTCTTGCTGCCATGACACTTGGCCAAAATCACAACTCTCCGAGAATACCATAAACTTATTACTGTTGTGTTCGGTATTAGCTAATGGAGTTGCAAGCCTATAGTGAATGAGCTCATCGACTCATCAGAAGTCTCTTTAGTGTTCAAATGCGTCAGCATCTATGATCATTCAATAAGACTAAATTGAGGGAACCAATTTGACCTACCCGTCCTAGTAAATAAGTAAATTTAAACTAGAAAATTAGAACACTTACTTTTTTATCCTCAGCTTCTGTTTTCCATTAGTAGTTGGTGATTCAAAATTCACTTTCTCAGCAAGCAAAGGTTTGCTCTCTTTTTCATTCTCTTTCTCAGCAAACAAAGGTACTCGCTCGTCTTGTTCATCCACTTTGTCACCCAAATCTACTGAACAACCGTTGGCTAATAATTCTTGGAAAAGTGTCTTCTTTTCATTCACCAAAACCGTCTTTTCTTCATTTGATTTCTCGCATCCTTCTTTCTCAGTCGCTCTTGTCGCCAATTTCTTTAATTCACCGCACAATGCAGTTATCTGACTCAGAATTTCTTTACCAGAGAATAGATTTCTGGCTGAGAGGGTGGTTTTGAGTTGTGGGTTTCGACGTTCTTGGGATGACTCAGCAGGAGAAGAAGTTCCCAATTGTTGTTTGTTACATTTCTTCTTTCCTGCACTCGATTTGAACACTGCTTTTAATGGGTTTCTTGGAGGTGGAGTGGATAGATTGGGGTTTTGATTTTCACTATCTCCGTGAGATTCAGGTGGTCTTTGATCATTATGTAATCTTCTTTTGAGGTAAGAATCTCTGGAAAATAATAGACTAGTAAAAGAATTAGTAGTTCATACAGAAAAAAGCTTCATTTCAATTAGAATTATGAGAAATCAGAACAAATTAATGGTTTCTTATAGTACCTGCAGTTCCTATCTCCCAGCAGTAATGGCTCAGAAATACTACTAAGTGCTCTAATAAACTTGGCCTGAAGATGTAAAAAAAGAAAAAGAAATCAATAAACAAACAAAAATCTCTTCATACTGAGTGAGAGAGAACTAAAGAATTAATCTTTGATCAAGAAATCGAACCTTTGAATTAGGATAAGATCTACGAAAATCTTCTGCAGTCTCTGGATGCTTACAATCTGAGACATGAACAGATAATAACAAGAAATTGAGAAATAAATTAAGGGTTTCAGTCAATTTCTAAGATAAGAAGATTGAGTAAGAGATATTATTACCAGGTTTACAAAACCAAGCTTCATCATCAACAGGATCATCAGGAGCCGTGAAATCAATAAATTTAGGAGCATCTATATGCTCATATAATTCATCTTCAATGTAAATAGAATTTACATTCTTCCAATCAATACTTGCTGGTTCCATTTTTCACTGTACAGAAAAGAAAAATCCTAGAGAAAAGAAAGGAAATTGAATCAGAAACAAACAAAAATTTATGAATTAGAGGCTTCTCCTCCTGATGTTTCTTCTGCACCCAAAAATCCCCTTGTTTAAGGTTTTTCGTTTGATGAGAGAGAAGAAGAAAACGATGGAGAGTCTTTTGTAACGTTAAAGAGTTGGAGGAGAAGAAGAAGAAAGAAGAGAAAAACAGAACGTTAGAGATTTCGATGCTTCGTGACTTTTCTGACCGTTGGAGATTCTTCTTCTCTTCGATTTTATTTATTTTTGTTTATTTTCTTCGGCCAGATCGTTTAATTCACCACCACCTCCTCATTATTGTCGTAAGATTATACGCATCTCCCTAGGTCTTTTAGCGAATTTACATCCAACTCCCTTGACCGTTGACTTTGTAGACACTGACTTTACTTTTTCACTCCTGGCTTCTTTCTGACTGTCCTCAGCCCTCAGGTGGTTCAGATACATAAACTTGTTTTCCAAACAAAATCAGACTGCATTTATCTAACGTGGCTGAAAGATTATGACTGCCAACATTGAAGTTGGATAAAAAGCAACTCCCTCTTCAGACAAATTTGTTTGGAATAAGTAAAAAATCAGTTAAGTAAAAACAGACGGCAGCCAGATTAAACCACACGGAAAAGGCATGATCTAAATATTGTGACAAAAAATAAAAAAACAATTACAATATTTGTGCAAAGAGGTCCAATTCTTTCAGCTGGTAAATTTTTTTAAGTATTTTTTAAAATTTCTTCTTGGCACTGAAAAAATCAGAAGCCTACAAGCGTTCTACATATTTCTGTTCAATGATCCTATTATGTTCTACTGCCTGTTAACCAACTGACACTGTAGCTTGGAACAGGTTCCTCCAAAGGGTACAAAAAGATTTGTGTTACGATTTCCACCAGCACAAATATTGGAGAAGAAATGCTGTAAAAACTATTCAGTTGTGGAAGCAGGAAAAGATGCTTGCTGGGAGAGTGCTGATGTTCTCAACCACAATGGTTGACCCACCATTGTGCTATTATGTACTGCAAGGTAAGCTGCGTTTAACCTAGTAAAAGAAAGAAAAAGAAATTTCACAATCAATATCAATGGAACAAGTTTGATAACATGCACTTGAAAGAACAGAAAAAGCACTTTCAAGGGATGAAAAAGAAAAGTAACAAGGAAAAACTAACTTGTCAACGTCAGGGATAGCTAAGGGGTCATATTCCCTTTGTTCAACAGCTGGTACACTACCTGCCATTGCCAGATCTTGAACACCTTCTACCTGAAGAAAAACACATATACGAAAGATAAATTCTCTAGAACAATTACTTACGCCTCCAACTTTTTTTTTGACAATAGATTCAGGCTCTAATTTAACAAACTCTGGGGAGTTACTGTAATACAATGTTGTATTATACCAATACAATGTTGTATTATACTTTAGAGAAAAAACAAGACATGAATCTCTATTTAATTCCTTCAGAGTTCGGAGTAATTATCATTATGTCTCATGATGTTTTGTTCTAGTCTTACAAAGCTAAAATTAATTACGATTATGTTTGCACAGTAAGTATGCCAAATTCAAGGTATTAAGCAAAATGCAAGAGTATAACACCGTATAAGAATCTTGCCTTTTGAGGGTAATGTGTATACCCTGCGTATCCACCATAAGCATACAAAGATGGATCTTGAGCAGCACCATAAGCATAAGCATCATACCCTTGTCCATAACCATAATAAGCAGCACCCCATTGACTTGGATCTACTTGCTGGCCCCAGGCACCAGGCTGGTCCTGAAAATTAGTTGGTGGAAGTATGTCAAAGGGAACACACATGTAGAGCCTTCGAGTGAGACAGAACAATCCATTCAGTGAATGATGTTGAATAAATGATCTATAAGTGGGGCCTAGGGATGACATAGCACAGTACAACAATACCATTGTGCAACTAAACAGAATAGACAAACCCCTTAGCTTCTCATATAGCTAGTTCTGTAATGTCAACCTAACTCCCGAATTGTCACTCATATGTCTATAACTCACACATCTCGCCTTTTTTTAAGGTCTTATCCTTCCTAGGTTCATGGCAAAATCCTCCTAATCTTTAAAATATTATACTGAAAAAAAGAATGAATCCAAGAGCCCAACAAATAAAGGCGCATAATCCATAATCATCATTATAGAAAAAGGACAGTTACTATTACCTGTTTGGTGCCCATGCTTCTACCCCATGAAAGGCGGACAATTTGCTGACCGATCATAGTCCCTTGCACCCTTTGAAGTGCTTCTTCAGCAGATGCTCTACATTGGAACAAACAAAGCTAACTGTTACATCCAAATAAGTTTCATGCTTGGACTCTCAATGAACCTAACACAAAAGCTGAGTTGAATACCTTAATGAAACTATACAATTACATTTAAAAAAACTAGCTAGATTATAAATGTACCTAGTCCCGAACTGTATAAAGCCGCATCCTTTACCCGGTGGTACCTTTACTGAGACAAGCTCCCCAAATTGCAAAAAGATTTGCCTCAGTTCCTCTTCAGAGATATTTGGATCCAAACCACCAACAAATATCTGCAGATGACGAAAACAAGTGAGAAAATAAAACATTCGAAAAAATAGGTATATAAAACCTGCAGTTTTTGACTTACTGTTGTGTTACTCAAATCGTTGTCTGCAACTGGAAGCTGCAGGCTTGGTGTGCTATAAGCTTGCTGCAGGGGCACTGGTGTTGGATAGGCTGTCAACAAACACCATGTGGTGAAATTTAATAAGTTTTTGCTAATGAAGAGAATGTGAACGCCTTATTGAGATTAATCTGTATGCCAACATAATTTAGGGTGAATTTATCGAACTACAGTAACAGGGTCAACAAGGCCCAGAGTTTGTACTTTTTTTGCAATTAGTTCTTATAGATAAATAAAACTAACTTATCTAAAGTCTAAAACAAAAATCAATAAGGTCAAAGAAACAATCAAGTACTCTCAATCTGATCAAAGAAAAAGACTGGTACAAAACAATGAATATAACTTGTAATTATAGTACAAACTAAAACAAGATAACCAAGTCCCTGGAATTTGAAGAAGTAGATCTCTCTCCCTTGTTTTCCTTAGCTACTCTTAATTTCTAAGCAATCACAGCCAAGGCATGAGGAAGAAGGCAATTGGCTACGTTCATTAAAATAGATAACTGCCCACAAACCAGATATACTGTTTGCTTCATTTTATAACTTATTTTATTCTGTTCAAATTAACACAGGATCAGGATGATTACCTTTAGCAGCTGTATATGGCTGCTGAAAGCCAGTTGTCTTCTTTGGAGTTGCAGCACTTATACGCATTGGCCTGGTGGAGCAATACACCCCGTTCATTTCTGTCATAGCTCGATTTCTTTCCATCTCTTCAGCAAATTTAACAAATCCATAACCCTTGGAACGCCCAGTGTTGGGATCGGTGACAACCTTTGCGCCCCTCACTGATGGATACTGAACTCGAAATGTCTCTTGCAACAAATAATCAGTCACATCTGGTGCTAAATCCCCTACAAATATTGAATGCTCAGGTCCAGCTTCAGGGCGCCTCTCTCCTATCCCGAAAGATGCCCAATTTAACCTAAATGTTTGTTCAACTCCAGGCATTTGCATACCATTGAGAGTATGAAGAATTCGTTCTGCTGCAGCATGAGAGGCAAACTCAACAAAGCCATATCCTTCTGGTTGTCCAGTCAACTTGTTACGTATGATTTTGATTGAAAGTACCTATTCAATGAAATAATATTGATCACTTTAAATATAGCACCGGCAACAAGAATTGAAGTATAAATTTTCTCATACCCAACCTCTAATATGTCTAATATGGGGGACTAATCACCAAGATGATACTCAATTCCATTGCAAAAGTTTCAGTCGAAATGAATGAAGATTTCAGTAATCTAACAAGGGAGGAATTCAAACCCCTTCCTTCCTTTCATACCCACCCGCCACCCACACACAAACAAAACATGAATAAAACCTTTCAGTTCAAACAAGCTAAGAAACCCTAGAAAAGTATAACTTCTGTATAAAAAAACATAATTTCATATTTCACAATCCAAAACAGCAGAAACCCTAAAAGTAAACAAAACCTCAAGAGAGAAAGTGAGAGAAAGTGATACCTCTCCAGAATGAGCAAAGCAGGTATTAAGGTAATTTTCATCGACCCAATACTGTAAATCACCAATCCAAAGTGTTCTAATCTCTTCAAGAGTAGTTGGTTGATGATACGGCTGAGAAGGAGCACCACCAACTCCCCACACTTGAGGTTGTTGTTGTTGTTGATGAATGTGATGTTGGTGTTGTTGTGGTTGAGCACTCATCATCGCCCATTGTTGTTGTTGCTGTAACTGTGAATCCATTTTTTCTTCCTTTTACTTTATCTTTTTCTGTTTTAAGTTTCGTCAAGGTTTTTGATTTTTGATTTTGCGAAGGTTTTTGATTTTGTGAAGGTAGTAATACCTTTCGACACAGTCACAAAGACTACATAGAGTATGGACCTACACGGGAACAGACAGATATAGGTTTGCCGTTTGCCCTATCAGACAAATACATACCATATTTTGAGGACCCGTTTAAAGGCTGGTCCTTCCTGGGAGATGTGTTTAACCGTGGACCCACATCACGTGCAGGACATACGAAGTATTTTTTTAATTCCTAAAATACCCTTACTACAAGACCCAGGAATTAGTTTATGGGGCAATCCAATTCCTAGAATTGAATTCCAAAGAATGAATTCCATGACCAAAAAAATTGTGTTTGGTTGGGTTAATTGAATTGCATAGTAATCCAAATTTATACTCTTACAAAAATACCGTAGTTATTTTTTGGTTTAAAGAAGGAAAGATCGGATTTAGGGCTTTCAAAATATTATTCGATATGGGAGCAACAAATGTTTTTACTCAGAGATGAAGACCTGGAAGAAGAAATCGGGATGGAAAATCTGCATCTCTAGTTGGATTTTTTGTCCTCGCTCACAGAACTTAAAAAAAGGAGAAAACTTTTTGGTTTAAAGGGCAATCTAGTCATTTTAGTTGTTATTACCGCTGGAATTGAATTTCATTCCACCGTTCAACCTCTGCAATCGAAAACGGAACTTTGGGGGTAATTGGATTCCCCAGGAATCCGATTCTGGAATAACAAGTATTGTTCGGTTGGGGAATTTGACACGATTCCCTTGGAATCGGATTACATAATCTCCAATTAACCCGAACCGAATACGCTATTATATATGTATAAACAGTAACACTAACATAACATATGGAGTAGATCCCTCTGTTTAAGTTGTGGCCCATCTTTATTTCTTGACACATATTTAACTTAAGAACTTGGCCCTCGAAATTCCCGTAAAGAATTTACTTTTGAGAAAAAATAGGAAGTTAACAAAAAAAATTAGTTGTTAGTTGTGTAAAGAAGCTATTTTGGGACTTTATTTGCTACTTTATAATAGTGTCAGCATATAAAAATAGGCCACCTACTTCAAGTATGTGTCCCCACCACATCGTAGTCGCCCCGTTAGAAGATCTAAGCTTTTTGGGAGGTTTTCTTTTCTCTCAGTTGAATTTCTGAGGAGAAGAAGAGAAGTAAGTGATGGTGAAGAAGAAGATGAAAATTATAAGAATTGATCGTGAAGAAGAAAAAGAAGTTACAGATTCATCTATTTTGGGTTTTTATTTAGACTTTTTAATCTTCTTCTTCACGTGAATCTGATACTCAATGTTTGAAGACGAGGATCGTCTCTTTCGATGGTATGATTTAGCTCGCTCTGATGCTATTGGTTGTACTGAAGATATAAGATGGGTTGATTTTCGTAGATTTTGTATGATCCCGCAGCATATTGATATGTACAGTGAGATCATATATTTTTTTCCTTCAGTACATATCAACATGTCCATTTGGATCATAGATAAACTAGTTTATGCTAGATGTTTACCAATGCATATTTATATGTACTGTAGGATCATACATATCAGTATGTACTATTCTTGGCGACTAACAAAGATCTTCTTCTTTGGTTTTCATATTTTGGCAGATGTGGATGTAGATTTCTTGTCCAACTGGTCATTACAACATTTAGATCATTTATTGTGTATCTTGATGATTTTATATAATTTTTCTTCACCGTAAGTCTAGGATTTGGTGATTTCATACGATCCAGCTGGGTTATATTTATCACCAAAAGGTGATTTGATTGTTTATCTGTGCTGGTGGTTTGGACCTAAGAAGAAAGATGAGGAGGAAAAAAAATAGAAAGAACAAAGAAAAGCATAATGGAGAGAAAGTATCAAGGACATCTGGGTGTTTCCCATAATTTAAATAGTTTTTGGACATTCGGTTAATTGTTATTTCCCACTGGACCATAGGTTAAATAGTTGTATGGGATGTGGACCAACCACCAAATCTCCCAAATTTGGCCATATTTGTGTTGTATTGGCCCATAGCGCTCAATACATACGTATAGATCTCCGTATGGAGTTCAGACTGAGAAAATTTTGGGAATTAAGTAACACCTTTTCAAAGAGTGCTCCTTTGTCAGAGCAATTTGATTTTCTTTCTCTCTTGATTCTGACAACTCCGATTCCTATTACTTCCACTAGAGTAGGTAAATAATTGAATTTCTTCCCATGAATATTCACCTTTGGCTGCTAAAATGGTAAAAATCTTGTGGTCCATTTGGAGGCGTAGATACTTAATCCTTTGTAAAAAATATGTTCCTGATCCAAATATTCTACACAGGAAATTAATAATCATTTACAGAGTTATCCTCCTTTTTTCTAACATCATAATCCTCAACCACATCCTTCAGGATCTATATCAAACCTTCGTGGGGATGGCTCATTTAAGGAAGAAGACCTCTTAGTCGGAGATGCGTTCTTATTGTACTCACTAGACCGAGAAAAATTTATGCACATTGGGGAACGTCAACTCTCTAAGAAGAAGCTCAAACGTTGTTAATGGTTACCGAATGGTTAAAAAAAATTGTTATCAAGTGTCACAATAGCAACTGATTGCAACCAGGTAACGGATAGCGTTAACAACGAAAACTCAAAGGCCCCGTGGAAAACAAAGACTCCCGTCAATAAGGCTACGAAGTTATAAGATAATCTTCTTCAATTTCACGTACAATACATTAACAATAAATATAATATAAAGATGGGTTCGATGGAAAAGACGACCAGAATTCAACACATACAACAAATGTAAAAAAATCTATAACAACATGTCCATTAATCCACTATTTTTATGTAATATTTTCAATAAGAAAAAAATCGCTAGTTTGTTGTACTATATTACTTAAGTTTTAGAATTTGACCCTTTTTATATTTAAAAGAAATACAGTGTTGAAATCGCATGTGAACGTTAAGGTTGCACGTTTCCTCACCAATTTGAAATAAGATGAAATGTTATTTGTTTTATTCAACCCGGCTAGTTTGAGGGCTATATGAATTTTGTTCCCTACTAAAAAAAAGGGTAAGGGGTGTTTAAATTTGACAAAACTACCAATTTACCCCCATCACATTTTAATACTACCAAAACCCCTTTAAATCCTAATAATAAACCTAAAACTATGATTTCTCATTTTCGTTTCATCTCTACTCCTCTGTCAACTGATTTTTATTCTCTTCTTCTCCCTTTTTTTTCTTGTTAATTTTCAAATAAAAATGTAGTCGATTATTGACGATCCAAAAACTGATTAATTAAGAAGAATAAAAAACGAAATGACAAATCAACCATGAATGAAGCAAGCCACTGGAATTACTTATATTAGTTCGGACAATCCAAGAATTGGGAGAGCGACTCAAAAAAAATAATCATTGTCGCGAACGGTTGTGAAAGACGATCACACTATTAATGCAATACAAGCAGCGAAAATGGCTTAAATCAGGTACTTTTCTATGAACGTAATCCTCTAAATTAGGTTTTAAAAATATGTAATCATTCAAAGTTTGAGTTTTTTGAAACCAAAATTTTCTGGGTTTACCAGAATCGGTCTATATCAATGTACTTGTGAACCGATTTCCCTTAAGAAGCGGTCTTTGTTCTTGCCCAAGAAAATCGATTGTCCTGGATGTGTTTTCTGGTTGGACAATATTTAACCAAAATCGGTCCATGTTCATACCCACATAAAACGATTATGGTATGAAAGAGATAATTGTTCTTCTATGTGTTTTTGTTGTTGTTAGAATTCGATTATATGAATGTCCACATAAACCGATTATATAGTCTTTGATATCGTAACTGCCAAACCCATAATTGGTTTATGTAAGAAGAAACATGATATTGCTTCTCCTCAGAGTTTAAAACCTTGTCGAAAGGGCGGTAAGAAATTAGATGTTAAACACCGTAGGGGCTCGGGCGAGTAAAGACAAAGGGATCCATATCAATGAACCACCACCTCAAGTGGAGATGCCACTACAAGATGAATATGATTCTGATACACCTACTGAAGACGAAAATAATGAAAAACAAAGTAGTGACAAGGAAGTTGATGAAGAAGAAAGTGACAAGGAAGTTGATGAAGGAGGAGGAAGAGGGGGAGAATTTCAAGAACAAGTTCAACAAAAAGGTAAAAAACATGGTCCAAAGAAGAAGAAATGGGACCACACTCCCGAACCGGAGACGATGTTCCCTCGCGGCCCTAGTAATCGCGTTTCTGGGTTACCCGACGATAAAGGAAAGTTGTTTGGGGGTACAAAGAAAGTTGGGTTGTTGTCGTCTGCCATACCATAATAAATATCTGAACCTTATGTTATTTAAGATATAGCATATTATCTATTTATTGTTTTGATTATTATGTACTGGTTTTGCTATTTAACACGACACCGGTGTTTGGTGCGTCCTCTTAAGCCATGGACGTCAGCGAGTATGATGACCTTATGGCCACTGGAAGGAATAAAAGTTGACATAGGAGAAGTATCAGAAGTATCGAACTAGTCGATTCTACGGGGTTATTGGTTGCGGTCGAAAATTCGGTTTTTGGATACGACATACCTTTTATTTACGCCTTCACCGAGATATTTTATGGGGAAACAGATACTTTTCATCTTTCAGTTGGAAAAATGACAATAAATCCGAATGATACATAGTTAATTACTGACCTCAGTATAGCAGGTAAAGTCGTGAGGGGGAACACTAAGTGAATAAGCATTAGTGGTACACAATTTACGAGTTCACCAAGAATGTGTTCGCTTGGGAGGAGGATAAGACCAAGTCATAGATGCTAGTAGGTGAAGCAAAACAGAGAATATTCCATCTCGCGAGCTTGAGGTACCAATTCTTGGGAACAAATAAGCTTCGTGCACAGAGAAAATAGGTTACTAAGGAACGTAACGAAACTACAACCCACGCATATATCCTCTACATCTCGGGAGTTGTTATCTTCCCTGATATTTTTGGTTCCCATGTGAACGCCAACTATATTCAAATTTTGTGACCATTTCACAATATTTCCGACTACTTTTGGGCCTCTGCCATCCTTGCACACTCGTTGGACAAGTAGAGAAAGGTTTCAAGAGCTCGAAGGAACCAAATCCGAGGGAATATGGCTCTTCTGCAGGTATGGATATATTTTCACTTCCTAGAGTTTGCTGAAAGGTCTATTCTAAACAAGTACTAGGACAGTTCTTTTAATGTAGACAAGTATACCTTCAACGGTAAGCCGAAGTCCTAAAAAGAGGAATATCTGAAGTTGGGACACCAATTGGATAACTTGACAACGAAAGATGTTGTCTTTCACCCTTACAAGTCGGATTTTGCTTAAGGAATGATGGTTGGGTGCGAAACAATTTATTTTGGCTAATGTACAACCCGAAGAGAGTCGTGAGACAACACGTCGGTGTACAAAAATCCCAGATGAGCACAATAAGTTTAAAGTAGATGAAACCAAAAGAAAATCTCTTGATAATGATATTGAGGTTGTTCACAAACCTTTACCATCATTTAATTATTGAGAAGATAAAAGGTTCATAATATTAGAGCATTCCTCGGTCGAACTCGCAAGTTCTGCTATTTCAAGCTTGTTGTTAAATTTAGTTGCACAAAACTATATCTTTATATCTGGTCTACATATTAATCAGGTCTCGCACTAGGGTAGAAGTGTATAGTTGAGTTAGACATCACCGATTCACCTATTGAAGACGGAGAAAAACCGAAGACATTTAAAGAATTTTATCAACAAAAGGTATTTGAAGACTGAACCAACCTATTTCTCAAATAATATTCACCTTTCTATCTTTATGATACAAATTCGTATGACTACGTGGACTTTAAACATTGCATAGAAGAAGTTTTGGGTCAAGCTTGTCTTGTTGAATGTCTCGAAATATGATTCAAAGCAATAGTCATTCATATACTTGATGAATTTAGTTTAAAAACAATTTATTATTTATGAACCAAATAATGAATCAAGTTGATCATTCGAGAATAGCCCGAGAGATGATATTCGTCATTGATGTCATTTGGGAATGTTTCAAATTGATTAAGAGGGAATAATTTAACTACTGCAATTTGGATACAGGGATGGTACACGTAGCGTCGTAACTGTATTGGTTCCAGATTAGTGGTACACATACCAAGTACGCATACCGGCGTAGTTCTAGATCGACAATGACTTTAGGTACACGTACCCAGTACGCATACCAAAACAACCTGAGTTCGGAACGCATACCTAGTATGCGTACCAAAATAGTATATCTGAAAGTTCACGAATTTGGGTTGGTACACATACCTGGTATGCATACCATTCCTACTGAATATTTTCAGATGCATTCAAACCATTTTCTACGATATGTTTGGCATTTAATTATCTCTTTAAACACCTCTAAGACATATTTGATCACTTAAGTAATATGGCTAAGCTTATGGTTCAAATGGTTAACCAACCATGAACTATCATTATACACGCTTCGATTACGACTGGCCATACTATCTATTCTGCTTTGTGAATTCAAGTCATATTTCTCACATGCTTACGTGAAACCCTAACTAGTGTTTCATCTAAACAAAGAAAATGTTCGCTTGATTACGCCAAGCTGCTCTAGCTTGAATCTTAAGCAACCTTCGATCTTGAAAGTTTTTGTATAGAGAGACTCAAACAACTGGGAACTTCAATCCCTAACACTTTCTTGTGTCCTAGTTGTATGCTAGAGTCGTCCTCTATTAACCTAGGTTTTCATGTGAAACATAATTATGTTAACGACTAAAAGACTCCACTTAGGAATTTGTGAAGCCATGTCCGACTATCTTTACCTTGATAGTTCGTGTATCCTGATCTTGCTTTTTTGTTATCGAGGTTTTCGTACTCTCTTTCAATCAAGATAGATAACAGTCACAAAGTTTCTTCGTCTCATACTTTGTGATTTCGCAAGATAGATATCTTGTTATAGCAGTGCTCGTTTCAACTCGCCAAGCGTTGGCATGTCAAGGTTGGTTGTCATATTTTAGTATCAAAACTCATAAGTCGCTTGATTAAATTACAAGATTCAACTTCATTAGATTAAACTAAGAAGTCCAGAAATGTTGAGACATACAAGTATTACTATGAAAACTTGAAGAATCCGAAGACGTATCGACATCAACGAAGAAATCATCCTTCCACTTGAGGTATTAATACATAACTTGACTTATTCCATTTATTTATCGTAAGCTTTCAAGTTGTTTCTGATTGAAAACATAACATGCGAAGTTATATACATGAAACTTTAGTATTAGAGACTTGATCATCTTATTAAGGAAGAATATATCAATAGTTGTGAATACTTTATATTGCTACATTATATTACGATGTATAATGCTTATCTTTTTAACTTCGTAATTGCGACATCAACATAATCTTTGTAACTCATTACTAGCTAGATTGTGTAGTGAACATAGATTTGACTTCATGCCTAGAAAACTATGTTTCATTACATGAGTTTTAAGTAAGTAGACTTACGAACTGGTTTCGTAGTTTAAAGAAATCAATAGGATTGAAGGACCGGTTTTCATTAAAGATCTAAGGTAAGACCGATCCTAACCTATATAAAGAATCAAGGTAGAACCAATGCTAACTTATGTTTGGAGTCAAGGTTGAACCGATCCCTACCTATATTGGAAGTCAAGGAAGAACCGGAATCCTAACCTTTGTTGGGAGTCAAGGTAGAACAGGTCCCAATAAGCAAAACTGGTG
Organism: Papaver atlanticum; assembly: GCA_023531105.1. NCBI lineage: Eukaryota > Viridiplantae > Streptophyta > Magnoliopsida > Ranunculales > Papaveraceae > Papaver > Papaver atlanticum. Next base: position 2,328,717 of record JAJJMB010006306.1, read on the forward strand.
TCCTTACGTCACGTACACTTTAGGGTTTGTGTGATTTGCAAAATAGGAAAGCTCAAGATGTCGACATAATGAGTAATTTGAACATGTAATGAAATCTTTTTTACTATTTTTTCAATGATATTCCTTGATAATCAAGGTGAGATCCCAAACCGAAATGTTTGAGAATCTTTTGAGGTTTTCGAATGTATATGTTTTTATTTTACCAACAAACATAACATATCTCTGAAAAGATATATTAGTTAAGTGTTAGGTAATATTGAGTTGTCCCAGAGGGATTTCGGTTATACAGTTGAAAATACGAGGGTACCCAAATACACCATAATCTTTTTACTATCAACCTATAAGTATGATACCAAGTGTGATTGTTTATGGACAAAGTCGAGATAATACGACAATTATGGTATACACTTTGTGTAATCGTCTATGGATATGAAATCGAGACAATACAACAACAAAGTGTTCACTTGATAATAGGTACGGTATAAAACCGAAACTCTATATGATCAATATCAAGTGAGTAGGAATTAATGTACAAGTGTATTTACTTTAAATTATAATAACCAAATTATAATTACAGAATAGTGAAGTAAATGACACAACAAAATTTTGTTAATGAGGAAACCGCAAATGCAAAAAAAAAAAAACCGCGACCTAGTCCAGTTTTGAATACTCTCAGAATTAAGCCGCTATACAAAATCCAAAGACAACTTCATATAGTTGATACCAAGTAGACTACCCCTAGCTACCTAGTTTCCTCAGTATCCCCACGTCTTCTACTTCTAGAGTCACGCACGTGAATCTCAAGAAAAATCTCTATCTCGAGCTGCTTTACCCAGTAAAGTCTTTATGTACTCAACTCCTTTAGATTATATTCCAAACAGTAAATGAACAAATCTGTTTGATAACCACTTCTTTACTATAAAAGATATGTTGAGTAGTCGACAAAAGCCCTTCTGTTTAATAAAACTCCTTTGTCGGGTAATATCAATCCAAATCAGTAACTTAGATTCGGAAGTTTCGGGCACTGAGTTGAGCTATGCGAATTGGCGATCAACTCAATCATTTTTTCCTCTTTCTTCTTTGATTTCAGTGTACAATATCTTTAATCCAGGTGTTTTTCTTATCTAAAATCTTCAATGATTGGTGTTTAATTCTTCTTCAAAAGTTGATAGTAAGTATTAATTAGGGTATTTTTTCATAATTTTCAAAAATAAATGGATCTAGAAATGGATTCATCTGTTGTGGATTTGATTAATTCTTCTGAAGATAATCCATCAATCGATCTCATTAGTGATACTGATGATCGGTGTGATGCTTGGAGATTTTCACTTATTGGTCGTCTAGACTTACTTCGGATGAATTTTTTTGATGTTGTTTTGAATCTGAAAAATCAATGGAAATTGGTGGGTCAATGCAAAATGTTTCCATTAGGGAAAGGTTTCTTTACTATCAAACTTGATAATGAGTGTGACAAAAACTACATCAGAGCTGGTAAATGGGAGGTTCTTAATTAAGTCTTATGGATTTGAAATTGGATTCCCAATTTTCGCCCAGAAAACCATGGAACCTCGTCTACAATGATTTGGGTTCACTTTCCTGGTCTTTGTTTGAAATATTGGGATGAAAAAACATACTTCACTATCAACTGAGCATTAGGAGATACAATAAAAGTTAATAAAGCTACACTGAATTATGAAAATGGTTATTATACGAGGGTGTTGACCAATATTGATTTAGCAAAGAAAATTCCAAGTAATTAAACTCTGGATTAAAGCAAAGTTTGGAGGATTTATGCAAAGTGTAATATTAACAAAGCCACCCAAGTTCTGCAATAATTGTAAAATAGTTGGTCATTTGCAAGATGAATGCATAGTTAAAAGGATTCATCAAAAGGAACTAATAATCAACAAGCAACTGGCAGTTCACCAAAGTCAGTTCCTTCCATTGTTAGAGAGAAATTTTATATTTGTGAAACTTCAAAGGGAGCCATCAGTCAAGTAAATGGTAATACTCCAAAATCTGCTCAAAACATAACACCAACAATCAGTGGGGATAAATTTGATATTTGTGAGACTCCTATTACTCAAATTCACCTGCCAACAAACACCTTATATCAGACAAGGGATACAATTACAATTACTTCAGGAATGTTTGGTTCTTTACACAATGAGAATGATGAGGAAAATGTTATTAATATGCATGGGGATAGGGATGTTCTTTCTCCTGCAAAAGTATTACAAATTGTTGAAGACAATGCCTTGGAAAAGAGTGTTATTAAGTATATCAATGGTAAGGATGGATCTATTTCAGAAGAGAAAATACCTACTACTTCCTGGTCTAAGGTCATTCAAAAGCCAGCAACATCTACACAAACTTTTACTTTTAATGAGCAACAAAATAATGTAGCACAAAAGGTAATGCCTCAACAAGCTCCAGTTAAATATAATTTTAGGAAAAATCAAGGCAAAGGAGGAACTAAAGGCCTCCAATCTCAACAATGAAAATTCTCTTTTGGAATGTAAGGGACCTTAAAAGATCTAGGGCTCAAAATAAATTATGGTCCTTAATAAATCAATTTCATCCTTCTTAGTTTTTGTAGCTGAACCAAAAGTAGTGTGTAGTCCTTCTTTTTGTAATAAAATGAATCTGCCAGGAATTCGGAATAAGGTGATTCATAATTCAGTTTCCAACAAAAAAGGAAACATTTGGTTGTTTTGGAATAAAACTTTAACAAAACCAATTGTTGTTTCTATGTCTAGTCAAATGATTACATTTAGTAAAAGTGTTGTTCTTGTTTCTGGAGTTCATTCTCATGTAGGTGTTGTTCAAAGAAGATTCATGTGTGTTGAAATGAAGTTAATTAGTGACTTAAAGCAACCTTGAGTGGCTATAGGAGATTTCAATTATATTGTTTCTTCCGATGAAAAAGTAAGTGGCAAAGCAGCTAATAGAAGAGCTATGCAAGAATTTAACACTTGTCTTGATAATTGTGAGTTGGTACAAGCTCCCAAATCTGGTTTAATGCACTCTTGGTCAAATTGTCAGAATAGAAACAAAAGAATTCTATGTAATTTAGATAAAGCTGTCTATAATCGGAAGGTATGTAATCATGGTTTCAAAAGTATGAAAATTGTGGATACAAAGTTGGCTTGAGAGTTGCTTCTGATCATGCTCCATTGTTAGGAGGTTGTGCTAGTATCCCTAAACCTACAAATGTTCCTTTGAAGTTTTAAAAAATGTGGTTCACACATCTTGGTTTAACGGAAGTAGTTTCTCAATGCTGGGCTGAAGAAGTAGCAAGAGATCCAGCTTTTGTTTTTCAACAAAAATTAAAAAAATTAAAAAATATACTTAGAGAATGGAACTGGAAAGTATTTGGCAATGTGAATGTTAAAATCAAAGAAGCTGAAGAAGATTTTCATAAAGCGGTGATTCTATCTGATAATAATCCTTCTAATACTGAAGCTCTGGACAGACTGGTGGCTGCTGAAATACTTATAATTCTAAAGATGTTCAGCTATGCTCAAACAAAAAGATAGAATAAAATGGGTTAAGTAAGGTTACGCTAACACAAGCTTCTTTCATACAAATTTGAAGATTAGATAGTCTAGAAATTTTATCGGTGAGCTGGAGGATGTTAATGGCAATATTATTATAGATCAAAGCAAAATTGCAGATATTCTAATTCAGAGCAAAAGTTTCAATTAAAAGAAATAGAGAAAGTGGATTCTCTTTTGGAAGTTATACCAAAAGTAATTATTGAGAAAGACCAAATATGCTCGATGCAGTTCTTAATGAAGAAGAAATAAAGGTTACAGTTTTTAGTATGGATCCTGAAAGCTCACCAGGTCCAGATGGCTTTTCTAGCTATTTCTATAAAGCCTGCTGGCATATTATACATCATGATGTAGTTCAGGCAGTGCAATTCTGTTGGAAAATAAGATTCATACCAAAGGGCCTCAACTCCAATTTTCTGTATTACTTCCCAAAATAGAAGATGCAAGAACTCCTAATCACTTTAGACCAATTGGTCTCAGTAATGTGAGCTTTAAATTTTTTACAAAGATCATTAACACAAGGTTGAGTTCACTGATGACAAAGCTCATAACACCTCAACAAGTTGCTTATATCAAAGGCAGAAGTATACAAGAGCAAATTATTCTTGCATCTGAATTGGTCAATGAAATGAAAACAAAGAGAAGAGGAGGAAATGTGGGATTAAAACTTGACATTTCTCAAGCATATGACTCAGTGAGTTGGGATTTTTTATTTCAAGTATTAAGAAAGTATGGCTTCTCCAACTCTTGGTGTCAATGGCTACAAATTATCTTTGAATCAACAAAAATATTTGTGATGATAAATGGTGGTCCTCAAGATTTCTTCTCAGTTGGTAGGGGACTGAGACAAGGTGATCCACTGTCTTCAACTCTCTTTGTTATTATGGAAGATGTACTGAGCAGGTGAATTCACAAAATGGTGGAGGATGTCTTATTAACTCCAATGGTTGTAAGAAAAGGTATACATCCAGCACACTTGTTTTTTTGCTGATGATATCCTCATTTTTTGCAATGGAGCAAAGAAAAAAGTGAATAATCTTCTAATGTTGCTGGATAAATATTATAAAGGTACATGTCAAATTATAAATAAAACTAAAAGTAAGTTGTTTATAGATGGTACTTCTGCACTGAGAAAGATTCAAATTAAGGAGATAATGCAGATGGAATTAAGTGATTTCCCTGATAAATATACAGGAGTTATTATATCACCTGGCAGAGTCAAAATGTCTACAGTGTGGCCTATCGTATAAATGATTCAGAAAAAACTAGCTGCTTGGAAGGGGAGATTATTATCTTTTTAAGACAGGTTAGTACTAATCAAATCTGTATTATGCAGTATTCCAATCTATAACATGGTAGTCTATAAATGACATGTATCTGTGATTAATATTTGTGAGAAAATTATAAGGAATTTCCTTTGGTCTGGTGATGGAGATGTAAAAAAATATACAACCTTTTCTTGAAGGAAAGTTTGCACCCCTTATAGTGAAGGTGGCTTGGGAATTCAAAGACTAGAAGTCATAAACAAAGCCTTACTCATGAAGATGATGTGGAGAATTATAAACTTTGAAGAAGAATGGGCAAATTTCATTAAGGCTAAGTTCATGAATAAAAATGGACAATGGAGTAAAAACTGGAAATTATCATCGATATGACCTGGACTGAAATGGGCTTGGGGAACCTTGAAATAAAATATAAAATGGTGTATTGGAAATAATCATAAGGTAAATGTTTGGCTTGATAACTGGATTGGTGAAGCTCCTCTGATAGAAAAAAAAACTGAGATAACTTCTTATCTAAGGAACAATATACAAATGAAGGTGGTTGATCTTATTCAGGATGGCAGTTGGTGTATTCCTGAAGAAATGCAGCAACTACTCAGTCTCTTTTGTTTACCAGATATAGGTGAAAGGCAGGATCTATTAATTTGGACTGGTGCATTACATGGTAAGTTTACCACTTCATCAGCTATTGCTTTATTAAGACACAGGAACCTAATCTGCATTGCTCAAAATATATATGGAATTCATTTCTTCATCCAAGTATAGCAAGTAATATCTGGAAGGTAGTTCAAGGAATTTTTGTGGATGATTCTGTCATGGTTGGAAAGGGATATACATTAGCCTCCAGATGTTGCATTTGTGAGAATAATCCGGATAGTATGGATCATATACTTTGGTTTTGTGCTTTTAGTATGAATATGTGGAGATGGTTGTGTTCTGTCTTTGGTTTTAACTTGCCAAATTCCTTTGAAGATATTTGGAACAATGCAAAAAACAAGAGTCCACTGATCAGAGAAGCTTGGATCACTGCAGCCTGTTCAGTCATTAAAGAGCTTTGGTTTCAAAAAATAAAAGAATCTTTGAAGATATCAAGCCAAATGAGCAGCAGTTTAAAACAAGAATTAAAAATATGGTGTTTGAAGGTGGATTCAGAATGGAAGGAATCAAGTGGAACCAATATCATGACCTCTATGTAATTTCCCTTTTCAACAGTAAGTTTCAATGTATTAAAGCTTGTTACTAGACTCCTCCTCCTATGGGATATACTATGTTTTGTTGTGATGGCTCTTCCTTTGGTAATCCCGGTGCTGCTGGATTTGGAGTAGTAGTCAGAAACCATTTATGTCATGTGATTGGTGTTTTGTCACAAATTATATTGCAGAAGTGTATGCAGTGGTGTGTGCAGTTGAATTAGCAGGGGAATAAAATTTACAGCACATTGTTCTGTGTTCAGATTCTAAAACAGTATTGACTAATTTTTCCAAAGGTCAGGTTCCTTGGTTTATTAGAATGAGATGGCTGAAAGCTATAAGTAAAGTCTCCTCAATTATATTTCAGCATTGCTTCAGAAAAGTAAATTTCTCTGCTGACATTATAGCTAAAAAGGGTGCAAGTTTAGTTGCAGGAGAAAGACAAGTTATCTTGGGGAGACCTAACTTTCTGACAAGAATTGAAATGCCAGGAGTTAAATACTACAGATTCTTCTAGGTGCCTTTAGCTTTCTTCTGGTTTTATTCTCTTTTTGAAGAGTATTGCAATTTGATCTTTATGAGTTTTGGGCGTATGTAGTTGGCTTCTTTTAGGTCTCTGATTTTAATTGTTTTAAAACCCAATTCAGTTTCTTTTTAATAAAAATTACGTGATTCAGAAAAAGAAAAAAAACTTAGATTCAGATTCGGATATCGAAGAATACCACCAAATGATAGTTGTCGATCAATACGACTTTCTGATTAGATAAATCTAATCTAAGTCGGATCCCAGCCGATCAAGATGTGTGCATAAATTCACAAGATACAAAAACTAAAAAAAAAAATCTTCAAATCTTCAAATCTTCAATTGCTTTCTCAATAACATATGGTTAAAATTGAAAACGATCGATATTCAGGAAATCCGTTGATAAAAAATATAACAGGAAAGTTAAAAAAAAAAAGTCTATTTAATTGTTTAGAGTGGATATGGTGAGACCGTAACAATGAAAAACAGAGATGGTGATTTTTTTTCGTAACAAAAGAAGAATAGAGATGATAAAGGTCGGTGGTGTTAGTTACCCACATATTATAAATTCAGAACTAGTAGTAAAACACTAAGGTGACCAAATTTGGAGTACAAAAACTCCGTTCAAATGTTGGGATCTATTAAAACTCCATATTAAACAAAATTGATACAAAAACCCCCAAATTTTTAAAAATTTGATACAATAACCCCAAACCAAATTGGTTTCATCAAATTTCCATAATAAAACCCAAATTGGTTTCATCAAATAATATGATGAAACCAAATTTGGTTTCATCATATTTTTGCCTATTTTTTATCATGAAACCAAAGATTTTAATGATGAAACGGTAAGTTTATGATGAAACCAAAATTTGATGGTACTGTTTCTGGTTAGTGGTGGTGTTGGTTGGTGGTGGTAGTGATAGTATTTGTTGGTGGATGTGGTGTTGGTTGCTAGTAGTGGTAGTTAGTGGTGGCATAAACACCTTTGGGGTTTTTGTGTTACTTTTGTTATTTATGGTTTTCGTGTTACTTTTATTTTGATGGGTTTTTTGTGGATGGATGGTGACACCTTTGGGGTTATAACTCACGGCCCGTTATAAAAATTTTAAATTTTGAATGTCTTATATTTAATTTAACTTTGGGTTGCATTTAGTCACTGACTCACTGCCTTGAAAAATTCAGTCCAGAATCGGTTTATGAGCACATAAACATCCACCAATCACCGATTTTGGATTGAATTTTTGTAAACAGAGGTCGGGTGAAATGTAACAAACCGACACAGCCAGCGTGAACATGATCAAATCGAATTCATCAAATAAAGTGAAAATGACCTCTGACTCTGAGCTTAGATCAGCTCAAATCTCCACTACTTTTGTTTTTTGGATTCTCCGAAGTAACTCATGTAAATGCAAATTGAAGAAAAGAAAGCATGATCTACAGTCAATAAATGCATTTTCTTATATTCCTTCTCTTCTTTTTTTCTTTAAGCAGGCAAATGATTCTACAGTGTTCAGGAATTTCCACATTTACCACTCAACCCCAAATTATCACCCTTTTTTTTTTCCTTCTTAATCCTCTCTCAACTCAAGTTCCAAGCTCATATACCAAAAGAATGATAACAGTAATATCCAAGCATTTTCTTCCATTCCCCACTTCTCCAGATATTTGTACTAGAGCTAAACAAAAAAAATTCCTTCCCTTTTCTGCAAAGAGAAAGATTTTCACCAATTCCTGCTCCACTTCTTCAAAGCAAATCTTCAATGTAAAACTGGCTACCATGTGAAGACCGTGTTTATCTTTGACACCCGACCATATTTAAGTAATTACCAGTTTAAATCAAGTCACCCGCGATTTCAAGTTTGCTCTTTCCCAGCCGTATTCAAGGATTCCACATAGAAGAAATTGGTACATCTTGGGAACGAAATGAATGCGGGTTCAAGTTACGGATTCCCTGAATTTCCAACAGGTTTAGCTTCTGGGCGAACATAAGTAAGACTTCTAGCAGTGGGAGATGGAACATTATTTGCAGAGAGAGGAACACCAGTCCGAGGATTGGTAGAGCCCTCAGGATGTTCACGTTTCCACTGCAAGCTCCGAGCACCGGTTTTGACAGGAAGACGGGGTCTAAATGCAGCAGCATGAGCCCTTGGAAAAGGAACTCTTGGAACTCTTGCGGCAAGAAATGGAGAGGCATGCACAACATGTGGCCTAGTCATAGCAGGACTTACTTCTACAGAAACTGAGCTTTTCTTCACAACCTACAAAATAAAAAGGAACAATAAATAACCGCAAACGCAAGCCTCGTGCACACATGCAGGAGCACAGGTGAAACGATGCTATTGTCTTATTATATCCCTAAAAGTGGCCATAATTACTCTAATAGAAAGAACAAGAACACCAAAAAGCAGTTCCTTTTTCATGATTTACCTCGAATCGATGATCTGCTAGCAGAAATTGAATTTTTTTAGAGTGGTTTGGCAGTGCAAAATAGTAAGGAACATTATGGTTATTTTTACGTAGCTCAAACAGAAATTCCTTATAAATTCCTTCTTAACTATAGAGTTCCTAGGGCTAAAATATGCGATCCAACCTTTGAGGTGTAGACACCTTCTATACCTTTCCATAAATAAATTAGCTTTTCTGGAGCGTCAAACAAAGATTCACATAGTGGTGCTTCTACTAGTCTCAAATATGCACAACACCAGAGAAGAGTACTACTTGATAACATAATAAATTGTTTTATGGATGCACCAGAGAAATTGTTTTTGTTTATGTACAGGAAACATAAGCACTAACGCTTAACATAAACCTTTGAATAATTAATACCTTGAGAATACGTGACATAAAGGAGGTGCCATCCAGAGAGAGAGCCAGATCCGCTGCCTCTTTGCGCGTGAATTCTATGTATGCGGACCTGCTCAAACAAAGCATTTTTCATAAGTTTAAAGCATACAAATTTATACAAGTGTAACTTGCTAAATAGAAAGGAAATGGACGAATGGATCCCCTTCCTCACCCTTTCGAAAGCCCACTGGTGGCATCTGTCAATATAATGACTTTGAGCACCTCTCCAAACTTACTGAAATGGAGAGAAAGACTCTCCTTTGTGGCAGCAAAATGGACCTGGAAAAAAGAATATTGAATGAGTTATAAAAGGCACACTAATCACTGGATTCCTTCCTTCATTAATCCAGTTAGAACATGGCACTATTTACGTACATTGTTAACAAAAATGGCCCGACTATCAGCATCCTCTGGAACACGACCAGCAGAAAATGAACCTGCATGGTCATAAGAAAGACTTCAATCCTAAGATGTATGTTCTAAGCAAAACTGTAAAGCAAAAATATGTAATCAACACAAGAGCGTGAATCCAGAAGAATTTCGAGTTATAAGAGGTGGGAGATCCCAGGATTTAGTTTTTAAAGAAAAAAACTACTCACGGCTTCTCCTTTGACTATACATCTACTATAAAAGAGAAACTACTAGTCTAATATCAATCAAATTTACCATTATCAATCAATACCATTTTTATATAAAGCCAACATACCAGGGGAAGATGACAGGTTCGCTTGAGACTCTTTCTGCATATTAAAACCAGGTAGTTCCTGTTTAAAAGAGACGACCCTTCAGAAACACATTACAAAAAGAACAAAAAAAACAAAACAGAGATAGGGAGTTGGGGGTGGAAGGTGGTTGATGTTTCTACGGCAACTTTTTAGGAGAGAATAACTCACATTTTCCTTTACCGCCATAGTGGTGTTATTCTCTTTCGTGACACGAACACCAACAGTTCTTGCTGCAACCTCATTCTCCTGAATCTTGGCTTTCAGATGCTCCATTTCTGAAATATCTCGTGAAACCTGATAATGTGGCGGTTTCCATGTATTTACATTCACAGATATATTCACAATCTTACGAGAAGCATTTGGTACTGCAGAAGATGGATTCTGAGTTTTTACCCTTGTTCTCCTTACACCATTATCCTTGTTATTAGCTACACTGCATTGCACCGTTAGTGAGCTATCCTCTTTATTTCCAAGAGATGTGCCAGATCTAGAAGCCTTCAAAGCTCTACGTCCAACACCATTAATGTTTCCATATTCAGCATCCGAATTATAATCATCTGCTCTGTTGGTTTTCATGTCCAACACTGTCATATTTTCTCCACTATCTTCACTTCGAATATAACTGGGGAGGTCCACTTGCTGCATGTGATCAAAATCTTCATAATGCTCATCTGCCGCCAAGGCTCTACTGGAATCAAGTTTCGGATTAGTCATCTCCAATGCCTCCATATCATGCCCTAGTCGGTCAAACACATTAGAACCTTTAACTCCTTTAACTTTAGAAACATCTTCTGCAGCCTCAGCTGAAGCTTTCATAGCAGTTGCCATTGCACTAGACATTCTTGCAACAGATCTTATCCCCTGTGAATGTGTGTGTTCCTGAAATGTATCCCCAGAGGATGTAGAAACCACTGATCGGAGACGCTTTACGGAGGGTTCCGCTTTCAAGATTGGTGACCTTATAGTTCCAACGGCGTCTCTAACAGCAAACTGAAGCAGACGACTAGGAGCTTTCATTCTTGGATGGGAAGGTACTTCCCTCTGCAGAAAGTTCAGTATGCATTAGAAAAAATAGAGAATTGTGGGAGATAGCATTGGTTTGTTAGGGTATATATGTTTGGTTGACCAGCAGACACCCAGCTTAGAAGAAGCATAGGTTAGCTAACTAGAGCAGACGTGAACAACAGAAGTTATCAATTTAAACAAGCTAAATTAGTTTTAAACTTGTTTCTCAAGAAGATATTGGTAGTACTATTTTCAAAATAAATTACAAAATTAGTAAAAAAATACATGAAAAAGCAAACTCATCTACTTCTCTAAAAGCCAACAGCCCTAGGAGTTTAACCCAATTTCTCAATTACATTGTGTCACCAGAAACCACTCTCCTAAAAAATGGAACGAACCCCATCAAAAACATATTCAAAGTTGATAGTTCAACGATACTTTATCTATCACAATAAACCCAGCCGATATAGCAGATCAAGACCATCCAACAGTACAAAACCTTAACCAATGCGAAAGAGATCAGCTAAATAGATTCTTTCAATAACATAAACCTAAATCTAACGCAAGTAGCCAGCACAGCTAAGGAAATATAGGGATCTATACTCAAAATGATTTTTTTCACGTTTAAGCCATTTTTTTTTTTTTTGCCAACTTTCTCCTACGTTTCCCATCACAATCAAACATCTCTATTCATAGATCTGTGGATACCAGGCATGACATAAAGCAAACAAGTCCGAACCTAAAAGCAAGAAAGGAAACTGGGTCACGGGAAAGGCCTTTCAGTTTGGGTTCAGTACCTTTTATTTTTGTCTTTTAAGGAAACAACTATAAATTGTTTATTTTAAATTTCTTTTTCTACCGTTAACAAATAATACATAAAGCATCACAGAGCATATAAAAACCAGTAGTTTTGGGGGGTAAATGACTAGACCAGAAGCCGAGAAAGATGGTTATTTTTCCTTTCTACCCTTCAGCCCAATTCTTCATTATCTAAATGTTTCAATTTGACGTGAAAAGATGGTAATATGTGATACCCTAGTGGCCTCTTAAGCTTTACAGTGAAGTTACATAAATTATCAAATTAAAAGAAATTCTAACCTTAGACTGTCGCTCATCCTGCCTACTCCGTTTCTTCTGGACAGGAGGTCGGGGAGAATGAGATCGTTTTAGATGACCAACTTTGTGATGATTTTTCTCCTCTACATGAAAACTCTCAACTTCAGAGCTCCGAAGAGGGGGTGGTTCAGTTACATCCCTCACCAATCCTTTCCATTCTCTATTACGCCGGCTCTTAGATTCCTTTACGGACTTGCCCGTTTCCACTTCAATATCAAAAGGATGTGCATCATTGTTTCCAACTTCAACCCCAGATGTAATAGTTCCCTTACGATCTCCATCCAGATAACGCTCTTGTGGTTGAACATACAGATGCAAATTTGAAGATAAATGATCCCACAACCTAATAAAATAAAGAAAAAAAAAAAATTGGATTCGAGGGTCAGAACATCACAGGTATTGTTAAATTGCTCCTAACCTCAAGTTTCACCTAGAAAATATTTAAGAAAGAAATGACATACCAATTTACAAAAGAGTCACTGTCGCTCCCCAAAAACACATTCAGCTCATTCTTTGCCTCTTCTTTGTGTCTGCCATTTCTGAGTAACACAATAACGTATTCCTGCATATAAAAGCAGCATTATTCTCAGTGGCAGAGCATAATAAGAAAGGAAAAAGAGCAAAAATCATGTCAAGGAATTATTAAAAGGTTCTGATGATCAATAAGGAAACCCAAAACAGATTAGAAAAATTCAAACTACCGGATAGCATGGAAAAGGGGTAAGAAGATAAAAGTCCTTTTATCAGGTAGCATCAAAATGTTATGAGGTTACAAAAGTTTTCAAGGTAGCATCAGCTAACAGTTCAAAATTTTCAAGGTAACATCATCTAACAAAGAACCTTTTATGTGATGTTCTCAACTTACAGCGAAAAACAATTCTTATAACCAACATGGATTCGTTTAATCACACTTGTGTTTCCTTCTAGACATGAAATTTAATTTCTTAAATTCATTCACTTATGAGTTGTAGTTCTGCCTCTATCAAATATCAATGTAAACCCCTAATTCCCAAATTACTCAGATATTTATTCTTCTCTTTATACAAGCTACTACATCATCTAAGAGTCAAAAGTCCAAACTTTTAATCACGTAACGAATACACAAAAGTAATTACCAAAACTACCGATTCAGAACACCGTAGAAAAAAAAAATTAAAATTAGGGCAAACGTAATTCACTTATTGAGAAAAGGAGGGATAGATACCACAAGAGTGTCGTCAGTGTAATCGCCCATGAACTCCTGTAACTTTTGATTCACTCTTTCCTTCAACTTCGCTGCTCCATCAACACTGAAATTAACATTAAACGCCTGATAATCACCGCCTTCCATTATAATTTCTCAATGGGTCTATGTTACGAATAATTTGATTTCAGAGCTCTCGGCTCTGAAAGGAAATTACAATTCAAAACCCTAACTAGTTATTCAGAATCCCTTCTCCGTAAATGTAATCTATCTGTTCTGTTTCTCTTTTAGACGGAAACCGGGTTTAACCATTTATATTCGGGATGCGATGTGCCGGCTTTGGAAAATCCATTTATACCCTTTACCTTGAGAAATAGCAAAGCCCGGTACACCGCAGTAGGTATGAATATGGATTATGGATAAGGACCAGGGAGTCGGGACTTGTGAGCCTGTTCCAAGTACTCTCTCCACTTCTAAAAAGGGTGATTTTTGTTAAAGGGAGAGCAAAAATCGTATTTGACTCGCTAATCAAGACCCAGTCAATACATTGCCCTAACTCGGACAAAATTACCCTTGTTAATAGTACACCAGTTGATCACACTATTCCCACAAAAGGCGTCATAACTATTCAAGGCCCCAACAATTGCACCACCGCGTCCACCATTAACCTGACCACCAACACCATGAAGGCCGACTCATCGCCATCGAATACCTAAATTAGATCAACAAAATATGAATCGAGATTAACCCTAATATCCTTAAATTCATTGGGAATTTGATGTCATCTGTTGATTCAGATAACTTAGCAAAAACTGGTTGAACAAAGAATTAAATCCTTCTGCCTTCTACATTAAAACTGGTAAGTAAATTGGGTGTACATACAAAATTTATGGGACAACCTGAGAAAGAGGCTTTAGTGGCGATATATTTTTTTTTCTCCCTGTATCATCATCATCATTGGCAACATAATGGATTCTTTAATAGCATGATACAAATCATACGAATCTTATTTACCTCTTATGTCTTTATTCATCCAAATCCAAAAATGCACTGCAACTAAAAGAACCCAGATCAATTTATATATTAATTAATGACGGAACCTGTTTTTACTTATAACCATAATAAAAAATATTAAAGAAGAAGAACAGTCAACACAAATTCTCGATTAGTCAGAGGTTTGGGTGGTGGGGAGATGCGTGTGTGGTTAGTTTAATAGGGATACTTTGGTAAATGTTGGAAAAATTTGTGGACTAGGTCCTAGTCGGTGAGTCAAATACGATTTTTGCTCTCCTCGGATCCTTTTTTGCTCTCCCTTTAACAAAAATCAAAAGAGTTACCATCTCTTTCTCAAGTTTATCCTATTTTAAGGGTTGTTGATGGTAGATTTTCGACAAAGGCTGAAATCGTAAAATCATAATTTTGCATATTTCTAACACGGCTTCAGACACGTATGTTAAATTCATATTTTAGGATTCAAACGTGAAAGCTCATGTCATAATCATTGACTGAGCGTACATCCTCTCAGAGCAGGCATGAAAGTCTCTCAGCTGAGCTTTCAATACTTCGCATATTTCATCGACACTTCTATATAGAATCGATAGTGATTGGATGGCTCCTAAACATATTGCATGCTAGTATAGAGCGTTAACGTTTTCATGATGTCACAATGTTCCCTGACTATATAGAATACACATGTTTAGAATCTCAATGATTGGACGGCTCCTAGACATATTGCATGCTAGTATAGAGCGTTAACGTCTTCAGGATGTCGCAATGTTCCCTGACTATACAAAATTAATATTCAGAACAAGTATGGTGTCTCTACCATCTCATACCTCGATTCTCGAATAAACGCTCCTAAACATATTGCATGCTAGTATATAGCAATTCATAGATTAACTCTAGCGCAACATTCATCAGTTGAATTCCTAGAAAATAATCTAGGGCTTTTTAATAAAGTGGCCAGCTTTTTGAATTATATTTAAGAAAATGACCGTTTTTTCAAATCATTATATAAAGCAGCCGAAATTGACATTTTCCATCCCGTTTTTTCCCTTCAAAAAACGGGTAATGGCAGTTATCCGGACAGGTGTCAGTTGTCCTATCTAGGAAAAGACTTAAAACCCCTAATTAAACTTTGACTTTACATTTCCGTCCTCAGTTCATCACTCTTTCTTCTATCGGCCAACAATAGACAACCAATCCTGTTCCGATCAAAACTCTTTCAATCCAACTACGTACAACTGATTCTAGCAGTTTACAGCAACAACCTCCATCTCTCTGCTGATGAACAAATAGAACACGTTCTTTCTTCTTCTTTTCTTAAAATGTTGGTCACGTTTAAAAATTGGCTGATGAAACACATCAAAAACCACATTCTACATGATCAAATTAATAAATACCCGGTAACAAATCACCCCACCATTACTGAAATACGAAAAGAAAGCAATATAACTTTCACCCCCTTTCTCTCTTCTCACAGGCCTTTCACCGAACACTTGATGTGCAGTTTTGTGATGGTCCTCAAATGTGTGTTTCCCTGTTGAATTGAGCTCTATTTTACATCTCCTTCCCTACAAATTTGAATTAGGAAACAAACCCAACTTTTATATTCAACCATAAACTCTAAACATTCAACAAATAAAGGTTATTCGTCACACGATTGAACCAACGGCAACAACACCCCATTCCTAATTGTTTTCTAGTTTAAAACTCTACAAAAAAAAAAATCCATCTAGCTTGCTTAAGGATCGAATTTTCTGCAGACCCGTTCTTCCTAATCAAACTATGGCTCCAAATCACAGTAAATCCTCCTCAAAAAGTCTTCTTAATTATAGGCAGCAACATCACCATTGAGAACTGATTTTGAGGTCGAGATGTATGTCAAAAATCTTGATAAGGTCGTACCAAAATTCTTATCAAACTCTAACCTGATCTTCACGATTCGTATTAACTTCTGAAATCGCTCCTAATTTCTTTTATAGTCAATCAATTTCTCTTAAGGTCGAAGAAGAAAAGGAGGCAGAAAAAAGGAGTTGAAGAGACGAGGAAGAGCATGATGTTCTACTTTAGAGTTTCATAAGGATATAGTGGTAATTTCAGGGGGCTTATTGACTAAATCAATTTTTGTTGACCGTTTTGGTGGGCCCAGTCGTGAAAACTAACGGTTTGGCTATTTTATATAATACATGGAAAAAATGTCTGGTTTATTAATTAGGGGTCAAAAAACAGGTTACTTTCTTAATTTGCCCAATAATCTATGTTATCTCATTACTTCGTTTCATGGCTTATTCTCAGCTGGATTCCATGAATTAGTAATAGATTTTCAATCCATCTCATTACTCTGTTTCATGGCTTATTCTCAGCTGAACTCCATGGATTAGTAATGGATATTCACTTTTCGGGCATTTGGGCCACCACTGAGTAAGCCCCGAGAAAATGGTGCAAGTGTACTTAACAATGATGCACAAACGAGCACCCACATATGCATAAGTGAGCACCCAAATGCATAAACGAGCATTCAAAATATGGGCGAATGAGGAAACCTTTGCAAAACATGGAAAGAAAATAATATAAAATAAAATAAACAATAGGCGCACGGGACCAGGCCCACCAGCCGGTCGGTCATGCCAACGTGGCCGGTTCCGCCTCTCCTTTTATTATTTTATTATTTATTTTTTAACCTATTTTATTATTTTCCTTGTCTCATGAAAACTCTTTGTTTGAGCAAACTTCCTCGTTTGAGAAAAACTCCTAGTTTCTCCATATTTCCTCGCATGATGAAAAATAATAATATAAAATAGGGAAGAGTATGAGACCGGGCACACGGGCCGTCCGGCCATGCCTTGGCCGTGGCCAGTCCCGCAACTCCCTAATTCCTTATTTCGTTATTATTATTTCTTCTCTCATCTCATGAAACTTCCTCGTTCGAGCAAAAAAACCTGATTTTTCCATATTTCTCAAATATTGCTCAAACTACCAAAAAGCCAAAAGTCAAACGGTCACGACCATCCGGGCTTCTCACAGCAAATATTAAAATACTATTATTTTAATATTCTCAAAATATTGGTCGCACGAGCAAAGTTCTACTTGCTCATTCAAGCAAAATCGAGAGTTTCAGTCAAGATCAAACTCTTCTGAAATCCAAAATATTGTTCGAACGCACACCATAAAATATCAAAATTCTCATAATTGAGTCACAAGCAACATGGTGACACAGGCATGCTACCTTGACCGACCAAGGTCGGCCCTTTAGCTTGCAAAATCCGGTCCCACACCCTTTTATGATTTTGACCTAATTAATCTTCTATAATTCATATTGGGTTAAAACTCTTTCCAAACAACTTGGAATTTGATCAATCAACCATCAGTTGGTCCCACGACCACCAAGGGTCGGTTTCATACCCCTTGGTCGATCCCCTCTTAATAATTAGGTTTTACCATCTAATGCTCATACGAGCACTATTTTAATAATGATTAAACGAGTATTTAATCATATTTTCACTAGCTGGTTTACAAAGGACTCTGGTGCATGCTCATTCGAGCACTTGGGCGCTACATGGTCGTACCATCATCCCATATAGTCGGTCCCTCTCTCTCTCATTGGTTGATTTTCAGTAAATCATCAATTGATCAACAATCGATCAAAATTAGGGTTTCAAACCAAATGCTCTGCAAATCATAATTCTGAGCAAGCTCAAACACTAATAATTTTGTAATTGATCCAGCAATCAACATCCTGATTAATTATACAATATTCGTTCCAGCTACCGGTATTCTTAATTAATATTTTATTTGGCCCCGTTACCAATAATTCATGAATCAAGAAATATTGTTCAAACGAGCAATATTTATTTTGCTCATCAATCAACACTAAATTGCTTAAGTTAGCAAAATACACGATCAGATAAACTGGGTTCAGAACTCATTGATTCAATTAATAAATGCTCGACCGAGCAATATTTCTCATGCTGATTCAACAATCAACATTTGTGAACTCTATTGATCCAGCAATCAATATTCTAATTTATATTTAATGTTTGGTCCTGCTACCAACATTTTTTATCGACTGAGCAACATGGTTCGAACGGATGACCATCCAATATTTCTGATTCCTACTTTATCATTCGATTATTCATGATATATAAGATCAGAAATGAGCATTCTGTAATAACTTTGATTTCCTGTCGAATACTCGAGCAATCTCATCAGACGTTTGATCCAAATTATCAAAATATCATTATTACCTCGACTAGTAAAATAATATATCACAATTCATCAAGACTCAACGTCTTTCCATTATTCTATCTCAGCAGACACCTTATACTCAATCCATGAGTCTCAGAGCATATCACATTCGTTCACTGTGCTCGACTCATCAAGGCTAAGACTCATCGTCTAGTCAAGTCAACAACTTATTAATTAAATACACATCTACCTTGCAGACTCCACATTCGTGAGACATCAATCATGTCACATGGGGGGGTATTCACTAGGGTTTTGGTCTGGCAGCCCACGGCACGTGTGAACCCACGATGAGAAATGTGAGTAAGTTGTGCAAGCAGTTGAGGGAGTTAGCAAAGTAGTGGATGGACAATCAATCAAGTCTCCGCACGACATGGAACTGGTTTAACCACGATTTCCCACTTTCCCACTCTTTCACTCCAGCAACCGTTACACTTATTGGGATCAATATGTTTACCATTCTTGCAATATAAATAAGTTTCTGAATCCATAGTTGAACAACAACAATTTCGACAAACAAGAAATTATCACTCAATCGATCAGAACTTATCTCATCCGAACTCAACATTTCACAAACTTGCAGAATCCTTCAACATATACACAATCCATGATCATCATTGATCTCACACACCTCTCAACTTCCCTCCTACAGATCGACCCTCATCCCTCTTTGTGACCTAATTGACTCTGGAATGGTCATTGTCTTGGTTTAGGATGGAGTCCTACAGATTGATCTCTAGAACTCAAAGCATTCCCGTGCAGTGCATCTGTTTGAAAAAGGTTTAAGCGATTTTCCCGGTCGAGAGGTCTCCGCCCGTACGCTCGAGTCTCCATTTTCCTAAAAAACTAGCAAATCCTTTTCTCCCATCAACAAGGGTAATATGAAAAAGTGATAATACCTCTTTTCCAGAAACGAAAGTGATATATTTTTGGGTAATACTCGAAAAATATTTTTAGGTAGCATACTTTTGGGTATAATTTTTTTAGAAAAAGATGATATTTGTACCAGAATCGTTAATTCCAACCGTTTAATTTATAATATTTATTTATTTGTTTATTCACTTTCAACTAATCCGGTTTTTTATTTATTTTGTTTGTTTATTTTTATGCATATTAAAAAAAAAAAAACTTCTGAACGACATATTAACAACTAGAAAAAGTAAGGTTAAATTGATGGTTAACAATTTGGTTATGGTATCACTTCTTAATTTTGAAAATATTAAGCGTAAATTTTCGAGGACGAAATGCAAGTATTAAACACAAATTACTTTAAAAATAAAATATTGGTATGGTTGTAAAGTATTTTTAGTTTTCACCTTTATAACGAAAACTGTTCGGCGTAGAAAAAGGTATGTAAGTGTTTGGTGATTCATAAAGAAACATAAAAATGTGTTTGATAGTTACTTTTCGGGTGGGTTATAAGAGGGAATCTTATGTTGTATACACTTTCTAGCGATGTTTACGTGACACTTCACTATTATCCTTAAAGAAGAAAGTCATTCTTAGAACACGTATTAGAGGACCGGTTGTTACTTAACCAATAAAATTAAGTTGTCAAATAGATTTAGGTTCATCGAGAGTTGATGAATGGTGACTTGGGAAGCTAACACTCTTTGGTCGATGTAAAAAATAATTGAGTATTATCACTTCAACGTTATTCTTTAAACTTGATGATTTAATCTATGATTTTATTTTTCTTATGTTTTTACTGTTTGGTGAATTTGATCATGCTAGTCATGTTCTAGTTCTGGTTATCTTAATATTTCTCAGTTTCTCGGGTACATTTTATACTTGATCTACTCATTCTCAATTTATATATAAAAAAGAAATAGTGTGGGTATATCTTTTTGTTCCTTGTTTTCTCTGATGTAATTTTATTTTTATTTTTCTTTCAACCTTTCTTATTGATTACCATTTGTGAAATCTGGAGGTAAGTTTGCTTCTAAGTAGGTTTCACTTGTGCAGTTTAGTAGTAGTGTTATATGTCACCTTCATGGTGGCTTTTATTAGTTTGCCAAAAATGTTGTCGCATTGCCAATATCAAGTAACCCTGAATCTTTCTTCTCAATTATCCCAAGTTGAAACCTTCACCTGTTCATGAGGAAAATATTTCAAAATTTCCAAAAAGTTTTTCCCTCTCCCCAAACCACAGCTCGCATTAGTTAAACAATCATCATCGATTATTTAACCATAATTATATCGACATGCAGTTATATGACATAACTCATATTAATAAATCCAAATCTCGTCTTGTTCAATTAAAGATTGGAACAATATTCTCAGGATCAAAGAAATATATCCCAATACTAGTTATGGCTACTACCTAATCTGGTTTCCTGGTAAAACCCCAAAAACTTTATGTCTTAGCTGTATTTTTTATTTCAAACTTTATCGGCAAGCATTCCTAGGATAAAACCAATGGCTACTAATTAGAACACTCAAGTCGTTGGTATTACCAGACAATTACAAACTGGTAGGATTGGA
The DNA here is from genome assembly GCA_023531105.1 of Papaver atlanticum. Classification (NCBI taxonomy): domain Eukaryota; kingdom Viridiplantae; phylum Streptophyta; class Magnoliopsida; order Ranunculales; family Papaveraceae; genus Papaver; species Papaver atlanticum. The sequence continues at coordinate 2,349,874 of JAJJMB010006306.1, forward strand.
GTTGATGCTAGAATATACCATAGGAGAACTGTTAGCCCTGCTAAAGTTGTTGACTAGTATATAATAATAGTCTAATAGGAAAACTATGGTTGTTGAGATGGTGGGCACCAATATGTGCATGAAAAAATAAACCTTATCTGGAAAAGATACAAGAACTAAAAAAATCAAAGTCATGGGACAAATTTTGTATGTTTTGAAGTTAAACGGTTGAAAATAATAAGAATAAGTCATCAAAAAAAAGGTTATGGTGATTAAAGAAAATTTATTGTATCTTTGAAATTACAATCTCCACATGTAGGTAGCAGATATCAAGGTTACTTACCAAAAATTTTCAGCTTAATTTACAAACCTACCATTTGAGCACATGAGTATAGACGTTGTAGATGAAGCCTTGCAAGAGTTAATATTTTTTTTTTCTACGGACTGAAAATATTGTCGCCCAAAGATTAATAGATCTATCAAAATCTAAGTATAGATGTACCTTACTAAGCCTCTTAAAAATAGGTGCACAATGGAAAACTGCAGTGGAAAAAAAAGTCCAGGTTAAATACCACTAGAAAATGCAACCACACAATATTTGTGATAGCTGCTATGTTATAGCATATTATGAAGAACACATCTGAGGAAACAATCAACCAACTCTGGATGGATTCTATATATGTCGATGTATGTATAACATTGTGCTTTCATCAAGAGAATAAGCAAATGGTATCGTGAAGTGATCAAACATGGTGGTAGAGAACATACACCTTGTAATCATATTACTGCAGTAGTTATAACGAAGCATGGAAATATTAAGGAAACTGAAGACAAATGGCATAATATAGAATGATGAATATCCATGCAAAGCCACCATTAACCACGCCAACTTGGTAGTATAGATGTGACAATATATACAAATGACTATATATTGACAACATGAAGGAAGTCGAAACGGGTGAAACTGTGACGGAAGCAATAGTCACTGTAAGGAAACTACTTTGGTGAATCATGGGAATGTTATAAACTTGGTAAATATCTCTCAATCATTTTTTTTTTAAAATTGTATTAGGTTTTACTTTATACTTCTATTTGCTCTTTCATATGCTCGTTCTTTGTTCAGTTTACTATGTTAATTCTCACTATTAACTCTGGTGGTTCTTATGATAATTATTCAGGTGGCATTGGTCTAATCATTCGTAATTTTGCAGGTCATCACAAAGGATCAAGGTGCATCTATCTAGCTAAAACTTCAAGTCCAGAGCATGCAGAGTGTAGTGGTTTATGGGAGGCAGTGAAGTGGGCTAAAGAGATCAACTTGCGAGAGGTGCACTTTGAACTGGACTCAAAGCTAGTGGTGGATGCAGTGAACAATGATTCTTACAACATAGACTGGAGATTGCATAATCTTATTAGAGACATTAAACTTTCTTTTCAATCTTTTAGTTTCTGGCATTGTTATTACGTGCAAAAGGAAAAGAATAAAATAGCGGATGTTTTGTCCAAGTTAGCTAGAATCGAAAAACTAGATAAAACTTGGCTTACAAGTCCTCCTAGTCAGATAAACAATCTACTGGAAGTTGAAGCTTCATATGTAATCTCTTAATTTCAATATATTTCTTCTTTCAGTTTCAAAAAAAAAAAAAAACTGTCAAGGTTTCAATTCTAAAATTACTAGAGATGTTACGAAACACCTCTCAAATATCCACAATCCTACTATTGTATTCTTAATTATCTGAAACAAAATAGATTCAAAATTTCAGATAAAATCTTAAGATTGTCAAACCATCTCCATTTTCCAAATATTTTTTTGTATCCTATGTTGATCTTGCTGAAGGACTTTTAAATCTCACGAAAGATTGTTTTGAATTTGAATTTGTGCATTCTTAATAAAAAAAATGATTCATATCATTGTTAGGCATGACCCTGCTAGATCTGAATGGCTTATGTCTTGTATTCATGCTACTCACCATACCTAGGAAATAAAAGATCCATGGGATTTTATTAGAAACTTAGGTGAAGTTGTTTTCCAGCCAAGGGTTCTCATAGGTGATCTGAATTATATTTTCAATACTGAGGAAAAAAATGTTAGAGCATAGCTCGGTTGAACCCACCAAGCGTTGGTATGTCATGTTTGGTTGTCATATTTTAGTGAATCAAAACTCATCTAAGAGTCGCTTGATTATGTACTAGAGACAACTTTGTATAGGTTAGACTAGAAAGTCTAGGAATATGAGACATACAAGTATTACTCGAAGACCTGAAGAACGTGAAGAAGTAACGAGTTATAACGACGACATCATCCTTCCTCTTGAGGTTAGTAATATTGACTTGCACTGTTTCATTCCTAATGTATCTTTCAAGTCGTGCTATATTGAAAACATAACTGCGAAGCTACGTATGAATATTTTACTCTAGTAGTGAGACATGATCATATGATCATAGTGTTAAGAAATTAGACTACGAAGTATAACGCTTATCTTTTGAACTTCGTAGATATGACATCGACATAATCTTATGAATGCTGTGATGATTATGAGAATGGGTAAAGGTGAAGATTTTATCCTAGGAAACAATGTTTACATTGTTTAAAGGAAGTACATTCATGAACTTGTTTTATGAATCGAAAGGGAAATCGCTAGGCTTATTGGTATGGCTATTCATTACAAATCTTTGGATTACCAATATGTGTGAGATGGTAGAACCGATCGTAACTTGTTATGTATCTTGGTATAACTATTCACAATGCCTGACTTATGATTTGGTATGACTATTTTTGTTTAATTAGTGTAAACGATCCTAAGTAATCACCTGAGATGGTATGATCGATATTTGTAATTGGTGTGATCAATCCTAGTAATTGGTGTGACCGATCACAATAGAGTTGTGTAATCGGTCCTTGTAATTGGTGTAAACGGTCCTAGTAATTGGTGTAACCAAACCTAGTGACCGATCACAAGCAATACCATGTGTATATGGTAACCGGTCCTGGTAATTGATGTAACCGTTCCTGGTAACTGATGTAACCGGTCCTGGTAACTTGTGTGACCGATCACAAGTGTTCCATATTAAGGTATAACCGATCCCAGTGATTGGTAGAACCGATTAAACCCATGAATGTGATTTGATATTTGATCAATCACATAGTTGTCTTGAAATACAGATGAACCAATTCTAAACTTGTTTGGAAGTGTGGTATAATCGATTCCAAGATTGTAAATATGAAAGATGATTTACAAAGAAAAAATGTCAACATACTTTGAACACGAATAGTAACTCTTATCTTTTATTGTTCAAAGATATTCCTTAATTACTCAAGGAGATCCCGTTCCGAAATAAATTAAGAATCTTTTAATCAAGGTTGTTAGTTTTATAAGCTTTAATTACCAGCAATTAAATGCATATCTCTAGAGAATAAAAATTAGTAATGTGCATTTACTAATTGGAGATTTTCTATTGAGAGATTTCGGAAAATAATGGACAAAGCATTTCCTGGAATTAAGAAAACCGTGTGGGATCAAGAAGCTCTACGAGTACCATTGGTGGGAAACTAGATAATTGCAGTGTTATTAGTTTTCGATTGATTTGATTGACTAACGGTTGTTGAAATTTGATTGCACCTAGTTTGTTTATTCTTGAGAATCTTCTCTTCTGATATAAGATTCACTCAAACTAGACCGAAGTATCAACGGGATCTTTACAACTGTTTATAGATCTAAAGACATCTTGTGATAATTCATTGTTAACAGACTCCATTCTGTGCGTGATTGATAACAAGAGATTCAAGTGGTGTTGTGCAGGTTTAATTGAAGATTAAAGAAGATTTGAAGATGAAGAAGATTTCTTATTGGTTTCTCATATCTTTGTGTAGCACAAACCTTGATCGGCTGGGATCCAACTAGAATCGAATTTATTCGATTGATTAGTTGTGTGAGATCGGTAACGCCTAATAGTTTTCTTGAGATCTATTTTGATTGTTACAAATCCGAAGCTTATTACTTAGGTAATAGAGATTGGATTGATCTAATGATAGGTTTTCGGGATTGCCTATATATAATAACCGCAATCGCACGGTATCCATCTAGTAGACAGAGGAAAGTACGGGTCGAACCCACAGGGAGCGGTGAAAATACGTAATCAATATCTCTAATCGACTAACCAATAAAGATGTTTTTGGATTTTGAAAGAATAATAACAGAAAAATAAACTAAACGGAAAATATAAATGCACTGGAAAAGTCGGTAACCAGGGATGTGAAGTGTTAAGGATCCGGGAATCTGTTGTAGGCAAATTAATCGTGTTCAATCACAAAGGGTCTCAATTATACTCATGTAGAGCGGCAAACCTAACTACTCATACATGGAAGATATTGCATTTACGAATTGTCGACAAGAATCATCAAAAATGAATTATTTGTTCTCACCTAAAAGTAAAATTTCTAAGCACTAATCATACATGGCATGAAGAGTCAAGGAATATTCATAAATCAATTATTACTTAGGTTCAATGAGTTTTTTTACTAATACAACAATGAACTATACATGGCATAGCACATGAAAAATCTAGCTAGAAAATAAACATTGATAGAGAAACAAAATTATTAAAATTAAGTTCAATTGATAGAAAACCCTTATTCATGAAAACAAATAAATCCTACAAGTTCATCCTTTCACCTAACATGAAATTAGCTAGCCATGGCTTTCTTAAAAACCAATAACAAATATGAATAAATCTCTAGCTAATTGAAATCAAATGGGAGAAGTGAATCTCAAAAACCTAGTCTCCTTCGCTGTTGTAGACGGCTCCCAGCCGCAACCCCGTCTCCAAAACAGAACTCCAAAACCGGCCTCCTTTCTTTTGAGTTTTCTTTCTGTATAAATAGTTGTTGCGAGAAACACAACTGAAACTTATCCGATTGCCAAGGCCCAGTCCAATTGCGCAATACAAGTTTCTAAATCCAGATCAAATCCAAAATCTAACCACAAACTGTCCAACCATCGACCACAGCAAACGTTTCTTTTCTGTCCATCTAGCCACAACTCCCATTAAAACTTGCCGTCTCGGTTCACAACCATGCAACAATTGAAGCAACATGTTTCGTCTTCCCAGCCGTATGGCAGCCATGATTCAAAGCCAACAGCACTAGTTCCTTCCTTCCATTTCAGTCCTCCATCAACTGTATCTTCATGGCGACCTGACAGCAACACTTCGTCTATGGACTGCAATTCCGGCCACTGCACAACTCCATTCACAGCCACGTTTTTGACAATCACCTGCACGTTCAGCTCCTTGTCTTCTCAGCGTCTTCTTCTTGTTATCATGCCACCACTACTTCGACCCACTTCTCTTCTCGTACTCAGCAACAGAACCCGTTTCTATCTCTTGCACTGCTCGAACCAAATCTTCACAATGCAAACCCATTTCTCTGTTGGATTCTTAATTTTTACCTAACCACCGACATTAGTACTGCACCCTTGGAAATCTCCATCATTTCTTGTGTTCGTTTGTTGTTGTAGGAACTTTAAATAATCACCACTAGTGCCGCTCTCTCGGTTCATAAGCTTCTTAATTTCGGCAGTACTTGCATCTCCACCGATCACAACTAGCAGGATATCTGACTTATTCCCATACAACCACAACAACTCCTTTCTCATCATTCTCAGCTTCCTATCTCCATTCTGTCATTCATCTCCACTTCTTATACATCTCGCATTCGAAAACTCTTCATAATCTCTCGAGCACAATCACAGCGACCAAAACAAACTCCATTGATGTGTTTCAAGAACTGATCCTGATTCATTGATCTGCAAAACTCCCAACAGGATCGAGCTAACCCCTGCGACTGATTGCTCCATACCTGACCACCACAAGAAATCCATTGCAGTTAACGTACTGACCATTCTCCAATGCAGCTGCCATGGCAGCAACAACAGCTGCTACTTCTTCCACTGATTCGAACGATATCAAGACAGCACCACCACATTAGTTGATACCCATCGAACTCATGGCTGGGAAAATCAGTCCAACAATTTTTCCACTGTCGGCATGAACTTCAGCTCAAAATCTATCATTCATCCACATCTCGGCACATCAAACTCTCTCGATCTTCTCACCATTCAGTGTAAACACCATGAACCAACACCAGCATTTTAACTTCTTTGTTCCATTGATTAAACAGTAAATGATTACCATCACAGAACTGTTGTCGCACCAGCTCCATCTGCTGTGTTACTCAATGAAACAACCCCTTACAAAACCAGCCACTAGAACCAATCTGGACGATAAAAGAAACCCCCAAATCTGTCAATGGCAAAAACAATCGGCACCATATATCTTGAACTCCACCGGTAGAACGAACTCAACCACCAGCACTATTTGCGAAGGGCTTGAACACCACCACTGTTAACTATATTTCCGCCATCAAGACCCTTATATCAGTAGCACCTTCAAGTACCAACGATTCCATTTAATATCAACATTTTTGATTCACCAGCTGTATCTGGATCTCATCTTCATTCACCGACAAATGTATACGAAGCAAATTAATGGCTGCTGTTTTGATGCATGTAGTGGAGAGTAGGACACGTCTCCAACTATTTTTAAACAACTAGTGACCCTCACCTACTTGTAATAAACAATAGCAGCAATTCCTTTGTTTCACTGTCTGTCTTCTTTGCCCATGTAATGGATAGTGGTGCGGTTAAGAGGATTGGTGACTTGGGCAACCCTGTTTTAGTTATCGAAAAAGCCATTCCAGCTTCTAGTTTGGCCGTTTATTGCACCAGTGATCGGTTTTGCTTGTACTTTCTACAAAAGCACTAAAATGATATTATTAATAAAAATATTGAGTCCTAGCTCATATAAATATGGGTATAAAATGTAGCACTTACGTGCTTATCATCTAACAGGAAAATAAGTTTATTAGTTTAAACGGAAGAGCCTTTGCATATGACTTGAGATATCTTTATCTTAAAGAATCAATATATAGAGTTGTTACCAAACAGATTTGTTGTTCCTTTACTATTTGGAATACGATCCAAAGGAATTGTTCCAGTGCGTGCACTCATCGAAGTCAGAAGCGCAGGGATACTGAATAAACTAAGTGAACTAGGGTTAGTTGCTTGGTCTCAACTATACGCAGTTGGTTTAGATTTTGTATAGCGGCTTAATTCTGAGAGTATTCAATTCTGGACTAGGTCCCGGGGTTTTTCTACATTTGCGGTTTCCTCGTTAAGAAAATCTTGTTGTGTCTTTTACTTTTCTATTTTCGCAATTATAATTGTTTATTATAATTAGAAGTAAAATACACAAACGTTAACTCCGTACATACTTGATAGTGATCCTATAGAGTTTGGTTAAGTCCAAACCTATTATCAAGTATCATACTTCGTTGCTATATTGTATCGATCTTGTATCCATAGTCAATCACACAAGTTATCTTGTTGTCGTATTGTCTCGATCTTATATCCATAGACAATCACACGAAGTGTGAACCGATTTATTGTGTTGTCTCGACTCAGTCTATAGACAATCACTTTCGGTAGAGGGCTTACAGGTAGATAAATTAAAGATTGTGGTGTATTTAGGTACCCTCGTCTTTTCAAAAACAATAGAACTAGACCTTGTAGTTATGTCTTTCCAACTATTTTGCACACATAATGGTTGTTTAGTTGACTTAGGATTTATAAGCAGACCTTTCGCCTGAACTAGCAACAAACTTGGTACTAGTAAGTGTAAACCATAATTGATATGGCTCTCATAATAGTAAATAAACACTTCATTTTTCTGACTCAAACTTGTCTCACCTTTACTAGGCATGTCACTCCTCTATTATGCTTAATATTTATAATCATGTTGTAATGAATCATAGGAATGATAATATTTTTGCCTGTTGGCTTAAAAATTCTAGTTGTAGATATCAAATTTTAGTAGCATATCAACACAATTGGATCGCCTGCTTTTAAACTAAAACCCAAGCTTAGTGTCACTAGAAAATTCCTAGCAAATTGGAATAAGAATTCTTCTAAAGATAGGTGGTAATATCAACTCTTTATGTTAAGCTTTATCACGTGCGGCAAGACATTTCTATAGATCGTATTTCTTAAATGATTCAAATTAAAGATAAAACTGAGAATTCAAAATCAATTCATCATGAGTTCTGGAAACAACAATCAAATGACCACATTTTCAATTGAGCAAACAACAACACTAAAATGCACCACACAAATTCAAATAAAAAGAGATCAATAAATAAAATTTATTCCCTACAAGCAACTGATGATACTTGGTTTTTTGACAAAGATAATTTAGAGAAACTTCTTATAAATCACTTTAAGGAAGTTAACATTATTCAATTCTTGTCCATGATGTTGACTTCATTAATCACATCCATGTTGTTATTACAGAAGAAGATAATGACATCCTTAGAAGAATGCCAGATGAAGAAAAAATCATGATACTTTATTTAGCATGGAAGGATTTTAGACCAGATGACTTTCCACCTGGCTCTATCAGACTTAGTGGGATATTGCGAAGGATGCTATGGTTAAAATGGTCCATAAATTTTGTTCAACAGGGTACATTAGCAAGCAACTAAACCAAATAGAGTTGAGACTGATTCCAAAAGTCAAGATACCATCAAACCTTGTAGATAAAGTTGGCAACCAAGATCAAAACCCGCGGGTTGTACCGTATCCGGACCTTTAAAACCTGGACTGGCTTAGCTGGTTGTCTAAACTAGCCGGGTTAGAGTTGGAAAAATGATGGCTTGCTGGAAAACGGGTTGGCCCGGATTGGCTTGTAAAACTTGCAGTTCAACCCATTAACGCCACTAGGCATTTTATTAACTATTCCATTTCCCCACATATGCCGCGTGTTCCCTCACCTTTACAAATAAAACCGAAAAACCCTTGCCTCTTCGTCTGTTTTTATTTTCTTTCTTCTTATATTCATTAGATATGCGATTTGTTCTTCAAATCTATTGAAGAAGATCAGTAAGAGCAGGTTTTATTTTTGATTCCTCGAACTTAAACTATTGTTACACTTACAATTATGACTTTACTGAAGATTGGTTTATGTTTTAGATTTTTTTAGGGTTTACTCAATACTGTTTGTTTAATCGTGCTTGGAAAAGGTCCGTCGATTCCTCAAACTCAAAGGCTTAAATTTTAAAGCCTGTCAAACTATCAGGTACTTACGTTTTGGAGGAAACAAACCTAAGTTTTCCTAACTTAAATCTATCATATTCAAGTATAGTAAGCAATTGTATTTTCTTCTAACAATGATTTAGTACATTGTTGTCCTATCCTGTGTTGCTTTATCACCCTTGCTTGCATCGATTAGCTAGTTCATTTATTCTTTAGTCTTTTTTTTTTTTCCTTTGTAGTGTTGATCGGTAAATTAATAATGTTAACACACTCCTGATTCATAGTCTATTTAGTCTGCTTATTTTATTTCCTCGAAGTAAGGAGATTTTGTTATGCTATTAATGTGCTGATTTTTGACCTATTCTTTGTATCTCCATCCAGGATTCAAGTGTACAAGTATAAGAACAATTGATAGACGCATTTATGTGTCTATTTTCATCTCTTTTGTGTATACTGTTAGTACCTATTTATGTACTAATTTTGGTATTTTATCCCTTTGTAGGTGTTTTTGGAGGAATAGGCTTTTGCGGCAAAATTGGCTCGAAAAGTTGTTAAAGGTACCTGGGAGGACATTTTCTATTCGGACTCTCATTTTGGATAAGGGGTAACCCATTTCCAAGCAGCTGCTAAGCACAGACCCGGACTGGATAGGGGGAGGTCACATTTCTTCACATTTTCAAAAACAGAAAACTGGCGGGAAAATTTTCTTTTCACAGACGGATTTAGGGTTGGATTGTTGATCGATTTTTATGGAGATTAAAGGGATGAATTTGATTGGGTTTGCACCTATGGACCTAACAGGCGAGGTAAGGGTGTTGGAATGGATCCAAAGTGGCTAGAACTCGAATTGGAGGCGAAAAAAGGTTAAAAGTATCACGGTTTATTTTGGGCAAGTTTCTTGGTTTATTTATAGAAACTCACGTGAAGAAGAGGAAGGAAACTCTTATTAGAGATTTGATTCTATCACAGGAAGAGTTTGGACAGCTTGGATTGACTGAGGCGACGTGCAACTGATGAGAAAAAAAGGAATTATCGTGACTTGTTTGGGAGGAAAAAATCAAAGATATTCTCGAATTTTCCTTACTCTATTATGTATAAAAGGGTTAGTACGAATCCTAAGAAGGGAAGGAAGACTTTAGGGGAAGTTTAGAACACCACAGAGCCGAAAAAATCAACTTGCAGGAAAACGCGTTCTGCTGCTGTTGCTGTTGCCGGAGAAGACGAAGAAGAACATACGACCCACATAGAACCGTCGCATACAAGTATCGTAGTTCAACTGCAGCAGCTGAGTATCGTTTATAAGCAGTTTCCTGAAGTCACAGAAGACCTTTACCGACGATTCTGTTTTCTGTTTTAGACCTTCAGCAACTACAATGTATTCTTTTACTCTTTTAATCAACTTTTGAGCCATAAATATGTACTTTGAGCAAGTGATTAATATGAGGAGCTAAACCCCTTAGCCGAGGCGACGGAGGAAGCCATTGTTCCATGAAAAGTGGTATAATTCTATTTTAATTATTTTTGCAATTTCTTATATGATTATTTGCTTTGATTGAGAATTGATTGAATGATTTTTCTTAAACAATTGTGATTTCTCTTGATAGATTATGCTTAGACTTATGTTTTTGATATTCTATGCTTTGTTATTCTAAAAATCTACTTTTTCAAAATATTAGAATCACTTTAAACGTAAAGAGTTGCATGAATATTGATTAGATTATATCACTTAATTGGTTAATGGTGGAATCCAGAGTCTTGGTGTTTTCTTATTATTGTTGAAACAACTTTATTTAATTTTCGAAAATCCTTCACAAGCCCGAGTTGAACGAACTCTACCTATCACTTTTTACAACAACTTAAAAAACACATCAACAATATCATCATATGTTATGAGTGAGAATGAGGATGATGATGTTGAGATAGTAGATTATGTGAATGGATCTGCTACTATTGGTTGTGCATCAGTTTCATGTATCTAGTGTTTGGGAATTATTTAATCTCGTAGTAAATAAAGATGGAACAAAGAAGGGAGTGTGCAAATCTTGTGGAAAGGGATATAAATATGGTAGCCAGAAAGGTGGAACCTCAACTATGAAAATGCATAAGTGCCCTAAGCATGAGTTTCATGACATATGGCAAATGATGTTATCTACAAAGAATGGATAGCTATCTACCCACGTACGCAAAATTGATCAGATGAAATTTCGGGAATATCTTTCGGTATTAATCATTTCAAGAAATCTTCCATTTACTATGATGGAGTGGCCAGAATTTGGAACCTTATATGGTTATTTAAATGAGGATGCTAAAGCAGTATCAAGGAATACTTCGAAAGCCAATGTTCTTAAAAAAACATAAAGCACAAAAAAAAGTTATTCAAAACAGATTGAAACTTGCTCCAGGTACGATTCAAAATTTTAAATCATACTGACCCATCACCCATATGTTTTGTTTTATACTTTTATGTTTGAGTAATTGATTATGATATGATTTGCTGATGTGTATGACTTACCCTTACAGGTAGGATGTGTCTAACATCAGACATGTGGACTTCTGTTATGACTAAAGGATATATAAGCTTAACTGTGCACTTTCTTGATCAAAATTGGGAGTTACAAAAGTTGTTTCTGAACTTCTATCCCCTTCCACCACCTCATACAGGTGAAGCACTTACTCGAGTCTTGAGATCTTTCATTTATGTGCATGTGATTGATAGATTTAGCATCTTCAATATAAATTTACTTTAACTTTTCCTCTTTCCACTACCTCATACAGGTGAAAACCTTTCTGCCAAGCTATTTGCAATCATAGAAGATTGGGGAATTGAAGACAAGGTATCCAACATCACCTTGGATAATGCTGCAAATAACGGAGCTTGTGCTACAATTATGAAGAGTAGACTTGTTGCAAATAAGATCTTGTTTAAGGAGGGAAAATACTTTCATGTGCGCTGTTATGCTTACATCTTAGCTCTTATTGTAAAAGATGGACTTAAGAAGGCTGATCCAGTCTACTTAAGATAAGAGTGTCAGTGAAGTTTCCTTAAAAGTTCCCAAGTAAGAAAACAAAAGTTCTTGGACATTGTTGATACTTTAGGAATGTCTGGAAGAAGAATGAGTATATTCGTCGAGATGTCAAAACTAAGTGGGATTCCACCTTTCTTTTGTAATACAATTAGAGAATTGTGTTATTTTTTTTATAATATATTCACCGAATGTTTGTTTTATATTGTGGAATTCAACTAATCTTATGTTAGAGAGTTGTATTGCGTATTAAATATTTTCGCTCATTTGAAGGAGGTGGATCCAGACTATAAAGAATCTCTAACTAATGAAGAATGATACCGAATTGAAGTGGTCACAAAATTTCTCAAGACGTTTTAGGATCTCACAACTTTATTTTATGGTAGTAAGTATCCTACTTCCAATCTATATTTTGAAGGAATTTGTCAAGTTTAGGTGTTATTAGATTAGAAAGCGAATTTATTAGGAACATGGTAAAAGAGATGCAAGAAAAGTATGATGATTATTGGACGCACTTGAGTCCTATATTGGCAATGGCAGCAGATCCTAGATTGAAAATGAAGTTTGTAAAATTTACTTACTCCAAGTTGTATATTGATTTGAAACAATTAGATCGTGAAGTTAATCTTGTGCGTAGAAATATGACATCACTTTACAACGAGTATTACACATTGTCAAATTCAAGAGCTCCCACCAGTGGAACTCAGAATTTGGGTATTCAAACTGATGGGAATTTTGTCCATCAAGGAAATGAGCTTATGTAGGAAATGTCAAAGCTTCCTTAACCTTAATTCATGTTGATGTTAATATCATTTGTTTGATTCCTGCTCCCATATGCATTTGTTTGATATACCAGTACCTTGCTGCAACATATATTCACTCACTTCTTGCCTGTTTCATGCAGGAATTTGCTGTTGCAAAGGAAAGTGGTGGTAATCTACAATCCAACTTGTCAGAGTTAGATCGATATCTTAGCGAGTCATACAAAGATGTTCTTTAACTTAACCGTTTAACATCCTAAAGTTTTGGAAAGTCCAGAAACAACGATTTCCAGTACTTTCAAGAATGATAGGGGATATTTTTTCAATTCTTATTTCAACCGTCGTTTCAGAATCTGCATTTAGCATTGGTGGAAGGGTAATTGATTAATTGCGCAGTTGCTTATCACCTAAAAATGCTGAGGCGTTGATAACAACTCGTGATGGGGACTATGAAGTTGGTAAGTGCCTAAGTGTTAATACCCAAAAATCTCTCATAGGTAAAACAATGTACTTTTAAAGTACTTTCTTTAGGTTCGAAAATAAAAATCGTCCAAAACGAGCCTAAACTAAGAAGTTGGCCGTTCACGTTTTGCTTCGGTTACAAAGAGAGAAAATGGGTTGATCTTAGGGGAGGGAAAGCAAAGAAAGTTGAGGAAATCAGTAGTGATTGAATTGGGTGTGAGGTTATCGAACTATGGAAGAAGAAGAGCTTGGGAATGATAAGCTCGTTCTGTCTTTTGAATAGACAAGGTAGTCTATTTATAGTTGTAAGAAACAATCACTGTTTCCTCGTAAGTAGTGGAGATTGTGGAGAGATAGAAAGATGGAGATAGTGGGATAATGGTATGTTTATGCCCATTATACTAGGGAAGTTTCTGGAAACCGTAAACCATTACTCCATTACTTAGCCACTTCCTTTAACCGCTCTCAACTGTTACCACTACTTGTAACTTCCTTATCATGGGGTGTTACCACGCCGCATGTTGCTGTAAACCACTAGACCAAAAACCATAAATAATTCCCCCATGTAACATGTTTTGATTTCTCATAGGAATTAGTAGAGTCATGGGTTATCTCTAGTCTTGCCACGATACACTTGATTGAGTAATAGCCTAAGCTAGTCGGAATGACATAGCTTGAAGAGATAACTTAGCTCCAAGGTTATGCGTGGATAATAATGAATCTGCCATAAGATGGCATTGTAAACAGCTAACCATAATAATACATGAAGGTGCGTGCACCAAGCTAATAGCTAGTTAAGTCGTAGCGCTGGCGCGACCTAATCGATAGCTAGCTGGGTCGGCATGTACATGTGTGCTTATGAAGTTTTGGCCTCGTTGGTTCGTGGTTGTGGCCACGGGCATAATAGGCAGAGAGATAAGCTAGGCCGAAAGATAAGGAGGTCGTGGCTAGTTAGATGCTAGGTTAGGCCAGCTAGAAAGGAAGCCGTTTTTAGGCTCGGCCGAGAGACATGTAAGCTATTGCATGGTTATGCCATGCTATGAGATTGAGAGTCCGTTGTCATGATTAGGACAGGCTAGGCCGGCTAACAAGGAGACCGTGGCCATGGTTAGCCAGGATAGTAGACAAGGAGGCTGTGTCCAGGCCTGAAGACAGGGAGGCCGTGGCCTGAGAGGCAAGGTGACCGGCTAGGATAGGCTTAGAGCAAGGTAGCCATGGATAGCTAGATAGGCCAAGTCGGGAGATAGGGAGGCCATGTCCTAACTAGCTAGTTGGCTAGCTAGGAAGGTAGGCTAGGTCGAGCTAAGAGGTAAGGAGGCCGTAGCCATATGGCTAGTCTAGGCCGGAAGGCAAGGTGGCGGCGGCATGGATTGCTAAGAGATAAGGATGCCGTGGCCAAATACATGGGCAGGCTAATTGAGAAGATAGCCGTGGCCAATGACCAAGCTAAGAAGCAAAGAGGCCGTGGCCAATACAAGGTGGCCATGGCCGGTTGGGATAGACTAGGAGGCCGTGACTAGTTAGGGAACTGGTGGCTATGACTTTAGCTAGTTGGATAGCTAGGGATAGGAATGCCATGTCCAAAGACATGGTCAGGCTAAAAGTTAAGGAAGTCATGGCCTTACTAGCTAGGGAGTTAATGGCCACGACCTGGTTATAGAGCGCGGCCATGTTGGCGCTAGCACTTCGTTTGTAGCATACAAAACATATTCGAGGAATTCAGCCGTGGAAGTTCTGCGACTCGAAGTAATATTCCAAATATTATGCTTCTGGTATTTCAGAATAACGTAGTAGCATATTTTGAATATTTATAATTGCAGCATCAGTGCAGACTGATCAATGCATGACAATTCATATGGACGTGCATAAAATAATGAGAGTTCAGCTGGGTGAAGCTCTAAAATCTTGCAGGCATATTGAAGGCCGGTATGGCCATTAGCAGGATACGCATTCTCAATTCTCTTACGGAATATGATGTAGAAGTACGAATCTATAATTCTAATGCAGGGTCAGGAATTTATACATATTTATATACATATATATATATATATATAATATAGAATACCAGGAGTTCAGCTGGGTGAAGCTCTAGTACATATATGATTATAGATACGTCTCTGTGTAGGTTCAGAGGCGACTTTTACAAGTTTTGCCCTTGTCAAAAAACCACCATCTACATTGAGTCCCCTGCTTAGCGCGGAACACTAATGTTTCGTGGTATGCACTAGATGATGACATTGACAGTACAAAAGATCTCAAAGAAATTTGAAATTCATAAGACAAAGAGTGAATACTTATCTTTTCTTTCGATGTCAAAAAGGATATGTCTTCATAGACTGGTTAGGAGAGTCTCTTTGATAATAGGTGCAACCAGGTTGGAGAAGGTATGACCGTTTGTTCGAGTGAAGACGTTGGTGTTGATGGTGGTTTTTGGTTTAGGGATAAAATCGTGAAACCCTGTATTTAATACGTTGTCATCCTGCAAAGGAACAAAAGTCATTTGAAAGTGATGAGTGCATAAACCTTTTCACTTACATATGTATTGAGCAATTCAACATATTTACGAAATTTATCCAGAATGGTGCGTGAAGCAACAATCCCAGATATTCTGTAAATTTTAACCTATTACATTATTCACTAATGTATGACCTGCTTGGTATTTTCCTATGCAATGTTCCCAGCCGAACTCTCAATATTGGCATGACATGAAGATTAATGTTCACTCGCAGCGGAGTAGCATGAATCTCCCGAAGTGTAAGTATTGAGAACTGCATGAAAAAACTCACATAGGCTACACCACCCTCTGACAAAGAGATCAGCGTGTTTACACACTTTTTAATTAAAAGTTAGCGCGATCGAACGCGTTTAAATTCCTTAAGGAAAATCTAGACTGTCATTATCAGTCTTAAAAAACGATCACGGCCACACGATTTGGCCACACAATTCAACAGGCCTAGCCTACTCCAAGCAGAACTAGGCGATCATCATGATAAACTCCGGCGGGCCCACTAACATCCCGACCGGTCGAAATTCCTTTAGCTCATCCAATACACCCTTGAACGCTCGCCAAAACATGGGTGATCGCGCTATTTTAAAAGTGCTCAAACGAGCTAGACCGACCATGACGGTCTTAAAATCATCACATCCGTCCAACTTAGCCAGCCAAGTTGGACGGCTTAGATCGAGTTTTGGGCAATCAAAAAGGCGCCAACGTGATCACCGGCCACCTAACTCAATCCCTGGTCGATCGACCTGCCCACGGCACACCAAGAGCGCATGGAATCGCTTGCTCAAAGAAGGATGAACGCGCTATTTCGGAAACCCTAACTTGCGTTGCGATAACACGCTACTATCGCAAATCGATCATAACTATCCATTTTCGCCGGCCAAACCGAGTGGCTTAGATTCAATTTCAGGCAACACCGGAGATATCAGCGTGCTCGCTGGCAATCCACCTTTTCACATGGCCGATCGGCCTAGTCAAATTAGCGCCCAGCGCTTTCAATCGATCAGCCAAAGCAGGGTTGGCCGCACGGCTTCTAAACCCGAAATTACATCAACGACAATATGTAACTACCGCAAATCATCTCGTCCATCCAACTTCGCTAGCCTAGTCGGATGGTTTAGATTTATTTTTAAGAGGCGAATAGGGTAACGCCGTGATCACCGTCCACCCCTCCTCCACATGGACTGATCGACCAAGTGGTAGCTCACCCATAGGGTTCTCAAACGATCACCCAAAGGTGGCCGGTCACGCTACCTTTCTTTAAGACGTTCAAAACGCGACTAATTTGAACGAACACTAAAACAACGATGTTTCCTGCACATCGATTATTTTCAGCTTCTTGTTTAAAAGCGATGCTTTATATACATCGATCATAAATGATGTTTTATGAATATTGATTTCACAAATAATTTATTATTTAACCTAAAAGCACAATGTGCTGCTTTTAGCGGCGAGTCTCACGACTTGACCCATTTACTCGAGACATCAAACATGTCACAAAGTGGGGGATGCTCACTGGGGTATTTGTCTGGCGGTTTACAGCGTGCGGCGTGCAACGCACCTATTATGAGAAAGTGTCAGGAAAGAACGGACGGTTAACAACAATGAGAGTAGTGAGTGAAAGTGTGACCAGTTTTCCCTCATAATGGAAACGTGGTGATCACCACTTTGTACACAACCCCACCTCTCCACTACTTAATTACCTCCACTTCCTATGAGATCAGGGGTGCTCGAACATGACTTGTATAAATAGGATTTCAACCTATTTCGACAAGAACACAAGTGTTATTAACACAAGTATCCATAAACCATATTCTGATACAAGTCATAAAACAGCTACACCTTCATAATTCAACATTTTGATCTCAAACACCTTCTTCGCTTCCCTCCCTAAGATCAACCCTTCTCCTTCACTTTGTGACAGAAGCAAGACTGGAACGGCCATTTCTTGGTTTAGGCCATGATTGTACAGATTGATCTCTCGAATCTAAAATACTCCCGTGCAGTGCATTTTTTGGGGGGTTTAAATTCGTTTCTCATCAACACACCCAAATTAACCAAAATCAGCAGAATCAGTTTTTACCCCAAAACAACTGGCGACCACAGTGGGAGATTAATCTCTCGGTTGCAAGATCAATTTTTAATTTCATTTAAATTTTCTCAAATTCAAGATGGTAGATCTTAGGTTTGGGTCAGTTACCAATCCTGATGCTGCAGGCGCTGATAACACTTCTGGTGCCAATATCCCTGCCGTTAACACCAATGTACCGCCTACCAGCACAGTCAATACATCGCATGGTGTTACATCCTCTAGCACCAACACCAGTAACGCCGGAAGCATCCCCTCTGGCGTGACGCCTCCTATTACCAGAGCCAGAGCCACTGCTACTCATAATATTTCTTCAAGCATGACACCTCCAATTGTCACCAGGGATGCCACCATTTCTTCATCAGGACGAGAGACCGGAGGAAGCCAACCCCTATCACCATTGTCGATTTGATGGAAAGACAACAAGTTCTCGTTAAGGCTCAGACGTACATGGTTACAACTCAGAAAGAGGTACTCACTTTCCTCAAGACGCTAATGGAGCGACTACCACAAGAGCCGTGTCAGCCCATGGAGCCAATGAGGAGTACTTTTAACACTCCTAGCGCAAGCACTTCAACAGGGCGTGCCTTCATAGATGAGGAAGTTCGTGTTGCTCCTGAGCGCTCACGGGAAAGGACTCAGTCGTCTAACTTCATCACACGTGAGGACCTGGAGCGTCTCTTCCAAAATCGAGGCAAAGAAAACCCGGTGGACATGCACTAGCACCATCCTACGTACCCTCCTGATGTGCAAAGAGTTCCTCTCCCGAGAGGATACTCCTCTCCTCATTTTTCCCTCTATGATGGCACTGGTAACGCTTGTGAACACATCTCTCGTTTTATGGAATCCTTAGGAGAACACAAATACAATCATGTCCTCCGCCTGAAATAATTTTCAAAGTCGCTTACCGGAAGAGCGTATACCTGGTACAACAATATCGCACCAAACAGCATATCCAACTGGTGCGAGATGGTCATCGCTTTCTACAAGAAGTATTTCTTCGTGTCTGAGCAAATCACTTTCTCAGACTAAGGGAAAATGTTTCAACGAAACAATGAACATCCAAATGATTATGTCAAGAGATTCAGAATTCAAGCATTGGATTGTCACAACCCAAATGTGACCGAACAATAATTGGTGGAGTCATGCATTAACGGTATGGTTCCCATATATCGTGCTTTGATGGAAAACCTACGTTTCCAGACGTTCTCTGAACTCCATGAAGCTGCTAAGCGGTCGGCTACGACTACACCAGCGTTGTTAGAAAGAACCAGACCGACCAAGGGTGAAGATTCATGCGAAACTCGAGGAAATAGGCGCCTCATCAACAAGCAATATAACACTGGTACTTCTGTAAGCGTAGTAGGTGAAGGGGGGAAGAGGAAAGCTCCAGCAGCGGAATAACAACCCAAGCGTGAAGCACCAGCGCAGACAATTCCATCCCGGAAAGCTGCGGCTAAAACGCCTGTGCAACAACAAGGAACTGGAGATGCTGCTCCAGATTTCCCATTTCCAATGGATGAAGTCATTGAACTCCTTAAAGCAGGAATTCAAGATGACGCCATCAAGGTACCTCCTCTCCGACATCCGCCAACCGAAGAAGAGATGGCAAATCCCAAATATTGTCGTTACCATAGGTTTGTCAACCACCCAACCAGTGACTGCAACAAATTGAAGAGCATTTTCAAAGAGAAGATGGATGCAGGAGAACTTCAATTAGGAAATGAAGGAGTTCACAGGGACCCTCTTCCTGTCAGGAGCTGCATGATTTCTAGGGACTCCGTCCACAAAACTGTGCAGTCTATGATGGATCATTTATGTGAAATTCTGTATTTCTCCAAGACGCAGCATCAAGACATGTTTGGAGCCCTCAACCGTGTCGTATCAGGAGAGCGTTTGTTTCCAGTCAGGGAAGTCACTCCCAAACCCCAATCTTTCCTGGGAAGCGCGACTAACAAATGCAACTAGGGACTCCTAACCACCGCTCACTTAAAAGATGTCGAGTTTGGAAGCACACTGATTGATGCATCATCTGATTTCAATATTATCACTGTTAAGACTCTGAGAGCTACGAAGATTGCAAAGCAGGAAGTTGTTCACTGCCCAACTGTGATTAAAAGCTCAGAAGGAGAATCAAAGGATGCTTACGTGTACATTAATCTCGAAATCAAGGTAGGAGATGCTCTAACACGCGACAAGTTTCATATTGTTAAAGAATGCCCGAACCATGATATGATTCTGGGCCGTTCGTGGGTGCACGACAACAAAGCAAAGCTAGGAGTGTGTCCTTTGCCAGTGTCTATACCTGAAAGGATTTCTAACAAGCCGTCCAACCCCGAAGATCATTTGTTTCCGTATCAACAACTTGCCAATGTGACACAACTACTTGGAGAGAGCCCATCGATGTACATTCGAAGATTCTAAACCCAAGTAAGTCTTATTGAACAACCTTTTCTGCAACCAATCACTTCTCCTCCCATCAAAACTTGGGGACTCAATCCGATTATCAACCCAGCCGTTACTAGGAGATGTGAATGAAATGCTGGTCCTTTCAAGTATTTTATCAAGAGTTTAGAAGCTGTCACAGTTAGAGATAAGGAATCTGGGAAAATAATGGAACAACGCCCAAATCCATTCCAAGTTGGAGATATGGTGGTAAGAGTTGCAGCTCAGCTTGCTTCGTCCGATTCCACAGAAGAGAAAGACGAGCCGTACCTAGTGGCAAAAATCATTTTGGGAGGTTACTGCAAGCTCATAAATACTAACAAGCTAGAAGGCGTAGTAATACACGCCCGCTGTCTCAAACCCTTCAATACCTAAGATGTCGCGCCGCCCTCTCCTCCAAGATTCCTTTTAGTATCTCCTTTAACAATTTCCCTTTCATGCAATATTTGTAATTCCTCCAAAATGATTGCACTGCTTGCATTCATGATTAAGGTTTCAATTTATCAGTTAATCAAAGCATCATTTCTTTTAAAATTCTTACTCCTGAGTCATCTCAAGGCAAAGTCTAAAGTAAACCTAAACCCTCATAAAATCATCACCCATTGATTCAAAACCAACAAAAAAACAACGAAAGAGACACCTCGTATCTTTCAAAAACACTAAAGAAGGGAATACATGAAGAAAAATAAGGGTAAGGCGACCAAAGGAAATCGTCAAGCATCCAGTACACGGTTTTGGGCAAGCATCCTGAAGTGCAGCCTGCTTCAACCAAGAAACGGTCTCTCAATCATCATGTGCTTAGATCCAGGAAAGAAGTTTTGCCACCAGTAATTCTTCGGATTTTGAAAAATCCCTTCACGGAACCAGGAAACATCAAGCTAGCGCGTGGTACTCCTGGATTGCAACCACTTCTTCAGACGCGTTCAATCACGTCACACGAGCTATTAATTGGAGGAAGAGCCTCCACACCTAACAAATAGGACTCTTGGATTTCTTGTTCACGGAAGCACAACACATGTGATATACAAGGGTAATACCAAATGGGAGTTACAGGTTCGTGGACGAATCCTCTTTCACCATTACATCCCCTACTTCAAGCTATTGTTATTAGGGTTATACATAATAAATATCAGCATGGAAGCGGTATCCAGTCACATGAAAGGAAAATACATCATCACTTATGTGTGTCGCCTCCCCATCGGCCCCATCAATGGGAAGAACTCATTTACGAAATCAAGGCACTAGACGTGGCATTCGAGGAACGAGTACGAGGCTCTACTGTAACTCTATCGAAGGATTTGACGACTAAAATTCCAAGATATTATGAGATTTTTCCAAAGATTTGGATTTCTCAGTCAAGGGATTTCATTCATTCACCCAATTGAAAACATAAGGTTGTTAAAGCAACATGAATTAAAGATTATTATCAGATAAAGCCCTGGATCCAGTCACATAAACAAAAAACCACTGAAATATTGAAAACATCTGCAAGCTAAGCTACGAAAAGATATTCTTCTACGAAAGAAAATATCAAGTAGGAAATCAAATTATCAGCGGGATCAACATCTCCTTCACCAGAGCCGTTGTTAGAGGATGCTTCAACATATTTTTCACAAGGCTCCCCCACATCCTCTCCAGAAGCCGCCTCGACTTCCCCTTCGGACGCCGCTTCAACACCTCTCTCAGCAGCTGCTTCAATGTTCCTTCCAGGAGACGCTTCAACATCTTCCTTGGAAGCTTCTTCAACATCCTCTCCAGATGCCGCTCCCATGTTCTCCCCAACAGCCACTTCAGCGTTCCTTCCAGCAGTCGCTTCGATATCCTCTACAGAAGCTACTTCGACCTCTTCCTCGGAAGCTGCACCGACATCCTTTTCAGAAATTTCCCCAACATCCTTTTGAGGATGCTCCGGTTCGTCCACATCAGAGTCGAGAATTATGATCCCGTTATGAATAGGGTAATCATACTTATTCCCACCTGGAGATTGCTTATGCTCAACCCTCCGCCGCTTCAATCGAGCCGCAAATCTTTCAGCCCTGACGCTCGGGGGATGAGACACTTCATCACGCTGAGACGCTTCATCAAGTCTCCACTTCTCCTCCATACTAACTTAAGCCAGAAAAGCTTAAACACGCTCTCGAACGACGCATAAGTGCACAAGAGACATACGCTGTATAGCACGACCAGCTTCGCGAAATTGAGAATCTATTTTTTCCATTACCTCCTCGAATGCGTTAGCCCTGGGTTTGTCGACTTCAAAACTCTTCTCTGGAGAAGTTGAAGAATAATCATCACCGGCAGTTTCCATCATATACTGCAAAGAAGCATCATGATTATATCAACAATCGATAAAAAAATAAATAATCAAAGATCAAATCACATGAGACATATGGAGCAATACCTGTAATGAAGAAGAATGCAATTATGTAATAATCGGTGTGGGGAGAAAGGATCAAACGCTTCTCTTTATATTCCACAAACCAGCAGGATCCCGGGAAGAAAATGAGTCTCTACCCGCCATAAATAAAGGCTTCAGATGCGGGATAACAATCAAATAGATACTTATCTACCTGAAGATAACTGACGTATGCTGAAAAGAAACGTATCTTGCTCAAGAACCGAGCCAGCCTCTATCCTGGTAATGTACGCCGAACTTCTCTTGTGAATTTATTCTTCTGTCACCATCTAGTGCTTACCCCGCAATAACGTCACTATTACGTGCTAAGCAGGGGACTTAATGTTGATGGTGGTTTTTGGTTTAGGGCTAAAATCGTGAAACCCTGTATTTAATACGTTGTCATCCTGCAAAGGAACAAAAGTCATTTGAAAGTGATGAGTGCATAAACCTTTTCACTTACATATGTATTGAGCAATTCAACATATTTACGAAATTTATCCAGAATGGTGCGTGAAGCAACAATCCCAGATATTCTGTAAATTTTAACTTATTACATTATTCACTAATGCATGACCTGCTTGGTATTTTCCTATGCAATGTTCCAAGCCGAACTCTCAATATTGGCATGACATGACGATTAATGTTCACTCGCAGCTGAGTAGCATGAATCTCCCAAAGTGTAAGTATTGAGAACTGCATGAAAAAACTCACATAGGCTACACCACCCTCTGACAAAGAGATCAGCGTGTTTACACACTTTTTAATTAAAAGTTAGCGCGATCGAACGCGTTTAAATTCCTTAAGGAAAATCTAGACTGTCCATAACAGTCTTAAAAAACGATCACGGCCACACGATTTGGCCACACAATTGAACAGGCATAGCCTACTCCAAGCGGAACTAGGCGATCATCATGATAAACACCGGCGGGCCCACTAACATCCCGACCGGTTGAATATCCTTTAGCTCGTCCACTACACCCTTGAACGCTCGCCAAAACATGGGTGATCGCGCTGTTTTAAAAGTACTCAAACGAGCTAGACCGACCATGACGGTATTAAAATCATCACATCCGTCCAACTTATCCAGCCAAGTTGGACGGCTTAGATCGAGTTTTGGGCAATCAAAAAGGTGCCAACGTGATCACCGGCCACCCAACTTAATCCCTGGTCGATCGAACCGCCCACGGCACACCAAGAGCGCATGGAATCACTTGCTCAAAGAAGGATAAACGCGTTGTTTTGGAAACTCTAACTTGCGTTGCGACAACACGCTACTATCGCAAATCGATCACAACCATCCATTTTCGCCGTCCAAACCGAGTGGCTTAGATTCAATTTCAGGCAACACCGGAGATATCAGCGTGCTCGCTGGCAACCCATCGTTGTACATGGCCGATCGGCCTAGTCAAACTAGCGCCCAGCGCTTTCAATCGATCAGCCAAAGCAGGGTTGGCCGCACGACTTCTAAACTCTAAATTACATCAACGGCAATATGTAACTACCGTAAATCATCTCGTCCATCCAACTTCGCTAGCCTAGTCGGATGGTTTAGATTTATTTTTAAGAGGCGAACAGGGTAACGCCGTGATCACCGTCCACCCCTCCTCCACAGGGAGCGATCGACCAAGTGGTAGCTCACCCATATGGTTCTCAAACGATCACCCAAAAGTGGCCGGTCACGCTACCTTTCTTTAAGATGTTCATTTCGCGACTAATTTGAACGAACACTAAAACAACAATGTTTCTTGCACATCGATTATTTTCAGCTGCTTGTTTAAAAGCGATGCTTTATATACATCGATCATAAGCGATGTTTTATGAATATTGATTTCACAAATAATTTATTATTTGACCTAAAAGCACTATGTGTTGCTTTTAGCGGCGAGTCTCACGACTTGACCCATTTACTCGAGACATCAAACATGTCACAAAGTGGGGGATGCTCACTGGGGTATTTGTCTGGCGGTTTATAGTGTGCAGCGTGCAACACGCCCATTACGAGAAAGTGTCAGGAAATAATGGACGGTTAACATCAACGAGAGTAGTGGGTGAAAGTGTGACCAGTTTCCCTCATAATGGAAACGTGGTGATCACCACTTTGTACACAACCCCACCTCTCCACTACTTAATCACCTCCACTTCCTACGAGATCAGGGGTGCTCGAACATGACTTGTATAAATAGGATTTCAACCTATTTCGACAAGAACACAAGTATCCATAAACCATATTCTGATACAAGTCATAAAACAGCCACACCTTCATAATTCAACATTCTGATCTCAAACACCTTCTTCGCTTCCCTCCCTAAGATCAACCCTTCTCCTTCACTTTGTGACCGAAGCAAGACTGGAACGACCATTTCTTGGTTTAGGCCAGGAATGTACAGATTGATCTCTCGAATCTAAAGTACTCCCGTGCAGTGCATTTTTTTAGGGGTTTAAATTAGTTTCTCATCAACACACCCAAATTTACCAAAATCAGCATAATCAGTTTTTACCCCAAAATAGTTGGCTGGCTGTGTACGCGAGTAAAGGTGGCCACGACCATGAGCTTTGGCAGGAACTGAAAGTTGCTTATGCTTATGAAACATATGGTTTGTTTTATGTGGTATTTTTCGGTAGGTAAAGAGATTTTTGAATGATTTGCAAAGGTATTTGGAAAAGGGAATAATATTTTGCTTGGCTAATAAATGGAAATCCTAAGTATGAATGCAAAATATTGCAAACATTTTGGAGGAATTACAAAGGTTGCAGAAAACAAGGAAATATTGTAAAGCGATGGTAGAATGTTTAAGCGCCGAATGCTTCGAGCCACTTGCCATGTATGACCACCCCTTCTGGTTTATCTGTGTTGATGAGTTTGTAATATCCACCTAATAAGGCTTCAATGACCAGATATGGCTATTCTTCAGATGAAGTAGTAACCTTCTTGACCGTGTCTCCGACTTGGAAGGAGTTAGGCTTTGGTACCTCAGGTTTATTGCATATCCCAAGGATAGTTTGGTTACTAGTTTTATTATTTTCGACAGAGACGATTCCTACCCACTTAATAAAATATTGAAAAGGAGCAGCTTCCCATTCACATTGCCGAGTCATCTTGGGGTTGATATCTGGGTCAAGTCCCCAAGTCTTTATCGGGCGTGGGGCAGCTAGTTGTGAGGAAATCAAATAAGCGTGACTTACTTGTGCACGGAATTTGTGTACATATGACCCCACGTCATCTCCTGGAAACTGCTTCACATCCAAATGCACAATGCGGCGAAATTCGTCTAACAGGTCGTCCTCGGGATTCGCCGGCTTGTTGGAAAGTCTTGGAGGTATTGTTGCCAACAAAGAAGGTTCACTTGTTTTCATCTTGTTATTGCGAATCCATGGGCTTCCCAGTACCATGTCATAATTCGGATCTTCTTTGATAATATGAAACTTAACATACGTTTGAATATCATCCATGTTTACCTCAAGAGTGATGTGACCGTATGCACTTTTTGAACTTCCTTCAGAACCTTTGATTATGGATGGTGAATATGTAGCTTCATGTAAGGGGATTCCTACCATCCTCAAAGTCTTTATAGTGATGATCTTGACGTCGATCCCCGCATCGATTAATACTCTCTCAAATTCAGCATCATTGAGGCAAGCAGTAGTGAGAAGTCCCCTGCCATGCTTCCCATTGTGTTTGACAGCTACATCTTCCAAAGTAGCTTTTTCAGCAAAGAGTAAACGCTTACCAGACACAACACGATTAAGGGCGGAGAAAATGTATTTGTGTTGTGCTCTTGAGAGGTGGAGATCTCGCACATACCTTCCATCATAGTTTGGACAGTTTTGTTGACCGAGCCTCTAGAAAGAGTAAAATTCTTGACAGGGAGGAGGTCTTTGTGAACGCCTTTAGTCCCCAGTTGCAGTTTTCCTGAATTTACTTTTTCCTTACAGATGCGCTTCAAGCTGTTGCATTCACTAGTGGGGTGATTGACAAATCTGTGAAAGCGACAATATTTGGGGTCTGACATTTCTTCAGCAGTTGGTGGATGTCGCACAGGTGGTAACTTGATATCTCCTTCTTGTATCCATACTTCTAACAGTTCGAGGACTTCCTCCATGGGAAAGGGAAAACCTGGAGATGCTGGATCTGCTTTTGGTTGTTGTTGTTGCTATTGGTGCATAGCTTTGGTTGGATTTGATGCAGAACGCTTAGTCTGCGATGTTGGCTGAGGTGTAGCCTTCCTCTTAGTGCCTTCGTCGGTGACAACACCTATGGATGGTTGATTGGAGTATTGATTATTTACTAGGCGCACTCCATGACTTTCCTCTCTGGCGGGCCTCGTTCTGTCCAACAAGGCTGGAGCCGTCGTTGCCGACCGCTTAGCAGCTTCATGTAACTCAGAGAAGATTTGGAATCATAAATTTTCTAACAAGGCACGATAGACAGGGATCATACCATTGATACAAAGCTCTACTAATTGTAGTTCAGTCACGTTCTGATCATTGCAGTCGAGAGCTTGAGTCCGGAACTTTTTCACAAAGTCGTTTGGGTGCTCATTATTTCTTTGGAATATTCTGCCCAAATCTGAAAGTGTGATTTGCTCCGAGACAAAGAAATATTTTTTGCAAAAAATATTAACCATCTGAGACCAACTAGAGATGTTGTTGGAGGGGAGGGATATTGTTGTACCAGGTGTAAGCTCTCGCAGTATGAGATTTGGAGAACTCTCTGAGTCGTAACACCTAATTATACTCATGCTCTCCTAACGACTTAAGGAATCGGGAGACATGTTCTCTGGGGTTTCCGGTACCATCATATAATGAGAAAGGAGGAGATGAATACCCTCTTGGCAGCGGAATCCTCTAGATCTCTATTGGGTAGGGAGGCTGGTGCTGATGAAATGAGGCTGATCCTTCCTTTCCACGGTTCTGTAGGAGCCTTCCGAGATCTTCCCGCGTAATAAATTTTTGCTGCGGCTGATTCCTTTCTGCCGTGTGATTACTGATAACCCGTACTTCGTCATCTCCCTGAGTGTTGACTCTGGAGGTGCTGTCACCGCCGACAGATGCGTTCATATCTTGTTCCATTTGGTGATGACGCTGCTCGGGTGTAAGCCGCTCCGTTAAAGTCTTCAGATAGGTGAGAACTTCCTTCTGAGTGGTGGCCATGGCTGCTTGCATTTCAGCCAAGGTATCTTGCCTTTTCATCAAATCAGCTATGGTTTGCGGTGCCTGCTCTTCGTTCCTGGCATCCTCGGCGGCGGCGGGGGGGGGGGGGGGGGGGGGTTGTTGTTTTCATTGGACATGGAGGAGTTATCTATGGAGTCCTGCCACCGGTGTTGTTGGGATTAGGAGTACCTTCTGAGCTTGATCCGCCACCGGTGTTGTTTGGATTAGGGGTGGCTATTGAGCTTGCATTGGGATTGGTTACCGAACCAGACCAAATATCCACCATTTCGTTTTTTCCTTCAGACAATTGAAGAACTAAATCTGTAGCCGAGAGATTGATCTCCGGCTGTGGTCGCCAATTGTTACTACCCAAAAATCTCTCCTAGGTAAAACAATGTACTATCAAAGTACTTTCTTTAGGTTCGAAAATCAAAATAGTACAAAACGAGCCTAAACCAAGAAGTTTGCCGCTCACGTTTTGCTTCGGTTACAAAGAGAGAAAATGGGTTGATCTTAGGGGAGGGAAAGTAAAGAAAGTTGAGGAAATCACTGGTGATTGAATTGGGTGTGAGGTTATTGAACTATGGAAGAAGAAGAGCTTGGGAATGATAAGCTTGTTCTGTCTTCTGAATAGACAAGGTAGTTGATAAGCACGTAAGTGTGACGCATTTTCACCATAACTACATTATCTAGGACTCATTTTATTTCTAATAAAGTTGTTTTATGTCTTTATAGGTATTTTTAGAGAAATAAGCTCTTGCGGAAAAATTGGCTCGAAAAGTAGTGTTTTACACCCAGGATAAAGTACTAAAGGCACCTCAGAAATACCCCGGAGGAACCCCGAAAAAGTGTTGAAAACATCCCAGAAAAATTACTAAAGGCACCCAAGGGAAAGTGTTATTGGCACCCACAGTTTGGATAAGGGCACCCTCTATGGACACCAGCTGTTAAAGGCGCCCATGTTTTGGATCATGGCACTTCATCCTCTACATTTTGAATTTCAAAATTGGCGGGAAAATAGTGCAGACACAGGCATAATAAGGGTTGAAGTTTTGATCGTGTTCTAGGGAGATTCAAGGGCCGAAACTCATTGGGTTTGTTTATTTTGACTCAATAGAGCTAGTAATGGTCGTCGTTTATACCAGAATTGGCTAGAATGGTGGATTTAAGGATTGAACAGATTCCCAGGTTTTCTTCTTGTGAAAAATCTGTTAAGATTTTGGTCAAGTTGGAGTGAGACTCGAGCACTGGATTTGGTTTCTTTGGGCCTGTTTGGACCAAACATGGATGGTATGGTCGATGGTTTCAGTTAGAATTGGCTGAATCGTCGGGATGAAGAAAATAGGGGAGTACGTGGTTGAGAAGAGATATTCACGGGATTGTACGTGTTTTCTGTGCATGGCGTAAGATGGATGTGTGTTTAACTACTTTTGGGACGTGTTTCAGACAAATTGGAGTGTGTCAGATGTACAAAGACGCGTGAAGAGTTAAAACATGGAAGAAAGTTCCGTATCTTGCATGGGAATATTTGTTATTGACTGCCGGGATTATTTGGAGTTATGAGGATATATTCTCGGTCAGAATGGGTATATAGAGGCAGTTGGGATCACAGAGAGGGGTGTCGAGAGTTTGGGGAGCTTAGGAGAGCAAGAGAAGAAGAAATCCGAGTTTTACAAAACTCGGTTTTTGCTGCTGCTGCTGCTGATGAACATCAAGAACACGAAGAAAAAAGCCTGTAAAGGAAAGTCGTTGCAAACTGTCGCTTAATTGCGACAGTTCCCAACTCCTTTCCAGCGACTGTGGAACAGTGTTTACATCACTTATCTTTTATCGTTCATTTTGTGACGAGTTTTGTGCGTCACAAAATCCTGTTCTACACCATTTTCTCTTTATTTCATCTTTGTAAACCATTTTTGAGCCTAAATAAATATTTTGAGAGCACGTTTACTATGATGAGCTAAACCCCAAAATTGGGGCGATGGAGGAAGCCTTATTTCACACTTGGGTAATTATATTTAATTCTTTTCATGACTTTTGCACTAATTTTAATTGAAATTATGATTTGATTTAATTAGTTGTCATTTGATTAGATGGGTCATGCTTAGCTTAGGTGATTTGATGTCCCATGCTTAACATTTACATCTAATATTTTGAGAATCTATCTTGGCAAAAATAAGAGTCACTTTATTTTATATTTTTATTGAGCTATAATTATTAAAAGAATTATTATTTGAACCTTAAGAAATGAATTTGGTGGAATCCTAAGCCTTAGTACCTCTAGCCCACTTTGTTAATATTTTTGTATATAATTTTTATTAAATTTAAAAACTCGAATCTTCACAAGTCTTAGAGTTCGAATCCTATTTACCACTACTACAACAAAGTTGAAATCACATCAATTTTTGGCGCCGTTGCCGGGGATTTGTTTTTAGATTTAGAGTTTTTAGATTTTTATTCTTTTGTTCTTTTTACGTTTTTTGGGTATTTGTCTTTTTGTTGCAGGTTTTGAATCAAAGAGGAATTGGAGACGAAAGACCTGGGGGATTAAAAGCTAGACAAAGCGAAAAGAACGGAGAAAAGTCGAAGATATTTTTTTTATTTTTTTTAATTAGATTTTATTTTTATTTTTAGATTTCATTTTTAGAAATTGTAAATAGGCCTTTATTTTTGTAAATTTTTATTTTTGAACCTTTTTTTTTTTTTAAATTTTTTTTTTTGGACATTGGACTTTGGTCTTTAATTTTTTTTAAAACCCTACGGAAGGGTAATTAAATACAAAACTGTTTGCAGGGAAGGACGATGATTACGATATCGTCTCGGCCCCTCGGGTTCGTACACTGACACAGGAGTCAGTAGCCCGAGTCGACTACAGCCGTTTCATCGCCCGTCTGGTACGGGAGGTAAGCTTCTAAACACCCGCGAATCCCCTGTCAGCGGGTTTACTGTCTCCCTTAAGGTGCATATATGTTGAGGTTCTGAATACGGAATTTAATTTCCTAGTAAAGGGAAAGACCTGGCCATACAAGATAAGGGTTCGGATTTCATCACCGTTCTCTTCTTGCCCGCCTTAGGAACACATAACCTACGCGAACCCAAGCTTAAAATACTGATTAGAACGAGACCGATAGGGTAACGAGCTTGTAGGAAAGTCATTCAAAGGGAAGTATTGGGTATCTTATTAGCTTAACTCAAAAGTTCAGGAAGATTACTGTGAGTCGACTAGAGCCGCCCTAACAGGAAACGTTGCCAAAGAGGTGGGGGTATCAAAGCTCATCTGAGCTTCCCCTACTTCTATTCGACTCACTTTATTCGGATCGATCTAGAGAGGTTTGCTAAAACGATACCTAGTTTCCTTTTGGAGTAATAAAAGCTGGTCTAGAAACAATCTAAGGGAGCCATCATGCTTTTTGTTTGCTAGATTCAATAGGTTTGATTTGGTCGAGTCAGCCTTGTTTGTGATTGTGTAGAATTCCTCTGTAGTTTGTATTTTCGGGGTGATGAATCCTTTTCAGGAGACGCCACCTGAGATGACGTTACGAGACTATAAGCGTAGAAATTCTCATTATCAGGAGACGTCATCTAAAATAACTCTTGGTGAATATATGCATGGGAAACGACATTGGGATGTTCCAACGGTAAGCGGGGTGATGAATCCTAATCAGGAGACGCCACCTGAGATGACGTTACGAGAGTATATGCGTAGAAATTCTCATTATCAGGAGACGCCACCTGATTTGACATTACGAGAGTATATGCGTAGAAATTCTCATTATCAGGAGACGTCATCTAAAATAACTTTGGTGAATATATGCAAGGGAAACGACATTGGGATGTTCCAACGGTAAGCGAGGAATCACCTCTAATGATCTACGAGAAGTATTATAAACACAAACCGCTTAGTTTGGAACAAAGATTAAGAATTCTTGAATGTCAGAAATTATATTATGATGATGATGAGGATAGTAGTAATGAAGAATCTGAAATATGTAGGCATAGTGATCAGGAATCTATTAATCCAATTGAGCTTTGTAATGATTATATTATTTCTAGTTCAAATCCAAATAATTTTTATGATTATTCACCTATTCAAAAGGACGAGGATTTGATTAGGGACATCACCGTTTTAGACGATGTAGTTTTTCCTTTTGATTACAAAGCCGATGTGGTTTAGAGGAACGGGTTTATTCTGAAAATGCTATATTTAGAGTCTAGCGACTTAGAAACAATAGTCTTAGACGAAGAAGATAGACCCGTAGAGATGAGTAAAGATGCACTACCTGATAATAACTTAGAAAAATCAATTGACCATTTCCAAGAATCTGATGATCTAGAAATTAGGAAGATTGTGACTAGTCTATCTAGAGACACTGAAAACTCTAAGTTTGGGGGTGATTATCACTTCCATAGTACCTTACCTTTAACTCTCAGAAAGTCCCCTCACTTAGGACTTGATATCTGTGCCTCGATCATTTTACAAGATTACCTTCATACTCGTTTTCCCGAACCTAATGATGTCCAGGAAGAAGTTCAGTCGTTAGAAACCCATCCTCTGGTTGATGTGGTTTTCCCAGGCTATGATACCCAGATTGACTTTGTTTTCCCACCAAATAGTTTTCTTCCAACTGTGGGAACGTTTATATTCCAAATGTGTCGAATATTAAGTTGTGAGACTAAACCTAAATGCTTTAGGAAATTAGAATCGACACATTTGCTTAAGTATGACCATCACTTTTATCGTGGTCAATTGTGTAAGTCAAATTTGATTGACTTTAAGGATCCTCAATTATTCAGGTTATTATATGTGCTTCTAAGTTCTTATTTGAGTTTTTCCAGACTCTAGGACCTAATAATTCGGATCCCACCTATGAAGAAACGCATCCAATGAAAATATTTTATTTAGACCCTTTCATAGAACCTGAACCTGAACCACAATTAGATATAAATTTCTTAATCAGGAAACTAGGTAAGGGCATGCTATTCTTGTTCATTTCGTTGGTTTATTACAGTTTCCTTTGGTCAGCTCTATTTGGTTTTGAAGACCCACAGTTATTCCGACTACTGTTATACGATTCGAGTGACTAATCCTTTCCTAGTCTGGCTGAAGACTTTAAACTTAGCACTTGGTGGGAGGTAACCCATGTTTTCGGTGCTACGGTAATATCCTTCCTCACTTCCTTTAAGTAGTAACAGTTTCTCCTTGTTCATGTTTTTAATTTCATCTTTATAACATTGAGGACAATGTTTGATTTAAGTGTGGGGGAGTGATTAACTTTTTGTTTATTTTTGTAGGAGTTTCTTTATCATATTATGACCAGCTGTTGAGCGGGTCTAAAAGATAAGGAAGTCGTGGCCTGGCTAGCTAGGGAGTTAATGGCCACAACCTGGTTATGGAGCGCGCCCATGTTGGCGCTAGCACTTCGTTTGTAGCATACAAAACATATTCGAGGAATTCAACCGTGGAAGTTCTGCGACTCGAAGTAATATTCCAAATATTATGCTTCTGGTAATTCAGAATAGCGTAGTAGTTTATTCTGAATATTTATAATTGCAGCATCGGTGTAGACTGATCAATGCATGACAATTCATATGTTCGTGCATAAAATAATGAGAGTTCAGCTGGGTGAAGCTCTAAAATCTTGCAGGCATATTGAAGGCCAGTATGGCAATTAGCAGGATACGCATTCTCAATTTTCTTGCGGAATATGATGTAGAAGTACGAATCTATAATTCTGATGTCGGGTCAGGAATTTATACATATATATATATATATAGAATACCGGGAGTTCAGCTGGGTGAAGCTCTAGTACATTTATGATCATAGATACGTCTCTGTGTAGGTTCAGAGGCGATTTTTACAAGTTTTTCCTTTGTCAAAAAACCACCATCTACACTAAGTGGCACCGCGTAAATCAGTAATATTTCATTGATTGTGTTTATCCATGTAGGAAAAGAAGAACATTGATTGGTTTTATCCGCGTAAATCAGATGTTCTTTAACGCATAAGAACTTACTTCCTCATTTATATGAAGTTTGTGAGTGATTCTGTACAATTCAGATGCACAAAGAAATCCCAAATAGCAGAATTTTAACTCAACATGCATAACAAATATCTTCCAAAAACAAAACATCTTCCAAAAACAAAAGCAGCACAATTTTATGGCCTGTTTATTATGCAACCATCCATCAACAAGCAGAATTTTAACACCACCATGCATAACAGGAGTGACAAAAACAAACATCTTCCAAAAAACAAAACAACAACAACACAGCAACACAATTTTATGGTATGCAATATCCTTCCATCCATCCATCCATCCATCCATCCAATCAACATTTAGACCTCAAGTGACACTAACTTGGCAGGATTATAAGCAGCCAATTTTTCCTCAATCCATTCCCGAACCATATGAAGAAAGACAAACCATAATATCTGTTTCATCCAACAAAATCAAAATATCTATTTCACCGAAGGGGAGTAATTAATACTACCGCAGTCAATTCCTTCAAATGTTCCATTAGTATGTCAATGAAATAAGAGTTTGATAACAACAAAAAGAGAATACTGTATACCAACTTCAGAAAGTTTTACTACTCATTTAACCAGAAAAAGAATCCTAATTCCAACGTAACAGATATCCTGCAAAACCTGGAATTTATATGGATATACCATCATTCGCAACCGTCATTCAGAAACATTCAAACATCAAGAATCAAATGGAAATTGGCTTTGTGTCCTATATTCTAGTAGAAACTTGATCTCAACCATGTGTTAGACCACCAGATGAGTGGTTTATTATTCATTCCTCTACTATCCATGATATGAATCCAATGATTTGATCAACTTTCACAACAAAAAGTCTCTATCTCACTGAAACTTGTTGCAAGGTTCTACCAAAAGAAGTAATTCCGAGAAAGAGTGTTGAACACTAAAATAGGTGGCACTAATACTGGCTTTGGGACTCTTAAGGTCTGGAATTTTTGCAGGTACACTTATTTCCACAAGACTTGCTGTAACACTAAAAACAATCCAAGGGTTAGTGATATATAGATATTACTACTTAAGCTAGTCCAGCCGACACCTTTGTACTTGCCAAAACCCCAGTCTGAAGACTCCTACTCCAGTTTTTGTTATCACCTATTGAAGTGCTCAACACATATTTTTCTCGTAATTGCTTCTTCTTGTCTTAAGAGAGTTTCTTTGTTGGTTTCTCATAGGCTTAACTATCAAGAGAAAGAAAGAATCATCTTTTGAGATACCAACTCCATAAATTCTACACTAAATCCAGTCCACCTAACAATCTAGAGTTCTGAGTTTAATTCTCTAATACAAGCATATGCTGCAGTCATCAAACGAAAAGAAAATTAAACCTCATAAACAGGTTTTCATTGCCGCATAACAAATATTTTGACAATCTTTTTGTATATCAAATTTGCACCAGATCCAGAGGGTTCCAAGGATTAAACCTGCTTAACAAATTCAGACCCTAATTTCCAAACAAACAAAAAAGTGTGACCAGCCTAAAAGTTGTCAGGAAATATCAATGGATTCAGATCATAAGCAATGGAGTATGAAACACAAAATTTCAAAACTAAATACCATTAGCATGAGAAAAACGAAGTCTAATTTTTAAGTTAAACCCTCTACAATTGAGAGGATCATGTAATTACACCAAATTATTACATCCAAAATTCTACCAAAATCGAACAACAAAAAACCCCTAAAACTGAAAGATTAGGGATAACAAAAAGAAGGTAAACTCACAGATTAAAGAGAAATCCCAGGTGACTTTTCAGATTCAAGATACTTACAAATCCTCTCCATAACTTCTCTTCCTTTAACATTATTCTGCAAGAACTTGTCAGCACATTTTTGTTCAACCTTTTCGGCCATTGAAGCTAAAGCTGAAAATGGCTTAATCTTAATACTAGTTCGCTGTTTAGCAAGAGTCCACAATGGATTATCAGGATGAGGTTCATAAACAGTCTTCTCTTCAACTTCTAAGAATTTCTTCAAACTAACATTACAAGTAGTAAGTTGCATAGTCTTTAATTTAGCATCAACAACAGTTGATTCAACACAATGACAAATATCTTGACCTAGAATTTTCCTAATAAACCATGGCCCTGGTGCATGAACTGTTATCGCCCTTGTTGTATAAAACTTCCCAGCTTCTGAATCAAGTTTCCTATTCAATGTATCAACTTCAAGTATATGTGGTAAGATTCTCTTGTTTTCTGGATCTGTAAATTTCCTCCATGCTGCTGATGTTACCCTTTCCCATGGATGCTTGTATACATGTTCTTGTGTGTATGCTTTCACCATCTCCAAACTCTCTCTCTCACTAAGGAATCAGTTTGGTTTCTGCAATGAAAGAGGGGTTTCCGTGGAGTTCTCAAAAATTCCCCTAATGTTTTAGTGCCGAACAAGAAATTGGTAAAGTAAGTAAGGTCAGAGACTCAGAGGGTCATTATGTAATTATAATGGCTTTTATGGGCAAATCAAAATCAACGGTGCTCTTCGGGTCGGGTTTCGTTTTGACTTAAGTCGGTCACCCGATATTTCCATTCTCTTTATTTCGTGAAACGGACGAATAAAACATTTATGCGAGAGAAAAACACCGATAGACTGAAGGAGAAAAGAAACCCTAGAAAAGTCCGGTCACTCACTCACTCAGTTCTTGCTCTTCTACTTCAGTTTTTCTTTTCTTGCTCACTGTAATTTCTTTTTTGATTTTGGGGATTGGATACATTTATATTGTTTGTCTTTTTTTCCCCTAGGGTTTTATCTTCTTTATGTCTTGTTTCTTCTTTCGTGTAGAAAATCGCAAGAAGAGACCTAAAGGTATTATTACTACTTCCTTTTTTTATTTTGATTGAGTTCGTTTGTAAGTATTTTGAATTTTTCTCATTCAATGATTCGTGGGTATTCGGTAACACTTGATTTTAGGGTTTAGGAGTTATCAAAAACAAGTTTCTGTATCTGTTGATTGAAATGAGGGCTAAAATTTTGTTTATTTGTAAGAAATTTAAGCAATTGAAAATTTTGATTGAGTAGGTTTAACTTGTTGCAGGTGATTTTATATCGAGGGGGAAGTCGGGTCTTAGGCCTGTGGAAAATTGGGGTTAAGGCTTAACAATATTGTAGAAAACTTTGAAAATGGTTCCATCACCGATGTTAATTAACCAAGATAGCAAATTGAATGTTAGTTTGAAGGCTCCATTGAACCAAGATGATGGGAGTTTAAGGTGTACAAATAATTGTGAGGATACTAACTTTGACATGATTACACTGCTGGATCCACAACCTATGGTGCCAGATACAAATGAAAACTCTGAGGTTGAAGTTGTGGAATGTACAAATAATAGTGATATTAGGTTCCAGGAAGATGACAATCCTGATGCAACTGAATATTCAAGCTCTTTTGGGGACACTGTTTCATTAAATGGTGATAGTTCTAGATTGAGTGATGCTGAAGTTGAGTCTGAATTCTGTGGCGACAATGTGCTGGGGTTTGATGGATTTGGCAGCTTATTTTCAATGAGGTACTTTTGGCTTCTTACTGTCTGTGTTTTGTTTTTGGTTCAACCAGAATTCCTCTGCTCTGAGTTTTCTTCAGCGAGGAAAACATAGCTTTTGATATCCTTTCTTCTAATTATGATCAAAATATTCACGTAGAAAAGCTAGTGTATGTTTTATTGTTGTTTGCTGATTTCGCAAACTAGATACACCCAGGGAAATCTAGTGTCTGCGTTCAAATCAGCAAAGGCTGATTTCTGCATTGTGTGATGTAAAAAAGAAAGTTTGTTTTATGCCTACACAAATTATATCAAGAAATTTAGTGATGTAAGTGGATTATGTAGTTTAACTCTATATAATTGTTCAAGAAGGACCCTTTCCCTACATAACAGGGAAAAGATAGACCAACAACATTATTTGGAGTTGGTTAATTTATTAGATTTCATGCCTATCTCTTTAAATTAAGGAATTCATATTTGATAG
The DNA here is from genome assembly GCA_023531105.1 of Papaver atlanticum. Taxonomy (NCBI): domain Eukaryota; kingdom Viridiplantae; phylum Streptophyta; class Magnoliopsida; order Ranunculales; family Papaveraceae; genus Papaver; species Papaver atlanticum. The sequence goes on from JAJJMB010006306.1 coordinate 2,387,834, forward strand.
TATTTAGTAAGACAGTCATGATGTGTCTCAAGAAAGTAATCTAAGTCATAATCTTCAGGAAGAAGAGGTTGACAGATCAGTGGAGGAGCTATATACGGCCTTTAATGTGGCGTTGCAAATGGGTAGAGCTGAGGATGAAGGAATTTCGGTCGCAGGCAGCGAAGTACAACACAGAGCTTGCGGAATGTTTGAGAGTTAAGCAATTGGAGCTAGGGCAGTTCACATCAGAAGGTTGTGGAAGAACGCTGCCATTTTGCAGACAAATCTACAAAAGAAAAACCATGAAGAGGAGGAAAAGAAAGAAAGTTGAAGACACGACCGATATAACTTCGTATATGTCCTCGCACAATTTATTCTCCCATTATGGTACAATGCACTTGCATTTTTTTGATTCCAGATTTTCTTTTATATATATAGACAATGTCATAACTGTTCATGTGTTTTTGTTTTTTGTAGAGAAGAAATCAGATGCGGATGGTGCATCAGCTGATGAGGACTGTGGTAATCCTGGTAAGAAATTATTTATGCCCCTCATCACATCAAATTTCATGTTTTCTTATATTCGGTCTGATCTTGTTTGTATGGCCTAACACAGAATGCATGAGCAGGTTAATGCGTTCTTTTATCTTAAACAATATTTTCATATTGATAATCATAGTAAGAACAAAAGTTATACTTTCTTCTGGTATATAACCACTAGAGAAAAGTTTTCCTTGTTACAGAACCCATCCTGTATCGTTTTTTTTAATCTCCTTAAAAAAGTAGATGTCAAATGAACTGTGTATTTACATGTTGTTGTAACTGTTGTTCAGAGGTTTATTAGTCACATGCACAGGCAGTACTCGTTTTGCATTGATTTTCAATTATCTCACCTAGACACTTTCCCTTTCTTAGCTTTATTAAGGGTTCCATATCTTTTATTAGGCATACCTTAGAGTTGTAAGGTCATTCCCTTGTTGTTTCGTTTCTTGTAAAAATCCCTGCTAGCACGCTACAGATCTGAATGTATATTGCTGTTCGTCGGCCTTCCATTGTAGTATGAAATTTCTGTTTTAGATTCCAATGTCTAGAAACTTTAAAATTTTGTTCTCTATGAAATTGCAATTAGATGTTTTCTATGTCAGACCAAGTAATTGCAAAAAAATTTGTTTCACTGCTTACTTCAATTGTTCTTGAGGCAGTGATGGCAGATGTTAATGGCAATGAAGAACCTGATGGCCATTATGAGTTGTCCTCGTTTGAGTGCAAAGACGGTGATAATTCTATGGAGCAGATCCTCTGGAATATTGAAATCGCACAATCAAAAGTCAAGAGGTTAAAGACTGTGGTTGACACTCTCCTTATGGAACATGCTGGGAAGTTCTCCTCAATGGAAAATTTGAGCATATTTGCGTCAAGTGACCTGCCATCCAGTTCGGCTATAAGCCCTACATTCTCTCCTGGTCATGGGGACGCCATGCCTATTGTAGCACTATATACTCCTCCAGGACATACATCAGAGTTTGAAATAGGCAATCTTGTCATTCCAGAGAGTGCAGTTTCAAGTTATGTGGAGGAGACCCTTACCAATGTAGTTCAAAACCCTGTGGGATCGTTGTCTGCTGTGAGAAACCCTGTTGATCAGCCTCAGGTTGGAGCTTCAAGTATAAATGTAAGCCTTTTCTCTAGTATACTAGGTGGTTTGGTCTGTGATGAGGTGTGCTTCCTGTTTTTAAATAGCAAGTGGTCTGGAAAACAATGATCGAAACAAACCCACATCTTTTAGAATCGTCAATTAGTTTTTGATATAATCCTGAACACAGACCGAGATCTGAAAAAGAAGAAGTTGTGTTTGTAGTTTTTAGTATCATTTTATACACTATAACTTAAACTCGAGCTTTTTGTTTACTGTGTTTGCAGATGATGGATGATATCCTGATAGGTAATCATAGAGCAGCTGGGAAAGGACTTGATGAAATAGAAAAGGTTAGTGATACTGCACCTGTGAAGGTGAAAAAAGAAATAGAAGAGGAGAGGAACATCATCATCACCCTTTCTTCTGATCTAGTACCTAAACCTGAAATACCTGTCGAGGAGAAGAAAATTGTGATCAAGGAAGAGATAGATATGACGTTTTCCTTGTGCACTGAAGTCAATGTTCCTAAGAATAAGAGAAAGCGAGGGGAGCGCAAACCTGGATCGGGTGCTTGGAATAATGAGGCAATTTCTACACAGAGGTCATCAGGTGAACCAGATAATTCATGAGCTCGAAATGTCTTTGCTGCTGTTGTTATCTGGTGTTTATCGTTTTTGTTTGCATTGAAACATAAAATTACTGCCGTTAAGGAGCAATATTAAATTGTTTTTTTCATGGAAATAGGAGGAAGGTTATTGTCGACAAAGAGGTAAGCTCTTACGTACTATTCCATCTGGGTGGTAATTAATGTACATACTGTTTGTGTTCAAAGCAATGAATTTTACTTGGTTTTCCCTATTTCCCACCCCCATTTTTCTATTTCCCATCCACCTCACAATTTGTAAAATCAATTTACTTTTCAATTTTGATTTCCCACCCCCATTTTTCTATTTCCCGTCCACCTCACAATTTGTAAAATCAATCTACTTTTCAATTTTGATTTTTCCTATTTACCACCTTCAAAAGTCAAGTTAAATTTGATTATGATTATTACCACCCTTATTCGTCTCCTTCTTCATTAGCTTTTCCTTTTTATTAATAAATAATCAAGTTATAAACCCGAGATTTGATTTTGGTAATTATAGTACCCTAAATCATATTGTTATTTGGTTTTTCATTGCCGACTTAGGGTAATTATAGTACCCTAAATCCGCAGTTAGTTATTTGGTTTTTCATTGTCCTTATTCAAATGAATAGTCCTTAGGTTGCTTTTTGTCTGATGATCACTGTGCAAATATGGTCGTTCAACTTTTAGCGATTCCCATCCATCTTGTATTGGTTTAACCATTTAAATCTACACACCAATTTGAAGATGGCCAAGACATCACATACCATATAATTATTAATTGAGTATATGTAACAGCTTGATTAGATTTCATATCTCCACTAGCTATACATTCACCCTTATTGTATTAATTCTTAAAATAATTATTGTATCTGAGCCATCAGCCATGGCCATGGAACTTGATCACTAATTGTCCATTAATTTACAGACTATTGCTACTCGTTAGCACTAGCCATAAAAATATATTATAAGATGGTGCAGGCATTAGTAACAAGGTGAGAAGAAAAGATGGAGGTCGGGGCTGGATTTGAGACGGAGAAGAAGAAGAAGTGGTTTGAGATCTTTGGTGTACATAAAGAAGTCAATGGATAGGATTTAGGATATATGAAATTTATTATGAGTGGTACTTAAGATAATTGGGGATAGGAATTAAGGAGGATGGGAAATAGGAAATATAGGTGTAGATGTGGAAAATCCAACTACTACATCCAATGAATCTCAAATACACAAACAATAAGTAAACAAGCAAGAGATGAACAAGAACACAAGATATAGTGGTTCGGCATGATTACCTACGTCCACGGGGGTGAAAGGGTGATCTTATTACTCAACTCAAGGTTACAAATGGTGATTCTTACTAGCCAACAACCTAATCTCTCCACAGTACTCTTGGTGTTCTCTCCTTCCTGATTACTTACCCTCAACTCTTTACAAGGATCACTATTTATAGGCTAATGTGATGATACATCCAAATTACAGTGTGAGTCACAGTACATCTTCCTGGATGTCCTGGTCGGGTGATGAGTGGCGTTCCTTCTGAGACGCTGACCCGAGCTTGGTGAATGTGGCTCCCGATATTCTTATACCCGATGTTGGCTATTTGGTGCCGTATGATCCGATGTCGCCCTCCATCCTGACCCGATGTTGTTAACGTTCGGTCCCACTTTGACCAGGCCCTTCTTATCTTCTCTAGCTACCATGTCAGAGTATTTATTACTCTAATGTCCGGCAGACATCTTCCGTCACATTCGAGTTTCACCTTTACATGTGTTGGCTTCTCGGGTTCTTCTGGGTACCTCTATCTTCGCGCCGGGCTTTAAGAAGATGATTCGGTGCTACGCTCCTTCCCTGTCCTTGGAACGACGTAGATTAGGATTGCTCCACCTGGGTCTGTGGATTATTTACACCTACATTTATTCCCCTTCTTTCACTCGTGTGCCCGACACGAGGGGAAGAAACCGCTTCGACTCCCACAACCCTAGCCATGCCGCTTTTCCCGCCATGCAGTTCCCCACTAACATCACCTTTATAACCTGCTACCGCCTCTTCCGGTTGTAACTGCTCGTGCTATAAATTCAATAGTTAACCCTGATTTTTCATTCATCCATCTTTTTAAGAGCAAGTACTCTCTTCTTCCCTGTTTCCACCATCTTTCGTCTATTGCTGCTTCTTCAATTAATTTCACCAACAAGTTTTTTTTTTTTTTTTTTGTAGCCCAAGTCCCGAGTGGTCAGACTAGGGATTCTACTGCTCGGAAGAGAGGTTCTAGCACAAGGATTGAGGAGGAGTAAGTGAAGGTAACAAATATACCGCTTTATCTTCAGTACATGTACTTGCCCCTATTTGTTGCCTTCAATGGGTCTGACGATGAGTCTTGTGCAGAAGTCCAAGGCTGATGACGGGGGAGGAGCCGAAGCAGACAGAAGAATCTACCTCTGGAAAGGGCTCTTCCCTAGAGAATGAGGTGTTGGAGAATCTGCGCCCTGTTTCTCCCACCCCGAGCTCGGGTGGAAAAACCTTCTTTACCTTCTCGGGCCCTGTTTGCAATTCACTGGGGGCTCTTACTTCTCCATACTTTAGCTCGTATTCTGCCGACCAGATGATTGCGGTTGTGTCCCTCTATGCCGGTTTGAGGAATACCTTCAATGCTATGGTAAGCCACTTCTTCTTGACTGCATAATTGATGGCGTGGCTGTCGTTTAATGATTGGGATCGAACTGCTCTAGATCGCAAATCAGTCATTGCTGGAAGCTGCCATCCGCCAGAAGGAACTAGAGGCCACGGAGAACCTTCGTATCCAGTTGCAGCAGGAGCAGGAGCGAGCCCGAGGGTTGGAGATACAGCTCGCTGATGCTAAAGGTACTTCACCAAAATCTTGTTGTTATTGATTGAGCAAGTAGTGTCAATATCCTAAGTGTAGTATTGTCTTCCTAGCCGAGATATCTAGTCTAGATACATACGCTGCTTCGGAGTATCGCTTAATGAAGAGAAAGTTGAATATTGAGAAAGATCACGTTGATAACCTTCGCCAAAAAATCGTCAATAAGGATGATAAGATAGATCGTCAGGGTCCCGAGATCGAACGTCTTCAAGCCGAGTTGTTTCGTTATCAAAGCTTTGAGTATGTACCCGAGGAGGTGGATAATCTTCGGGCGAGTCTATCTTGGGCCCAGAAAGTTGCTGCTAACAAAGGGTTATTAGCCGATTCTTTGGAAAGTCAGTGTGACACATTGAGGCTTCAGAACAGAGATCTTCACTTTGATCGCAAACGTCTCTTGAAGGAAAAAGATACCGCTGAGAGGTCTAATCAAGAATTAAGAGGGAGGCTATGGGGATTCGATCGGGTATCCCAAGAATTGGAATGGACACAGGCCCAATTATCTGGTCTTCAATTGGCGCATAATCGACAGAAGGCTGATTGGAACGATCATAAGAAGGACTGCCCCACTAATGAGTTCAATGAAAAACATTATAACGAGCTGACCTCCAAAATTTATAAACTCGAGAGTGAACTTTCTAAGTCCGAGGATTCTTTAAAATTAGTTTTACCCGCACTGTCAGGTCTCCATATATATTCTGAACTATCCCGAGAATTATTTGATCTGTCGTTTATCATGATGCTAATTCGTTTTCGTGTTTTTCAGTTGAGCAAGGGAAGGTCCAAGCTCTGGAGCAAGAGATCGTCCGGCTGAAGAAGAGTGAGGCCCAGTTGAACAAGAGAGTTACTACCGCCGAAGCTTCGTCCACTGAATCGGCTCGTCTACTTGTTGAGGAAAGGGAGTTGCACAACGCCGAGCTTACCGCAAGGATTACTCAAGGTGTGAAGGAGTACATTGAAAAGAAGCGAGCCGACCTTGCTGCTAAGAAGGCGAGCTCGGGGTCGATTCCGCCGAATGAGTAGTTAAACCTTTTGTAGTGCTGCGCCACTATTGTGCCCTTTGCACTGGGATGTAATTCGTATGAACACCTATATTTTTCGAACACCTTTCTTTATGGGGTGCTGCGTCGCCAATCGGTTGTTTTATCGTTCCTTGAAATTTTTGTTTGTGTTGCTTAAATCATCCTTGTTGTTCGTATCTAGTAGATTCATTATTTCCTGCACTATAATATTTTATTAGTTAGTATAAATTCCGTTTCTGTCGAGCAACATGGAGGGTCATCGGGCCCAATGCCATGTCCCGATTGAGGTATCTCATCACTGTCACTTCGAGTCAGTGGAAGGGTACTTAGTCATTCCTAAGTTCTATGTCCCGATAATCCCAGGTTAGTTATCAATCAACTATCCCGGGCAAGTGATTTCGGCCACTTGCGATGAGGGAAATCTTTCAAATGTAAGTAGATTACCTGGTCGACAAGAACTCGCTTCTTGACAACCTTTGGTAACTGGTTTCCAACCACCAGAACCCTTAGGCTACCTCGGCACTTGCACATTTCCACTGCCCCGAGTTCGAATAACCCGTCATGTGTAAGTCACCTCAGCACTTGCCCACTACCGTCGCCCCGAGTTCGAATGACCATTAGTCGCAGATGCCATATTCCCTACCCCTCGTGGGTTTTAAAGGAATTAATGACAAAGTATCATACCCGCTTATACACCCCTCATGGGTGATATAGTTTTAAGTGCCGAGCGTTCCATGGTCGCGCTTCTGGAGTTCCGTCAGGTTTCAATATCTTATACGCTCATTCTCCAACCTTTGACACGATAGTGTATGGTCCACCCCATCTCACCGCCAATTTCCCACCCTTTTTGTCACGCTCATAGCTGGGTAGTTCCTTTATTACCAACTGCCCCGGTTGAAATTCTCTCGGACGAACTCGCTTGTTGTATTCACGCTGTAATCGCCTCTGATAGTTTTCCATTTTCTGTAGAACCATTTCTCTAGTCTCTTCCAAGTCATCAAGCTTGGCCAGTATTAGATCCGCCGAGATATTCCGCCTCCATGCTTCGATCCTTGTGGTGGGTATCATTGCCTCGGTGGGAAGGATGGCTTCAGTTCCATATGTGAGCATGAAAGGTTACAAGCCGGTTGCTTCCCTTCGGGTAGTCCTATAAGCCCATAAAACGTTGTAAAGCTCCTCACACCATTCGCCATACTCTCCATCCAACTTCTTTTTAGGTTATCTTCTATGGTTTTGTTTGTTATCTCGGCCTGCCCATTACTCCGAGGGTAAATGGGTGTGCCTTTTCTTTTTCAGATATTATAGGTGTTAAACAATAGATCAATGTTCTTTCCTTGTAGCTGTTTCCCATTGTCCGAGACGATTGCTGCGGGGATGCCAAAGCGACAAATAATGTGTTCCCAGATGAAACGAAATACGACCTTGTCTCGGATGTGCTTTAGAGGTGCGGCTTCTACCCATTTGGTGAAGTATTCTGTAGACACAATCAAAAACTTTCTTTGCCCCGATCCGACATGCAATGGTCCCACAATATCAATTCCCCATTTGGCAAATGGCCATGGGCTTACCACCGAGTTTAGTGACACCGTTGGTGTATGTATCTTTTTACCAAACTTTTGGCATTCGTTGCAGATTAATGCCATATGCTTTGCATCTTCATTCATGTGCGGCCAAAAATACCCCATAGTCTTGGCTCTGGCCGACAGACTTCGGCCTGAGCTATGATTTCCTGCGGCATCATAGTGCAGCTTATTCATAATTGAGTGTCCCTCTTCTTTGCTCAAACATCTTAAGAGTGGTCCCAGATAGGACTTTCTGTATAGGATACCGTCTCGTAATTCATATGCCGCTGCCTTACTTTTGATCTTATTGATCTCGGGTCGTCCCTTTGGTAGTTCTTATGTCTCCAAGTATTGATGGATGGGCTTGCGCCAATCACCAGCCTCATATTTATCGGTCATGGTTACAGCCACATACGCCTTTGTGTCTATTATGTATGGTATGGATGGCATCAGGACCCTCATGACTCGGATGCCTTCAATACTCGGGTCTGTCAACATTGAGGCGATATAGGCCAAAGCGTCTGAGTGTCGATTGTATTTTCTGCAAATGTGTCGGAATTTGATGTTGGGGATCTGGTCGATGTAAAATTGGGCGAGCTCCCAATACTTCTGCAATACCGGATCATGGATAGCGTACTGCCCACTAATCTGCCGAATCACTAGCTGATAATCGCTAGTTAATCTTACATCATGGATTCCTAGTTCCACAATTATCCGTAAGGCATGTATCACCGCTTCGTATTCAGTGACATTGTTTGTCGCCTTGAACTCAAGTCTAAATGAGTGGACCATCTTTTCCCCTTTTGGTGTAGTGAAAACCAACCCTAATCCTGATCCATCCTTATTGGACGACCTATCTACAAACACTTCCCATCGTGTCGGGCTACACGTTTCGATAAGATCGGACGGATCCTCCCGATCTTCTTCCATACCCGGGATATCCTCAACTTCATCCTCATCGTCTAAAGGAAAATCTGTCAGGAAATCAGCTACCGCCCGCGCTTTGACCGCTGTTATCATTTCGTAGAAGATATTGATTTGTTTTATCTGCGCACCCAACTTAGATATTCGTCCCGTCCTTGCAGCGTTGTCCAATACTTACTCGATCGAGGATTTTGTTAACACCCTGATCCGATGGGTCTGGAAATAAGTTCACAATTTTTGTGTGGCAAACACCAATGCTAGAATTAAATGTTCAATCCGGGTGTAGTTATTCTCTGCGGGATTCATGGTTTTACTAATGAAGTAGATCGGTTTCTCTTCATTCCCCTCGTTCTTGACCAGTACCGCACTGATGGCACAAGTTGTCGCCCCAAGATACAAAGTAAGTACTTCCTCGGGCTCGGGTCTTTGCAACACTGGTAGACTCGCGAGATGTTGTTTAATTTTCTGGAAGGCCTCCTCGCATTCCTCGCTCCACTTAAATTTCTCGCCTTTTCTCAAGGTTCCGAAGAAGTCTTTGCACTTGTCCGACGATCTTGAAATGAATCGTCCCAATGTTGCCAAGCTTCCATTCAACTTTTGTACGTCTTTTACAGTCACTGGAGAGGGCATCTCCAAAATATCTTTGATTTTGTCAGGGTCGGCCTCTATCCACTTATCGATTATTATATATCCTAGAAATTTTCCCGATGTTACCCAAAAGGTACACTTGGCCGGGTTCACTTTCATCTTGTATTTTTTCATAGTTTGAAAAATCTCCCGAAGATCTCCGATATGATCGGTATCCAGCCTGCTTTTCACCAACATGTCGTCGACATATACCTCGATGGTGTTATGGATTTTGTCATCGAACATGTCTTCTACTAATCTTTGGTAGGTAGCCCCTGCATTTATTAGTCCGAATGGCATTTTAGTGTAGCAATACAACCCTCTTGGCATGAAGAAGGACGTGCTCTCCTGGTCCTCAGGCACCAACTGAATCTGGTTATACCCCGAGTATCCATCTATTAGTGTTATCGCCTTGTGACCGACTATTGATTCGACAAGTTGATCGATATTTGGGAGAGGAAAGCTATCTTTCGGGCAAGCCTTGTTTAAATCGCTGAAGTCGATGCAGATCCTCACCCCTCTGTTCCTTTTGGGCACAATCACCATGTTAGATATCCATTAGGGGTACTGAGCTTTTCGAATGATTCCCGATGCTTGTAGCTTTTTTAGTTCACCTTCCACCGTTGCTTGTAATTCGGGTGCAATTCTTCGCATCTTCTGGCGGATCGGCCTAAACTTAGGATCTATTCTCAGGTGATGACAGCATACTTCTGGGTCAATCACCTCCATATCTTGCATTTTCCAGGCGAAGGCATCCGTATGTTCTCGTAACAGAGCTGTCAGATGAGTTGCCTGTTCTTCCGATAACCGTGACCCGATCCTTACTATTTTCGGTTCTGCCTCGGTTCCTAAGTTGACCTCCCGAGTAGACTCCATAGCCGAGAAATTTGGTTTCGGCTCCGCCTCCTGTGATTGCTATAAGATCTCCTTCTCGTCTGCTTCATAGGTCATAACTGCTTGGGAAATTACCTTTTCTAATTCCTGCTCGGACCTGACTTCCTTAGCTTTATTCTTTTCTCGGCGCAATCTAGCTCGTCTATCTTCGTTTTGTTGAATATCGACCTGCATGCATTGTCTTGCCGCTTGGGGGCCGCCCAGTACTTCTACTACTCCTATGTAGGTAGGAAATCTCAATCTTTGGTGGTAGGCCCATGCAACTCCTTTGATACCAGCGATCCAAGGTCTCCAGATAATTTTCTCGTAAGGCGACACGACATCAACAACACAAAAGGTGGTAAGTGTATCCAGATATCCTTCCCCATCCGAGACCCTGAGAGTGACTTCCCCTTTTGGCATGGTGACAGTCCCGTTAAAACCGTAGATCCGGTAGGTAGACGGGATTAGAATGTCGTCAGATAACTTCATTCTTTTAAATGTGTCATAGAAAAGGACTTCAACAGAGCTTCCACTGTCCACCAGTATCCTATTAACTCCCCATTCATCGATAAGTAAGGTAATAACCAGGGGATCTCCATGCGCTTGGCCGTTCATCGGGACATCCTTAGCAGAGAAGGTGATCGGCTGCATCATCCAGGCCTCCATATGTAAAGTCTTGGCGACACTGAAGATTTCCTTTCCTGCTCGATTCCTTTTGTGAATTCTTGATGTGATGCCCCTCCCTAGATCAAACCATTGGGTTGCCGAATGTGAGATGGTGTTGCATACAAATTGAGTTCCCCGATCAATCCTGACTTGATGTATCGGTGCATCTGGCGTCTCGAGAGCCGGTGTTGTCTGCCTAACAAATTTTCTTGAGTACCCATCCCAAATCAGATGTTGGACAATGTCTTTTACCTCCCGACAGTTGTTAGTTGAGTGTCCTCGATACTGGTGATAATGACAGAATTCAGGATAGTTCTTTGTCTTGTCAAACTGTATTCCTCTGGTCTTCAGGTATCTAATGTCGTTTCTTTTTTCCACTTCCTTAAACATTTCTTCTAGTGGTGCGTTCAGAGGTGTGTAGGTCTTGGGTTCATGGAGGGGCTTCTTCCCCTTCTCAACCCATTCCTTCCTCGCCGAAGCTTAATGCGTTGGTCCCGATCTCTTCTCGGGTCGCTTCGATGCCTCTTGAGGTATCGCCTCGGCTGCAGCGCTTTCCTCTTGTACTCCCCTATCTTTAGATTCCTCTTGTATTTCTTCCAAGGCGATGTAACGTTCATGCATCTTCCTCATTTATTTCAACGTATGAGGTTTCTCCGTGAACATAACTATCCAAATAGGGTTGGATTTCCCAAGTGAGTTTTCGAACCCGAATATCTGCTGCTCGACCGGCACCTTCCCGATGTCGGTACATAGTTTTCTCCATCTGTCCGTTAGGGATCTTAGAGGCTCCCTGAATCTTCTGGCCAAAGTGAACAACTTATTAACCCTAGGCCAGGCTTTGCTATTGTGCATGTACGTTTCAAGGAAAGTCTCTATCAAAACTCTGTAACTCCCGATGGACCCTACCGGTAAGGTGTAAAACCAATTTCTCGACTCGCCTTCCAAACTGGCAGGGAAAAACTTGCTCATGACCACGTCACTGTTCTTCCACTGTAGTAATGACATCGTGTACATTTTGATGTGCTCTACGACATCTCCTGTCCCATCGAACCTTGAGGGAAAAGTTGGGAGTGCATACTTCGGGGGGAATGGTGCTTGTTCCAGCTCTCGCGTGAAAGGAGTCTTCTCGGCTTCACTAATCACTTCTGATAACTTATCATCCTCACCATTCCCTGACAATTTCTTAACCATCTCTCCGAGTTCTTTGAGCTTAGCTTCCGTGGCGTTATCTGGCCTTCCGCTTTGCTCGGGTTCTTCTTCCTCGGGTGAAGAGTTATCGGGGGGACCGTATCCTCCTCCCCTTACAGCGCTAGGGTCGGGTACACGCCTTTGGATTGGTGGCGGTGTTAGGACATGTCCCGATCGGGTTTGGTTACTTGATGCTCCTCGGCTCGTGGATCCTCGCGATCTCGACCTTTGGTTTCTCAGTTGGTGATTTTCATACTCAAGCGCCAAGTTTCTTCTTTGTAGCTCTCTTAAGTGTTCATCCTTCCTTCTTTGGTTTTCCAGAATGGCCAGCAAGGTCGGATCTGTGCTTTCATGGCTAGAGTGTCCATTTGGATGATTCCCATGTGTGGTCGGTGGAGCTGGTGGTGCTGTTCTGGGAGCTACTGGTGGTGCAACAGGAGGAATATCTTGGGTTACCACCCTTTTTCCTAGCCGGATCTGCCTAAGTCTTTCTTCTTCTCGGTTCAAAACGTCTTAATACTCAGCACGTCTCCTTTCCCTCCTACGATTGGCCCGCATTATCAGTGCTTCTTCTTCGTTCTCAGTGTCCAATGCAGTTAATCCATCCTCTATATCCTCTAGTCTCCTCTGGCTCGGCTGAATATGTTCCAAGGGAGGTAGTTCATCATCTTGACCCAAGTTAACTTCCTCGTTGACAGTGGTCATTCCTCCGACCGATGCTCGTGGTTCCTCGGGTTGGTGTTGTCGGTTACTTTCTTGATGCGAGTCCGTCACCCCTTCCTGCATGCTGTTGACTACCACAGTTCGGTTCCTAAGGATTCTTCCTGTGCCTGAAGTACTAGCCATCGGTTCGGGCGCACCTTTTCCTCCGAGATTCGTTCGTACCTACATCCTCCGAATACACGACACCTCACTTTGAACTGTTTTCGAAAAGGTTTTTATGAAGTACGTAAGGAAAAGAAAAATCTCTGATACTCAGACAAGATCCAGACAAGTACGATTCCCTTTATTTTTTCGTGCTGACCTTAGCACACTAAATCAGTTGGCTACCCAAATATTTTGAAAAGGACTTCAATGTACATCGCTTTCGGTACTTTCTTTATGCATTAATCATTCTTTGTCCTACACTCCTTGTGACAGAAATCATTAACCAGCCGTACCATTAGTCAGATAGTTTCTTTCCTTGTCAAGTTTTGGTGTTGTGACTCCGTTCAATCATACTGACGGCACCATCAACGACTCGAGAGCCGGAAAAAAACGATTTTCTACTCTTCTTTACGGTCTTTCCTCAAGATTTCACAAGGATGGTTTTACCCTGGATCCCTTTGGATTTTCCGTTATGATGATGTTTTAGTGTCCAGCAGCAAAACCAAAGTAAGATTATCACCCAAGTATTTACTAGATTCTTATCAATCATCATTTCCGCAACCAAACTCAATGATTTTGAGCCGATCTACCGGTATTAACGTCGTATTCAAATCTTTAAGAAATCCCACAATTTGGAATGAAAGCATCCAACGAGATGAAGTTTCGTTTTAGCTACTACCAAGCATCAAAGATGTTATTTTGGAAGCTTTTGAATCTTTCTAACAACTCGACTTAGCAAGGGAAATAGAAAAGAACAATATCGTCAAACAAAACTCAACACCGAGATCGAAAGAAGTTTTCCTATATCTATCTCAAAAAGCAATGAGATCACTTTTTCGTAAAAGATAACAATTTGTAAGTTCCATCCACTAGCACGTCTAACCAAAAGAGTTCTTCCTTTAGCTTCAACTAACACACTAGGTGATTTAGGAGCTTTGGATCTCCCTCTTTTAGTGACTGATTTCAAGGTATCCGAAGATATTATACGTCCCCTTAGTCGGCGCCATAATGTAGATGTTGAAAATCCAACTACTACATCCAATGAATCTCAAATGCACAAACGATAAGTAAACAAGCAAGAGATGAACAAGAACACAAGATATACGTGGTTCGGCATGATTACTTATGTCCACGGGGGTGAAAGTATGATATTATTACTTAACTCAAGGTTACAAATGGTGATTCTTACTAGCCAACAACCTAATCTCTCCACAGTACTCTTGGTGTTCTCTCCTTCCTAATTACTTACCCTCAACTCTTTACAAGGATCACTATTTATAGGCTAATGTGATGATACATCCAAATTACAGAGTGAGTCACAGTACATCTTCCTAGATGTCCTGGTCGGGTGATGAGTGGCATTCCTTCTGAGACGCTGACCCGAGCTTGGTGAATGTGGCTCCCGATATTCTTATACCCGATGTTGGCTATTTGGTGCCGTATGATCCGATGTCGCCCTCCATCCTGACCTGATGTTGTTAACGTTCGACCCCACTTTGACCAGGCCCTTCTTATTCTCCAGCCACCCTGTCAGAGTATTTATTACTCTAGCGTCCGGCAGACATCTTCGGTCACATCCGAGTTTCACCTTTACACGTGCTGGCTTCTCGGGTTCTTCTGGGTACCTCTATCTTCGCGTCGGTCTTTAAGAAGATGATTCGGTGCTACGCTCCTTCCCTGTCCTTGGAACGACGTAGCTTAGGATTGCTCCACCTGGGTCTGTAGATTATATATACCTACAATAGGGGTAGGAAATAGGGAAAACCTTTTACTTCTCCACCCCTCCATTCTTTCATCCCTTTAAGTTTGTTGTTGATCAAATGGGAGCTCATTTTCCCGAAGTCCTCAATGGAACCCTTGGTGTTAATTGAATATGGCAAGACTTATTATTTGTGCAACTGTGCTAAAATGAAGTTTAGCTTGTTTATACTCTGGTTCTGTTGGAGTGTTGCTTGGAGATGAACCAGGGTAGAATAGTTCTTAAAACTGCAGAAGGTATCATTCATGAATGACCATTCAAGTTCAACCGCTACCATGTAGGGTAAACATGAGCAAAAATAGCCAGTGTAGTGTATACATGGACATACTTTTTTGTCTATGTTACTCAGTTATATATTGCTGATGAGGCAATTTATTTTCATCGCCTCCTGTTTTCTTTATTTTCGATTCTGTTGAAGTCAAGTCTATATAAGACTGAGTCCTGCAATTTTGCTCCATTAAACCTGTAACTTTCATCATCTAAAAATGGTGAGAACAATACAAAATCAACGAGTTTCTTCTTCCGCACTTCACAACAATCTCAACATTAACAACCAAAATCTATTTCCACCATTACCTTTTCCACACAGAAAACAAACAACTTATTTATCCTCTCAACAATAACCACCACCATCAAATCCACCAACTTATTCTTCTCTACCTTTATCACCACAACAGCCTCAATTATGACATACACCTATATCATTCCCTCATCATACACTATCACCACAATAACAATTTTGAAAACAACATCATCAATAATACCATCAACAACAACAATATCCACAACGTCCACCTTTTCTGTTTCCACAACAACAACAACAACAACAGTTTTACAATCCTTTTTCTTTTCAGAGTAGATTCACTCTTCCTTTTCAGAATATTGGAATGTTTCTGCTAAACTTGATGGATCTAACTATTTGGTGTGGAAAGATCAACTTTCAGCGATCTTGATTTGTACGAATCTTTATGGTTTTATTGATGGTTGTATTCCTCAAGAAGCTCCTAATGTAATTATCAACAATGTTGTTGTTCCAAATCCTGTCTTTCTTGATTGGTTACAAATGGATAAATTTGTCGGTTCTTGTATCAATGCTACCATGGACAAATCTTTTCATCGGAACTGCTTGGACGGAAAACTGCCAGAGAAAAGTGGTTACATCTTGAAAAAAATGTTCACTGAACAATTTGTTGCTAGGTAGTCTATGCTTAGATCTCAACTGTATGCAATTAAGAAAACTTCTTCTAAATTGTGAATTTCTACATCAACTAAAGTCAATTGCAGACTCTCTGGCTAAAATTGGAGAGCCAGTTCCGGATGCCGATCTGATTATGTATGCTTTATGTGGTCTCAATAAAGAATACATTCATTTTGTTGTTAGTGTGCAACATCGTGAATCTCCTCTCCCATTTTCTGAGTTAAGTTCTCGTCTTCTTAGTCATAAACAGTTTCTCAAAGAACAAGACACTGATTCTTTCTCCTATCTTGTTTCTGATCCAACAAACTTAGTGTTCTATTTCAAGAAACATACATCATCTTATCCATCTTCATTTAGAAAACCTACTCTGTCACCACACTTTCAAATTCCTAATAGCTCTCAAGATGCTCACGATTCTTCTTATTCTAATCCTAGTTTTAGAAAATTTGAATCTAATCATACACAAAAAGAGCTTGTGGATGCCAACTCCATTCCTTGTCAAATACGCAATAAGTTAGGACACTTTGCTAGTCGATGCAGATTTCGTTATGCTGTCTCCAAGAATAGTGCTGCTTCTTTGCAAAAAGATTGTGTTGGTCTTGATCTCAATACAGGCAGTTTAACTGATTCTTCTTCTTGGTTTTTAAATGAATTTGACTATAATTTGCACTTTCCATCTAACACTGCTTATGAATCTGGAGGTTTTTGGAGTCAAAGTACTTCTGGTCCTGTGTGGATTCCTGACTCTGGTGCATCTAGTGACATGACTAATGATTCTACTACATTACCTGATACTTCTTCTCACACTTGTGAAGCTCAGGTGATGGTGGGAGGTGGTAAGTTACTCCTGACAAGATTCAATGAGAGAAAGAGAGAATTGAAGGTTTGATAGGTGTTTAGGTTGGGTACGGAGGGAAGGTGAAGTAAATGGAGAGGGGTGAGGTCGTGGTGGTTGGAGTACACAATAGATAAGATGGAGTGAATTAAGAGAAAACTGAAGCTTCTGGTCATGAATTTGATTTGGGGAGAAAAACATGCGATGCTAGGGAGTTATGCACTACATCCAGTTTTGATGTACCATATGTAAAAACGGGTTAAGGCCTTTCCTTGACTTCTTTCCAAGCCCAATTCTTCCTCTAAGCCTAATGCTAGGTGTAGTTGCACAAACGGATTGCAAGCAAGATCGAAGACGACAACAGCTTGTTGTGTGATATTTCTGTTACACTCTTTTAGCTGAACCCTCTTCTTTTCTTCCGTTGGCCACTAATTTCCCGCTCCTTTTGCTTCTCTAAGCATCCAAGCTTTATTTACTACCTAAAAACACAATATTAAATTAGTAAACATAATTATACTTGAAAACAATGAAATACAGAATTTGGGATAAAATGAAGAATTAAAGCGCACAAAATGAGATAAGTGCCAATAAAATTATAAAGAATTATGTAATATTTGACACCTATCAAATACCCCCAAACCTGAATTTTACTCGTCCTCGAGTAAAACAAAAACTAAGAAATCCTACCTATACCACTGTCGCTGGTCTCTCGATTGCATTTATCGAATGCAATAAGCCTTTTAAACCACCAAGTGTCCCTAGTGGACGAGTTGAAGTCTCGTGAGGGTTTGCTTATAACACACCCACAAATTTCTAGGTCAAAAGAGAGCTCACCTTTTATGATCTGTAACACCTGCATTTCAGTTTAAGCTCCCCGGCAGCGGTGCCAAAAACTTGGTAGGCTTAGAAACCTACTATAAAATACCGCAAACGCACGGCGTCTATAATGCAGACAATGGCAAATACGGGTCGATCCTACAGGGAGTCGGATTGGTAAAACTAAACTTCTAAGGTTCTACGAATACTAATTTAGACGAAATGGGTTGTCGATACGACGAGAATAGAAAGTTATACTACACAAACAAGACTAAAATTCAATTAAAAGACATTAGGGCAATCGAATTCACTGCTTAACCTGCACTAGATAATTCAGTTATGGATATTACTCTTGTCCTTTTAATGAATAGCGGTGAAGATTCGAGTCTGCCGCATATTCAAGGTGATCTGAAGATGGATAATTTATCACAACTAAAGTATTCATCCTAAGCATTAATTGTCTGATTAAAGCACAACAAATCAAAATACAAATTGATTCATTTAAGCATGAGTTGCAGCACAACAACATAGAATTGTTCCAACTACCTAGGTTGCATGGCAAACAAGGTGAAAGCAATATGTTGTAGCACAAAGATTAAATCTATCCTTAAGCAGTTAAGCACAACAAGAACAAATTCATAACCAAAATTATCTAATATTAGATTAAGAGTTTCATCTAAGCCCTAGCTAATAAATTAGAACATGATTGAAAAATACTGAAAATAAACCTAAATTATAACTAAAGCTTAGAGCACCGGCTACTCCGGGCATGCCATTTACATCATAAACCCATCTCTATTTATACATAAATTTCCCCCAATTTGGATTTCAATTCAATAATAACCATAACCTACTCACCATCAATGCCTCACTGCAATCTTATCTTCTTCATGCAGAAATACAAACTTGCATCAATCAATCAACGTGTTGTCTCCTCTTCTGATGGTGTAACAATGTCAATTACTTCTTTAATTAGCGTCATCATGAACATCTTTCTAGCTAGGTCACTGTTGTTGACAAGATTCAATGAGAGAAAGAGAGAATTGAAGGTTTGATAGGTGTTTAGGTTGGGTACGGAGGGAAGGTGAAGTAAATGGAGAAGGGTGAGGTCGTGGTGGTTGGAGTACACAATAGAGAAGACGGAGTGAAACACAGTAGAGAAGATGGAGTGAATTAAGATAAAACTGAAGCTTCTGGTAGTGAAGTTGATTTGGGGAGAAAAACATGCGATGCTAGGGCGTTATGCACTACATCCAGTTTTGATGTACCATATGTAAAAACGGGTTAAGGCCTTGCCTTGACTTCTTTCCAAGCCCAATTCTTCCTCTAAGCCCAATGCTAGGTGTAGTTGCACAAACGGATTGCAAGCAATATCGAAGGCGACAACAACTTGTTGTGTGATATTTCTGTTACACTCTTTTAGCGGAACCTTCTTCTTTTCTGCCGTTGGCCACTAATTTCCCGCTCCTTTTGCTTCTCTAAGCATCCAAGCTTTATTTACTACCTAAAAACACAAAATTAAATTAGTAAACATAATTATACTTGAAAACAATGAAATACAGAATTTGGGATAAAATGAAGAATTAAAGCGCACAAAATGAGATAAGTGCCAATAAAATTATAAAGAATTATGTAATATTTGACACCTATCAACTCCCCGTTTCACTCATAGGTTCTTCTACTTTATCTACTCCTTCTAGTCAATTTTACTTGCAAAAGGTTCTTTATGTTCCTCATTTCTAACATAACTTAATTTCTATTGCTAAATTTTACTCAAGATAATCATTGTGAGTTTCTTTTCTATCCATGGGGATATGAAATAAAGTCACTGAGGAGCAATCTTATTCAGGCTAGATAAAAAATGCAAAATGGCATGTATCCAATAATGTCATGCCCACCTTCTACTCATGATGCTTTCACCTCTCTTGTGGCATCGTCAACTATTTGGCATTCCAGATTGGTCCATCCTGCTAAAAAGATTCTTCACAAGCTTAACGAAAATGATGTTATCTAGCTCTCCACCAAGAATGATAACTCTGTTTGTGGCTCTTGTCAGTTAAGTAAAAACAAATGCTTACCTTTTCATGTCACTGGTTTTGTAACTAGTACTCCACCTTTGTTGGTTCATTGTGATATTTGGGGACTTGCTCCTGTGCAGTCTCATCTATGTTATAGGTACTACATTCTCTTTGTGGATTATTGTACTAAATTTTCCTGGATATATCTTTTGAAAAATAAATCTGAAAGTATTCAGTGTTTCAAATTATTCAAGTCTCTTGTTGAGAACCTATTTGATGTCAATATTAAATATTTTCAATGTGATAGAGCACCAAAGTATGTTTTAGAGAATATATTGATTCTTGTGGAATTAGTTTGAGAATATCTTGTCCAAATTTATATCAGCAAAATGGCTCTGTAGAACGAAAACACAAACATGTCACTGAAATGGGAAATACTTTATCATTCACTGCTTCAATCCCAAAGAGATTTTGGTTTGACTCATTTCTAGTTGTTGTATTTCTCATAAACAGACTTCCAAGTAAGCTTATTGACTACAAGACACCATATGAAGCTCTTTATCATTCCAAACCAGATTATTCTCTTCTCAGAGTTTATGGTTGCTTGTGTTATCCTAATTTGTTTCCTTATAGGAAGTATAGACTTATCCTAGATCAGTTTCTTGTGTTTTTATTGGATAAAATATCCACCATAAAGGATATAGATGTATGGACTCACGACTCACATGATTTATGTCACTACTCATGTGGTATTTGATGAAGCTAAGTTTCCTTTTTCCAGTCTATCAGTTACTTCATCAACTCTATCACCAGACTCTACAAGTGTATCTGTGCAACCACTTCTAATATTTCAGTTATTCCTTCTTCCATCAGTACTTCTGTTGATACTCCATCAGAGGTTATTTTGCCAGATATCAATACCACTACTACCATTTCTTACTGTTCCAGTTGAGTCTGTTTCTGTTCCTACTTCTTCTCCTTCCACAGAGCCTAATTCTGGAATGCATACAAGATCCAAATCAGGTATTCATGTTCCCAAGTCTTTATCTAAATATTTTGTTGCTAATAGTCTTCTCAAACATCATGTACCAACTTCTCTTGCACCTATAGCTGAACCAAAATCTTCATGTTTGGAAGCCATTAAGCATCCTGTTTGGATTCAAGCCATTAAAAATAAATATGCTTCCCTTCATGATAATAATACTTTCATACATGTGCCTTATCATCTATCTATGAATGGCTTAGGCTGTAAGTGGGTGTAAAAAAAAAAGTTAAAGTCGGATGGTACAGTTGAGATATATAAAGCTAGGCTAGTTGCTTAAGGATTTCATCAGATGTGTGTTAAGTCTTGCTTTGTCCAATAATTGGTGTATTAGACAACTTGATGTTAGCAATACTTTTCTTCGTGGCCATCTAACATAAAATGTCTACATGGAACTGAAAAGGCGGGGGTCTAACAACCACACCCAATATTTCGTTTAGGCAATCTGTATGGACTAACTCCAATATATTTCCAAGAGAATCAACTAGACAGTCAGACTCAATCGAGGAAAATACATCCAAGAGTTATATCTTTGTTTCTCAATATAATCAGCAAATCAAACAGATAGAAATCCACGAGCCTGATTATTATGAGAAACAACTTGAACGGTACCAAAGACCAGTTCAAGTATCAATCAATTTATATCAACAACCAAAGGTTGGATTATCTAATTAATTGAACTACGCACAACCTGTGATATTTCAATTATATAAAAAAATATAATGCGGAAAAGAAAAAACACAGACACCAGAAATTTTGTTAACGAGGAAACCACAAATGCAGAAAACCCCCGGGACCTAGTCCAGATTTGAACATCACATTGTATTAAGACGCTACAGACTCTAGCCTACTACAACATAACTTCGGACTGGAATGTAGTTGAGCCCTAACCAATCTTACACTGGTTAAGGTACAGTCGAGTTCTTTACGCCTCTGAATCCCAGCAAGACTCTACGCACTTGATTCCCTTAGCTGATCTTACCTACAACTAAGAGTTGCTACGACCCAAAGTCGAAGACTTGATAAACAAATCTGTCTCACACAGAAAAGTCTATTCAATAGATAAATATGTTACCCACAGAAATACCTACGAGTTTTTTGTTCCGTCTTTTGATAAATCAAGGTGAATATGAACCAATTGATACACCGGACTTATATTCCCGAAGAACAGCATTGTAATATCAATCACCTCACAATGATCATAACCGTATGGAAGCGGAACAAGATATTGTGGAATCACAAACGATGAGACGAAGATGTTTGTGACTACTTTTTATCTTACCTATCGGAGATTGAATCTCGAGCAAATCTTAGAGAAGATAGTACTTAATATAATAGAACAAAGTAAGATCAGAACACGTAATTAGAGAGAAAATAGTTGGGTCTGGCTTCAGAATCCCAATGAAGTCTTTAAGTCGTTAACCTATAATGGTTTTAGAAAAACCTAGGTTAAAGGAGAACCGACTCTAGTCGCAACGAGTATCACACAGGAGGTGTGCATATTAGGTTTCCCAGTTGCTAGAGTTCTCCCTTATATAGTCTTCAAATCAGGGTTTGCAATCAATGCTACCTTGGTAACAAAGCATTAAATATTCACCGTTAGATGAAAACTTGATTAGATTCAATCTAATACATTTCAACCGTTAGATCGAACTTAGCTTGTTATACACAAATGAAATGTGACTTCATTTAGATATGGGTAACCGTACCTAAACGTGTACACTTAGTTGGCTCAACAATAGTTAACCGAAGTTAGCCATATTAACACTTTCATATCAACCTTGTTCATCTTAATCACAACTAGTTCAAATTACTCAAATGAAACTAGTTATAGAGTTGTTCAATTGTTTATATTCTCATAGAAATATACAAGACACAATTGAAGAAAAATCGATTTTGGTTCGCTCGAATCAATTCATGAACATTATAGCCACAATTTGCAAAAGATTGCATTCCTTATTATATAAATGTATTTGTTCATGAACAAACCGATTTTAGAACTTAACTCACTTAAGTATGCAAACGGGTACGCATACCTAAGTAGCCGAACTTGGTATGGGTTTGCCAGTATGCGAACGGGTACGCATACTGGCGTTCACGACCAAACTCAGTTGAATTCCCGGACTTGAACTGTTAAGCCGGTACGCATATGGGTATGCATACTAAGTTCCCGGACTTCAACTATTAAACCAGTACGCATACGGGTATGCATACTATGGTTCCCGGACCTTGGAATAACTTGCAACAGTTAGAATACAAGTACGCATTCTGTGTTATATCCAATAAATGGTTAATTGTTCTAAACTCCATCTTAATCATTGAAACATTCTTGGAAGACGGGAATAGCTATCTCACACAAACTATTAGCTTCAAATTAATTTTCAAGTGATCAATAGATCAATACGAAATATTCCGAGTCTATAGCAAATGACTGTCTCACCCAAATCATGTAAGATGTTACCAGGCGATTTTCACATGATCATCTTTTGACTTTCGTAAAAAATAAATATGAACTTGGTTAAAGCAAAGCTTACAAATATGACTTATGTAAGCTGAAAAAACGGGGGTACAACAACCTCACCCAATATTTCGCTTAGCAATCTGTATGTACTAACTCCAATATACTTTTAAGAGAATCAACTAGATAGTCAGACTCAATCTTAATAAAAAGTATATCAAAGAGTTATATCTCACTTTCTCGATTCAATCCACACTCAAACAAATAGAAATCCGCGAGCCTGATTGAATACAAGAGAAACAACTTGAACGGTACCAAATACCAATGTTCAAGGATCAATCAATTTCAATCAACAACCAAAGGTTGGATTTACCAATTGATCGATACAACACACAACCTGTGATCTTTCAATTATATAAAAAAATATAATGCGGAAAAGAAATAACACACACATTAGAAGTTTAATTAACGAGGAAACCGCAAATGTAGAAAAACCCCGGGACCTAGTCCAGATTGAACACACACTATATTAAGCTGCTACAGACACTAGCCTACTACAAACTAACTTCGGTATGGATTGTAGTTGAACCCCAATATATCTCACACTAATCCAAGGTACAGTTGCGCTCCTTACATCTCTGATCCCAGCAGGATACTACGCACTTGATTCCCTTAGCTGATCTCACCCACAACTAAGAGTTGCTATGACCCAAAGTCGAAGACTTTAATAAACAAATCTGTCTCACACAGAAAAGTCTACAGGAATAAATAAATCTGTCTCCCACAGAAATACCTAGAAGTTTTGTTCCGTCTTTTGATAAATCAAGGTGAACAGGAACCAATCGATAACCCGGACTTATATTCCCAAAGAACAGCCTAGAATTATCAATCACCTCACAATAATATTAATTGACTAGCAAAACAAGATATTGCGGAATCACAAACGATGAGACGAAGATGTTTGTGACTACTTTTCTATCTTTCCTATCGGAGAAATTAATCTCAAGCCAATCTTACGATTGTACTCAAATACGATAGAAACATCAAGATCAGATCACGTAACTACAGAAAAATAGTTGGGTCTGGCTTAACAATCCCAATGAAGTCTTCAAGTCGTTAACCTACAGGGTCTCGAGAGAAACCTAAGGTTAAAGGAGAATCGACTCTAGCTTATACAACTAGTATCACACAGGAGGTGTGGGGATTAGGTTTCCCATTTGCTAGAGTTCTCCTTTATATAGTTTTCAAATCAGGGTTTTCAATCTTAGTTACCTTGGTAACAAAGCATTCAATATTCACCATTGGATGAAAACCTGATTAGATTCAAGATAATATCTTTCAACCGTTAGATCGAACTTAGCTTGTCAGACACAAATGAAATGCACATTCATTTAGGTTTGGGTAACCGTACCTAAATGTGTACACCTAGTTGGTTTAACAATAGTTAACCAATGGTTAGCAATATGAGCACTTTCATATCAACCTTATTCATCTTCACCATAACTAGTTCAAGTGACTCAAATGAACTAGTTAGAGAGTTGTTCAATTGCTTAGATCTCATAGAAGTATACACGACACAATCGAAGCAAAAACGATTTTGATTCACTCGAATCGATTCATGAACATTATAGCCACGGTTTTCAAATATGCATTCCTTAATTTATAAATGTCTTAGTTCACGAATAAACCGTATTTAGAAAATAACCTACTTATGTACGCACACTTAAGTACCCGGATTAAGCTTGTTTTCAGTTCACAAACTCCAGCAGAAATTCACGGGATGTGAACTTCCAACAGTACGCTACAGGTACACGGACTTAGCTCCGGTCATCCTAAACCAGTAAAGTACGCATACTTTGGTTCAAGTATTTTGGACTCACACAAGTATGAGTTCACATACAATGTTTATATCCAAACATGGTTATATATTCTAAACTCTCATTTCAATCATTGAAACATTCTTAGAGGATGTTATATAGTTGTTATCCACAACCTATTTTTCATCAAAGCGATTTTCAAGAAATTGAAATGTTCAACATGACTTCCGTCACGAGTAAAGATGAACTAGGCTAAAGCGAAAGATTACCAACACATATTTCGAGAAATAGATAAGCGAGATAAACTCGGCTCGAAATAGCAAATGTGTATAATCGAAGTCTATATAGCAATGAGACTTTTGTCTCAAGATAGGAGATAGAGTAGATAAACTTTTGAGTGATAGATAAGTTCAAGTCTCCACATACCTTTTTGTCGATGAAGTTCCACCTGTTCCTTGAGTAGTTCTTCGTCTTTGTATGATGAACGCCGTGGAGTCTAGAGCTCAACTACACTTACTATCCTAGTCCGAGACTTAGCTATAAGTAGACTAGAAATCAAGACTTATAGTTTTGGAAACTAAACTTGACAAACAAGCTTGAGATAGCAATGCTTGCGAGTTCGACCGAGCAGTGGTCTTACATAAGCGAGTTAAACTCAGCTCGAAATATCAAATGTGTATAAAGTAAAGTCTATATAGCTATACGACTTTTGTATCAATATGAGATAAAATAGAAATAGACTTCTGAGTGATAGATGAGTTCAAGTCTCCACATACCTTTTGTTGATGAAGTTCCACAAGCTCCCCTTAGTAGTTCTTCGTCTTCAATCGATGAACGCCGTGAAGTCTTAAGATCAACAACACATTCTATCCTAATCCGACACATAACTATAAGTAGACTAGAAATCAAGACTTATAGTTTTTGTAACTAAATTTAACAAACAAGCTTGAGTTAGAAACGCTTGTGAGTTCGACCGAGCAGTGCTCTAACAATCTCCACCTTTGTCAATTTTAGTGACAAAACTATCAATACATATGGAATACAAAATAAATAAACTTTGCAACTTCTCATCCACATACTTGATCTCCTTGGTTCTTCAACATTACTCGAAATCTTCATCACTTCCAAGTACTCCAATGATTCCAAAGATATTCAAATCAGCATCACCGTTGTTGAAGATCCGTATCCATAACAATGAGAAAACAATAGCTCTCAATCATTGTTACACAGTGTCATAGTATTATTACACAACATCAAAGTTCAATTATATCACAACTTCGACAACAATACTATGGTGATATGTATCACTCCCCCTTAGTCAATACTCCATCTCACAAGGAAACCACTCCCCCTTACATAATGATCCAAAAACTACACATTAATTTTAAAATACGAGGTTACCAAAATATACCTCAATATAAAACTTTTCCACCTATAAGTCCTTTCTCCGAAAGTGATTGTCTATGGACTGAGTCGAGACAATACAACTAATCGGTTCACACTTCGTGTGATCGTCTATGGATACGAGATCGAGACAATACGACAACAAGATAGCTTGTGTGATTTACTATGGATGCAAGATCGAGACAATACAACAACGAAGTATGATTACTTGATAATAGGTTCGGACTTAACCAAACTATAGGATTGCTATCAAGTAATTAGGAATTAACGTATGTGTATTTTACTTCTAATTATAATAAAACAATTATAATTGTGGAAATAGAAAAGTAAAAGACACAACAAGATTTTGTTAACAAGGAAACCGCAAATGCAGAAAAACCCCGGGACCTTGTCCAGAATTTAATACTCTCAGAATTAAGCCGCTATACAAAATCTAAACCAACTTCGTATAGTTGAGACCAAACAACTAAACCCATAGTTCACCTAGTTCCCTCAGTATCCCTGCGCCTCCAACTTGTAATAAGTCACGCACTTGGAACAATTCCTTTGGTTCATATTCCAAACAGTAAAGGAACAACAAATCTGTTCGGTAACAACTCTTTTCAAACAACGTGATATGAGTTTGACAAAAGGCTCTTCCATTTATCCCAATAAATTCCTTTGTCAGGTTCTTAGATCTATCTATTCAACAACTACCAAAGTAATTGTTTAGACTATGCAATCAATACTTTTAATCACAAAGAATTGTATTGATGCCGATCTACTCAACTAATCAATCAAGGTTATCACAAAGATAAACCGATTATAGTTGGATCCCCAGCCGATCAAGTTTTGTGCACACCAAAGATTATGAACTCAAATAAGAAAACATTTTTGTCTTCAAATCTTCTTAGATCTTCAATAAACACCTGCACACAAACAACTTGAATCTCTTGTGATCAATCACACACAGAACGGAGTCTGTTAACGATCGATTATCACAAGAAGTCTGTAGATCTACAAATAGTTCTAAAGATCCCCGTCGACACTTCGATCTAGTTTGAGTGAATCTTATATCAGAAGAGAAGATTCTCAAGCATAAACAAACTAGGTGCAATCAAAGTTCAACAACCGTTAGTCAATCAAATCAATCGAAAACTAATAATAAACTGCAATTATCTAGTTTCCCACCAACGGTACTCGTAGAGCTTCTCAATCCCAAATAATTTTTTTAAAACAAGCGGTTATAAGAGATTTCACCTAATTAGGGTACTTTCTTCTCCGAATAGACGGCTCCACAAGTAACAACATAACTAGGTAGTTTTGCTGGCTCTGAACTTCAATATTTATATACCAAGGAAGTTTGGACACCAAGGAATTTCCAAAACCGAATATTCTCAAAGATATGCAATAAAACCAAAAACGGTTTTCATAATTCCTGGAAATGCTCTGTCCAGATATTGACCGAAATCTCAGTAGAAAATCTCCAATTAGTAAATACACATTACCAATTTTTATTTTCTAAAGATATGCATTTAATTGCTGGAAATTAAAAGCATATAAAACTAAAAACCTTAATTAAAAGATTCTCAATTTATTTCGATCCGGGATTCTCCTTTAGTTATTAAGGAATATCTTTGAACAATAAAAGATAAGAATTACTGCACATGTTCAAAGTATGTCGACATCTTTACTTTGTAAATCCTTTTTCATATTTACAATCTTATTACCGATTTTCCACACTTCCAAACGAGTTTAGAATTGGTTCATCTGACTTCCAAGAACTATGTGATTGATTATCCTATCAAATCACCATTAATGGGTTTCACGGTTCTACCAAAACATAAAGCTTCGGTTCTACCTCCATCTGGGTACTAGGATCGGTTACACTAGCTTTCAAAAAATTGGTTGAGTCGGTACTAGGATCGGTTACCACATTATTATGGTATTTACTTGTGATCGGTTTCACAAGTCATAGGATCGGTTACCAATTACTAAGACTTGTTGTACCTCTTACAAGGATCGATTCTACATACTTGTGATTGGTTGTACCTCTTACTAGGATCGGTTCCCCAATGTCTAGAGTTGGTCATACCAATTATAAAATATCGATCATACCGTCTCAGGTGATTACTTAAGATCGGTTTCACTAATAAAAGTCATACCAATACAAAAGTCAGGCATTGTGAATAGTTTTACCAAGATACATAAACAAGTTATGAGCGGTTATACTAAACACACATATTGGTAATCCAAAGATTTGCAATGAATAACAATACCAATAAGCCTAGCGATTTCCCTTTCGATTCACAAAACAAGTTTATGAATTGTACTTCCTTTAAACGAATGTAAAACATTGTTTCCTAAGACGAAATCTTCACCCATACCCATACATAATCACAATAGAATTCATACGATTATGTCGATGTCTTATATACGAAGTTCAAAAGAGAGACGTTATACTTCGTAGTGTAATTCCTTAATACTATGTCTAACTAGAGTGAAAAGACGAGGGTACCAAAATATACCTCAATCTAAAACTTTTCCACCTATAAGTCCTTTCTACGAAAGTGATTGTCTATAGACCGAGTCGAGACAATACAACTAATCGGTTCACACTTCGTGTGATCGTCTATGGATATGAGATCGAGACAATACGACAACAAGATAACTTGTGTGATTAACTATGGATACAAGATCGAGACAATACAACAACGAAGTATGTTTACTTGATAAATGGTTCGGACTTAACCAAACACAATATGATTACTATCAAGTAAATAGGAATTAACGTTTGTGTAATTTACTTTAAATTATAATAAACACAATTATAATTGCGGAAAATAAAAGTAAATGACACAGCAAGATTTTGTTTACGAGGAAACCGCAAATGCAGAAAAACCCCGGGACCTAGTCCAGAATTGAATACTCTCAGAATTAAGCCGCTATACAAAATCAAACCAACTTCGTATAGTTGAGACCAAGAAACAGAACCTATAGTTCACCTAGTTTCCTCAGTATCCCTGCGCCTCCAACTTGCAGTAAGTCACACACTTGGAACAATTCCTTTGGTTCATATTCCAAACAGTAAAGGAACAACAAATCTGTTTGGTAACAACTCTTTTCAATCAAGTGATATGAGTTCAACAAAAGGCTCTTCCGTTTATCCCAATAAACTCCTTTGTCAGGTTCTTAGATCTATCCAATACCAACTACCAAAGTAATTGTTAAGATTTTGCAATCAATACTATTAATCACAAAGAAGTGTATTGATGCTGATCTACTCAACTAATCAATCCAATCTATCACAAAGATAAACCGATTATAGTTGGATCCCTTTCCAGCCGAAACAAGTATTGTGCACACCAAAGATTATGAACCCAAATCAGGAATCTTCTTCGTCTTCAAATCTTCTTAGATTTTCAATAAACACCTGCACACAATCAACTTGAATCTCTTGTGATCAATCACACACAGAACGGAGTCTGTTAACGTTGGATTATCACAAGACGTCTTTAGATCTACAAACAGTCTAAAGATACCCGTCGAAACTTCGATCTAGTTTGAGTGAATCTTATATCAGAAGAGAAGATTCTCAAGCATAAACAAACTAGGTGCAATCAAAGTTCAACAACAGTTAGTCAATCAAATCAATCGAAAACTAAAATAAACTGAAATTATCTAGTTTCCCACCAACGGTACTAATAGAGCTTCTCAATCCCAAAGAAGTCTTTAAATCGAGTGGCCTTAAGAGATTTCTCCTAATTAGGGTACTTTCCTCTCAGATAGGCGGCTCCACCAGTAAAACCACAACTGAGGTAGTTTTGCTGGCTCTGAGGATTAGTTTTCTAGAAATGCAAACTTCAATATTTATAGACAAGGAAGTTTGGACACCAAGGAATTTCCAAAACCGAATATTCTCAAAGATATGCAACAAACACAAAATCGATTTTCATAACTCCTGGAAATGCACTGTCCAAATATTAACCGAAATCCCAATAGAAAAATCTATAATCAGTAAATGCACATTTCTAATTATTATTTTCTAAAGATATGCATTTAATTTCTTAAAATTAAATAGCATATAAAAACTAAGAAACCTTAATTAAAAGATTCTCAATTTATTTCGATCATGGGATTCTCCTTTAGCTATTAAGGAATATCTTTGAACAATTAATGATAAGAGTTACTGCACATGTTTAAAGTATGTCGACATCTTTTACTTTGTAAGTCCTTTTTCATACTTACAATCTTGGAAACGATTTGCCACACTTCCAAACAAGTTTAGAATTGGTTTGTATGAATTTCAAGAACTATGTGATTGATTATCCTATCAAATCACCAATTATGGGTTTCTCGGTTCTACCAAAACAAGTTCGGTTCTACCTCCATGTGAGTACTGTGCATAGTCACGCTAGTTACCAAAATTCGGTTGACTAGGTACTAGGATCGGTTCCCCACAACTTATGGTAACTACCTGTATTCGGTTGCACATGTCCATAGGATCGGTTCCCCCAAAATTACAAACTTATTGCACATGTTCATAGGATCAGTTCCTCCATCTACTAAAAACGTGTTGCACCTCTTACAAGGATCGATTCCCTCTTGCAAATTTGTTGCACCTCTTACTAGGATCGGTTCCCCATTGACTAGAAAAAAGTTGCTATTTACAAGGCATCGATCATACCATCTTGAGTGATTACTTAAGATCGGTTTCACTAATAAAAGTCATACCAATACATAAGTCAAGCCTTGTGAATAGTTTTACCAAGATACATAAACAAGTTTATGAGCGGTTATACCAAACACACATATTGGTAATTCAAAATAGATTTACAATGAATAACAATACCAATAAGCCTAGCGATTTCCCTTTCGATTCACAAAACAAGTTTATGAACTTAATTCCTTTTAACGAATGTAAAACATTGTTTCCTAGGATGAAATCTTCACTCATACCCATACATAATCACAATAGCATTCATATGATCATGTCGATGTATTATATACAAAGTTTAATGGTTAAGCAATAAACCTCGTATTGTATTCCGTAATACTATGTCTAACTAGAGTATCATACACAGCTTCGCAGTTATTTTTTCAATATGCACGACTTGAAAGATACATTAGGGAATGAAACAGTTCAAGTCAAATATTACTAACCTCAAGAGGAAGGATGATGTTGTCGTTGTGCTCCATACTTCTTCAAATTCTTCAAGTCTTCATGTAATACTTGTAAGTCTCATATCCTATCACTTTCAAGCTAACCTATATGAAGTTGACTCTAGTATATAATCAAGCGACTCTTTAAATGAGTTTTGATTAACTAAAATATGACAACCAAACTTGACATACCAACGCTTGGTGGGTTCAACCGAGCTATGCTCTAACATAGAGTATAATCATTCACAGCTTCGCAGTTATGTTTTCAATATGCACGACATGAAAGATATGTTAGGAATGAAACAGTTCAAGTCAAATATTACTAACCTCAAGAGGAAGGATGATGTCGTCGATGTAACTCTTTACTTCTTCACATTCTTCAAGTCTTCACGTAATACTTGTAAGTCTCATATCCTAGTAACTTTCTAGTTAACCTATACGAAGTTGACTCTAGTAAATAATCAAGCGACTCTTTAAATGAGTTTTGATTCACTAAAATATGACAACCAAACTTGACATACCAACGCTTGGTGGGTTCAACCGAGCTATGCTCTAACATAGTTCTCCCCTTTTTTGTCAATAAAATTGGCAAAGGTACGAAAACTAGTGGGATCCTAATGAAATTTCCATAGAGACACTTCATGACCAAAAGAAAGTACATATCAACTTTTTAGATGCAATCATATAGCCGAAACTAAATGCATTCATCAAGGAGTTTATAAAGATACAAGATAACCCCTATAATATTCCACAACCACACTCCCCACAAAGATTTGGCAATTAAGCACAAGTTCAATTAAGAACTCTCCCCCATAAAATGTCATTCCCAAAAGAACAACAAGGGCGACCTTACTTTCACAAGAAAAGACGGATTTCTTTGGACATTAACAAATCACATAAGAATATGAATTTGTATCCAAAAACTCAATTAAATTAACCACAAGAGAACCCATGATTAATTTAATCGGAAATGCTCACATAAGAGAACTTACGGAGCCGTACAGTATTTAACATAAGAATATGGATCAGGGAAGATCAATACAGCGGAATAAACAAAGATTCATTCTATTCTTTATCACCATTTGCACAATGACATATAATAGACTTAATATATGTAAACAAAAGCTCATCCTACTTTCCATCAGTATTTGCATAATGACATAATAGGCTTATCTTTTGTTTGTCAAAAGTTCATTCAATCTTTTATCAATACTTGCATATCGACATATGAAAGACTTAACTTTTGACCACGTATGGGACAATCACAGTTCACGGACGCAAACACACATATCCCATAGCAAGTTGCAATATATAAAACCATAAAGATTAATACTGCAAAATCATCTTCCAAATCAATTTTTAGAATTTAAACAAATAAATCTAAAAACATTACAAGATGAAAATCGTTGGAAATAGCTATGTGTACTCACAATAATGGCTATTCCAAACCCTAGTTATCCTTCTTAAAACACAAGAATAAATTCTCATAAGAAGTTTCCTAGACATTGAGACCTCTGAAAAATTCTTTATCGTCCCCGAAATCCTTGTCGTCAACAGCCATGGGAACATATGGTTCATGAAGAAATGAGTCAATTCCAACAAACCTTTTGGGCTGATGATGTCGAACCAAAGCCTTCTGAATTTCAAGAGTTCTCATAACAGCAACCTTTATTTGTTGAATATCCTTTCTTGTATCCTTCAACTCTTCAAGAACATCAGAAAACTTCTGAGAATTTGAAGGAACAACTCTTGGCTTCCTCACATTCCTTCTTTTTCTTTTCAAAGTTGGAGGTAAAGGAGATCTTTCTTTTTCCTTCATGATTGATTTAACAAGCATATTAACATCTTTTCCATCAGAAGACATGATGCTTGGAGTATCCATATGCGTATGGGTTTGTGAGAGAAAATCACAACTCAACAAGCGGTCTTAAGATTAAAAAAAAAATTAGAGAAGGAAAAAAGAATGTAGGGTTACGAAACCTTTAAACACAGGTTCGTGCACGCATAACTCACAACCCTAAGAAGGGTAGAATTGTCGAGAATAACCCTCTTTTATTGATTGACCAGGGAAGTCCTTTCCAATATCAATTAGATATGGAAGAATTCCAATCTTGCAAAACAGGCAAAGCTAAAAAAGAAAAAACAACAAATTTAAAACCATTTCTTTTTTCTAAAGCCTGAGATGTGCAGAATCTTGTCTCTTTTGATCAGGCACATGAGACAAGATGCACTAACCAACACAATTTAAGTTGTTCTTGGGTGAACAATAATCTTTCCACCAAGTTCTTTTCGATCGGAATTCATAGAACCCTGTTTCTCATAGTTTTTAGACCATAACTTTCTTTCTAATGGTCTTGTCTTGTTCTTGGAAACTAACTTCTTTGACGAAGATAAAATCTTACATACCTCAGCGGTCTTTTGAACAAGTTTGAGCTTGTTTGCTAATCGATTCGCTCTTCGTTGAAGTTTCTTGAAATGCCTCAATTTATGTTTGTACTTAAAACACTTTGACAGCTCATGACCTTTGAGCGAACAAATAGAGCATGTCAACCTGGAATATGATTCAGACTCCCGAGATGTGTAAGCTGCTAGACACAGAGTGGAACCCGAAAAATTTGACAGAGAGTTTCCAACAGAAAGGTCAATTTTTTCTTCCAGATTGGTTGAGTTTTCTCCTGAAAGACTATCGAGATTGATGTATGTATTGCTACAATTATCAAAATCAATATTTTCACAAAGAAGTGCAACACTTGACTTTTCGTCTTCATTAGAATCATAGTTGTCAGACATTTCATCAAGCGTTGCAGCAAGACCTTTGTTTCCAGTGTATTTTCTATGATTTGGACACTCATTTTCAAAATGTCCAAAACCTTTACACTTAAAGCACTGAGGCATATCCTCGTCATCAGTTTCATCATTATCCCCGTTTTTAGGAGGAACACGATTATGGGGTTTATCTGATGACCTGGATTTATCTCTGGAGAACCGTTTACTTCTTTTCAAAAGAAGATCCCTAAACTTTATTGTGATCAACGAGACTGACTTGTCAATATCTTCATCTGATGAATCAGCCTTAGAAAGATCATCTTAAGAGATGCAAACACTTTTACTTTTATCAAGTAATTTAGTGTTCTTTTGTGCTTTGAAAGCAACATCCTTCCCAGATTTGGATGTATGCTCATGAATAAAGATCTTTAATTTCCCAACCAGAGTATTTCTGGAAAGCGTTACGAGATTATTTCCTTCAACGATGGCATGCTTCTTAGAATCGTATCTAGATGGCAGAGATCTGAGAATCTTCATCACAATGTCTTTTTCAGTAATAGTCTTACCCAATGCAAAAGATACATTAACAACTTTAGACACTTTGTGATTAAACTCATCAAATGATTCTTCATCTGCCATATGAAGGTTCTCCCAATCAAAATTTAGGTTTTGAAGCCTAGCTTCCTTTTCACAGGTATTCCCTTCAAATACGGTTTCTAAGATATCCCAGGCTTATTTGGACTTCGTGCAAGTAGTCACATGATGCTGAAGGTCTGGGGTAATGGCATGTATGATAGCATTTAAGCCGTCAGAATTTTTCTTTGCAGCAAAGATTTCTTCTGGACTATATCTACCAATATGCTTAGGTATAGATACATCGCCTTATGTATTAACCGGAGGATCATAGCCATTAACAACACGTACCCATGTTTGAAAATCACAAGCTTGAAGAAAAGCACGCATAACGATTTTCCACCATAAGTAGTTTGAGCCATCGAAGACTGGTGGTACGTTTATGGAGATAGAATTTATGTCCATAGAGTCAGATTGCTACAAACACAGACTTATGAGGTCTATAAACATGTTTTCCTTCTCTGACACCAATTGAAAAAACGGGGGTACAACAACCTCACCCAATATTTCGCTTAACAATCTATATGGACTAACTCCAATATACTTTTAAGAGAATAAACTAGACAGTCAGACTCAATCTTAGTAAAAAGTATATCAAAGAGTTATATCTCACTTTCTTGATTCAATCTACACTCAAACAAATATAAATATGCGAGCCTGATTGAATACAAGAGAAACAACTTAAACAGTACCAAAGACCAATGTTCAAGGATCAATCAATTTCAATCAACAACCCAAAGTTGGATTTACCAATTGATCGATACAACGCACAACCTGTGATATTTCAATTATATAACAAAATATAATGTGGAAAATAAATAACACAGACACCATAAGTTTTGTTAATGAGGAAACCGAAAATGCATAAAAACCCCGGGACCTAGTCCAGATTGAACACACACTGTATTAAGCTGTTACAGACACTAGCCTACTACAAACTAACTTCGGTCTAGACTGTAGTTGAACCCAAATCAATCTCACACTGATCCAAGGTACAGTTGCGCTCCTTACGTCTCTGATCCCAGCAGGATACTACGCACCTTATTCCCTTAGCTGATCTCACCCACAACTAAGAGTTGCTACGACCCAAAGTCGAAGACTTTAATAAACAAATCTGTCTCACACAGAAAAGTCTACAGGAATAGATAAATCCGTCTCCCACAGAAATATCTACAAGTTTTGTTCCGTCTTTTGATAAATCAAGGTGAACAGGAACCAATCGATAACCCAGACTTATATTCCCGAAGAACATCCTAGAATTATCAATCACCTCACAATAATCTTAATCAAATAGCGAAACAAGATATTGTGGAATCACAAACGATGAGACGAAGATGTTTGTGACTACTGTTCTATCTTTCCTATCGGAGAAATTAATCTCAAGCCAATCTTACGATTGTACTCAAATACGATAGAAACAACAAGATCAGATCATGCAACTAGAGAGAAAATAGTTGGGTCTGGCTTCACAATCCTAATGAAGTCTTCAATTCGTTAGCCAACAGGGTCTCGAGAGAAACCTAAGGTTAAAGGAGAATCGACTCTAGCTTATACAACTAGTATCACATAGGAGGTGTGGGGATTATGTTTCCCAGTTGCAAGAGTTCTCCTTTATATAGTCTCCAAATCAGGGTTTGCAATCTAAGTTACCTTGGTAACAAAGCATTCAATATTCACCGTTAGATGAAAACCTGATTAGATTCAAGATAATATCTTTCAACCGTTAGATCGAACTTAGCTTGTCATACACAAATGAAATGCACGTTCATTTAGGTTTGGGTAACCATACCTAAACGTATACACCTAGTTGGTTCAAAAATAGTTAACCAATGGTTAGCCATTTGAGCACTTTCATATCAACCTTATTCATCTTCACCATAACTAGTTCAAGTGACTCAAATGAACTAGCTAGGGAGTAGTTCAATTGTTAGATCTCATAGAAGTATACAAGACACAATCGAAGCAAAAACGATTTTGATTCACTCGAATCAATTCATGAACATTATAGCCACGGTTTGCAAATATGCATTCCTTAATTTATAAATGTCTTAGTTCACGAATAAACCGTTTTTAGAAAATAACCCACTTAAGTACGCATACGGGTACGCATACTTAAGTACCCGGATTGAGCTTGTTTTCACTTCACAAACTCTAGCAGAAATTCACGGGATGTGAACTTCCGACAGTACGCTACAGGTACACGGACTTAGCTCCGGTTATCCTAAACCAGTAAAGTACGCATACTTTGGTTCAAGGATTTTTGACTCACACAAGTATGAGTTCACATACAATGTTTATATCCAATCATGGTTATATATTCTAAACTCCCATTTCAATCATTGAAACATTCTTAGAGGATGTTATATAGTTGTTATCCACAAATTATTTTTCATCAAAGCGATTTTCAAGAAATTGAAATGTTCAACATGACTTCCGTCACGAGTAAAGATGAACTTTGCTAAAGAGAAAGATTACCAACACATATTTCGAGAAATAGATAAGCGAGATAAACTCGGCTCGAAATAGCAAATGTGTATAATCGAAGTCTATATAGCAATACGACTTTTGTCTCAAGATAGGAGATAGAGTAGATAGACTTTTGAGTGATAGATAAGTTCAAGTCTCCACATACCTTTTTGTCGATGAAGTTCCACCTGTTCCTTGAGTAGTTCTTCGCCTTTGTATGATGAACATCGTGGAGTCTAGAGCTCAACTACACTTACTATCCTAGTCCGAGACTTAGCTATATATAGATTAGAAATCAAGACTTATAGTTTTGGCAACTAAACTTGACAAACAAGCTTGAGATAGCAATGCTTGCGAGTTCGACCGAGCAGTGCTCTAACATAAGCGAGTTAAACTCAGCTCGAAATATCAAATGTGTATAAAGTAAAGTCTATATAGCTATACGACTTTTTTCTCAATAGGAAATATAATAGAAATAGACTTCTGAGTGATAGATGAGTTCAAGTCTCCACATACCTTTTGTTGATGAAGTTCCACAAGCTCCCCTTCGTAGTTCTTCGTCTTTAATCGATGAACGCCGTGAAGTCTAAAGCTCAACCAAACTTTCTATCATAATCAGAGACTTAGCTATAAGTAGACTAGAAATCAAGACTTATAGTTTTGACAACTAAACTTGACAAACAAGCTTGAGATAGCAACGCTTACGAGTTCGACCGAGCAATGCTCTAACAGGAACAACCTCCTGGTTTTGTTGATCCTAAACACCCTACTCATGTTTGTCCACTTCAAAAATATCTATATGGACTTAAGCAAGATCCAAGAGCCTGGTTTGAAAGGTTTAGTGGATATCTACTCAAATATGGTTTCTCCAACTTTGGCTGTGATGATTCTATGTTCATTTTTCATAAAGCATCTGACAGAATGATTCTTTTGGTGTATGTTGATGATATTATTCTTGTGGGTACCTCTGATTCATTACTTACTTCTTTCATATCTTGTCTCAAGAATGATTTTCCATGAATTACCTTGGTTCTTTACATTAATTTTTAGGGATTGAAGCTCATTTTGATTCTTCTGCTACTAAATTGCTTCCGACTCATAACAAGTATTCTTTAGAATGCTTAAGAAGCATGATATGCTTGGTTGTAAACCTTGCAAAATTCCAGTAGCTTATGGTCAGAGAGTCTTTGCTTATGCTGGTGAAGTTTTGAAAGATGCTTTTCCCTTTAGAAGTCTGGTTGATGGCTTACAATATTTGACTCTTACTAGGCCTGATATTAGTTATGATGTGAATTATGTCAGCCAGTTTATGCACTGCCCAACAAACATTTATCTGAAACTTGCTAAAAGAATTCTCATATACTTAAAAGGGACTCTTGGACAGGGAATAACTATTGGTAGTGGAAATTTCTCTGAAGTTGTAGCTTATTGTGACAATGATTGGGTTGGTTGCATTGATACCAGAAAGTCTACTTCTGGTTATTATGTTTTTTTGTGTGGTAATATTGTTTCCTGGTCGTCTAAAAAGCAACAAACTATCTATCGATCTTCTACAAAAGGTGAGTACAAGGGACTTGCAAATGCAACTGCTTATCTGTTTGAGGAGTTATCTGTCAGATTGTGTCTTCCCTGCAAACTTTTTTGTGACAATTTAGGTTCTAGTTGTCTCACTGCAAATCCAATTTTTCATGCACAAACCAAGAACATTGAGGTGGATTATTATATGATTCGTCATTTGGTTAGATCTAGTTTCTCAAGATCTCTTACATTCACACTCTTAGCCAGATTGCAGATTTGTTCACTAAAGGGTTATCAAAGTTTCAGTTTAGGATTCGTAAGGACAAACTTATGCCTCTTATCAGGACATCAGTAGGGGGTGTGGGATGTTAGCTCAGTTATATATTGCTGATGAGGCAATCCAATCCATAACATGCGGGCCACTAATATAATGACATCTGGTGTGTATGACATCCCTTATACAGCTGTATAACATAACTATTTTTCTGTTACAGTCGGTTATTTTCATCACATCCTGTTTTCTTTATTTTCCGTTCTGTTGAAGTCAAGTCTATATAAGACTGAGTCCTGTATTTTTCCTTCTTAACTTTTACAATCAATACAAACTCTTTTTTACAGTCTCTTTGTACTTACTATTATTTATCTTTTTGGACTCAACTTCAGCTCATCGATCGATGAAATATAACCCAAAATAACATGAGATGCAGTTCAACATAGCCTTTTCATTACAATGATAGGAAAAAAACTCAATCGGTTGTTTATGTATCAAAAAACACATAGAGTGTTGCTAGTTTTGCTAGATTTATTCTTGTTCTAGCCAAATTTAATAGGTTGTTCCATAAACGAAAAACAATGTAAAGGTTCGGTTAAGTTTTATTTTATTTTTCTAGTCGAACCCCAATACAAATAAAAACAAAAAATGCAAAATATAATAAAATAAAATAAAAATTGTTGATTAAATTTAAGTTTAACTTAATCAATTCATGGAATTAGGACATCCTAGGATAGATGGCGGAAGAACATAATAACCCCCCTTAAATTTTGAATGATCCCCAGACAGTTGTTCTTGTTTTATCTATCTTGTCCGGTTATTGTTAGGGAAGAAATTGGGGATTTGAGCCTAAAGGCGTAAAAAGAAAAAAAATACGATAAATTTTATTCTCAGGTCCAACGAGAAAAAATATAGTTCTGGTGCCTGAAATTGTGTGAAATTTTTTCAATTTTTTTTAGAAGGGAACATTAATTAAATAGCTTTTGAATCCAAGGCCTTCACAAATACCCAAGTCCATTTGTAAAGAACCCATATCTGGGATTTACCCTCCCACATATTAGGGGATATTTTCTGTTGCAGTTGGTATTGTTTTTCATTGCCGATTGTTGCAGTCGGTATTGAAAAATAAACTCGACTGCAACAAATAGTATCTCCCAGTTCGTGAAGGTATCCCCCAATTTCTCCACCTTTATAAATGCCCATGCATTTTAGAAACCTTATCCATTTAAAAATAAGATTACCTAAATACCCTCTTTCAAGGACAATTTTCCTTATCCATCATATGTGATATATTTCTTTATTATAAAAAACAACAAATTCATTTTTCTATTACTCCACCACCACCACCACTCAATAACCACCTCCAACTCCACCATCATTCTACCACCACCGCCACTCCTCCGCCACCCCGACCACCATGCCGTTGTCGCCCATGCCGCCACCGCAATCTGGTGTCAACAATCCAAGTTGATACCAAGATCTAGTGTCAATAACTCAAGTTATACTAAAATTGAAAATCTGGAAAAAAAGTTAGCTTTAGATTATAACGTCAACAACCAAAGTTAATACCAAAATCTGGGATTAATAACCAAAGTTGATACCAAAACTGAAAATTTAGAAATAAATTAGGTTGAAATTATGTTTTCAATAAACAAATTTTGACATCATAGTCTGGTGTCAACAAGTTGATAGCAAAATTAAAAATTCATAAATAAGTTAGGTATAATTTATGATGTCAACAATCCAAGTTGAACCAAAATAGGTGTCAACAATCAAAGTTGACATCATGATATGGTGTCAACAGCCAAAGTTGATACCAAAACTGAAAATTCAGTAATAAGTTAGGTTCAGATTATGACGTCAACAAGCCAAGTTAGATACTTAAATCTGGTTTGTCAACAACTCAAGTTGACATCATCATTTGGAGCCAACACACCGAGTTGACACCAAAACAAGAATAAAAAAAATAACCTTTTTACATGTGACAGTTTAAATTAGAACATGTAGAGCCAATACAAGTGTAAACTAGAACATGTAGATCCACTATAACGTTCTCAAGCCCCTACAATCTAAAGATCATTTTTACATACATGAATGAGTGAACTTGGTGTGAGTCGAACATGAATCATCTGACGTGGAGTCAGCCATGCTGCCATTGCACCACAAATTCAGTGTATCACAATTCGTTTACATATCTTCCTAGTATCACCTTCTATAAAAATCAAAATGAAATGTATTGTCTTGTAAACACTTTATTCTTAGTGCAAGTTAATCATTTGTTCAACCTTAAAGAATTTATCAAAACCTCGAGTACTAAAATTATTATGATCTTAGCATACCCAGGATCAATGTAACCTATCCTCTATGCTCCCATGCAACTATAATGAATATTTTTTAGTGGACAATTGTTTCTTTGAAACTTAAGGCAAACAATATACAAAACTTTAACCCAAAAACTTTCAACTGTGAAACATAGTCAAGGAAGCTAATCCATGTATGTAGAAAACTAAAAAATGTCTACTGTATTCTTGTTTGATATTTCAAAAGTTTCACTGAAGATGCAAGTGACAAATTATAGTCGCTTAAACTCCCATTATCTCATATAAAACGTATATGTACAATGTTAGATGGTAACCTAATTGAAGTTATCATCAAAATGAAAGCATAGTTCAGAATCAAGACATTTCTGGTAGATTAAATTAAAGAAAAAAGAGGGTGAAGATACAAGTAAAACAACAAAAGTCATTGCAATTAGATAAAATATGTACGGTAAATGTAATATGAGACTCCTCAATCTCTGGAATATCTACGCGTCCTGCAATTTCCAACTATAAAAATAAAAATAAAATATAAGACTAATAAATATTTATATGTTTTCAGTTTCAATGCATTAACTCGTTAGTTAAACGACCAATGTAAAAATATCAGCTCAAAGTTCACTATCAACAACATTCGGCACTGAAATTTCTATTGCAATGTAAGCGAATCAGCGATTCTATGTTGCCTAAATGACTAGAGATTCATATTCAGTAGAATCTGGATAAGTTTGTTTCCATGGAGTATAAAAACTGAGATAACTATGCTCAACAATTCAAGTTATCAACCTAAGTTAGCTGCAATAACACGCAGACAGAACGTGGTTGGGTTTGAGATGCACATTTTAAGAATTCTACCCACAACATTGCCATTTTCCGAATCTATAGAACAAAAAAATTACCAGAAAAATCAGTACCTCACCAAACATTATTTACAAACTAGCCGTATACACAGACAAACATTGGATAAAGAATAAGGCAGTACTACAAACACAATTCGAGGATTCATGTTTAACTATAATGCATGTGGATTCAAGAATACAATCAGCAACATTATCATATCTAACACCACCAAAAACAACAATTCAGACCTATAATTGTATCTCATACCAATTAAACATTTTGCATCTTCCACCATGTCCGCTAAAACTCTGTTTCTGCTCTTACAACAACAAAACCAATGCTACTATCACCACTACCTTCACTACTACAAAAAAAAATCCACCACCATCACCTCCACTGCAACAACATCCACCACCACTACAACAACAAGCAACAATACTAGTGCTGCAACATTCACCACCACTGCTGCAATTACACCTGCCACCACCATCACCACCACAACAACAACATCCACTACCACCGGTACAACACTGTTGCAAACATTATTACTACCACAAACCCCAACAACATCACCAATACCACTGAATTTAGTATCACAAAATATCACTAACAACACACGTCACCACACCACCAGTAACACCACCATTCAATTTGGTGAATGATACATATTACTATTATTGACATCCAACAACATTCAACATCGGTTATAAAAACCTAATTACGACCATTTTATCTTTACTGAGTTACATAATCAAACACACATCCAACTTATGCGAGATTCAAATCAAATGGATATGTCTAGGGTTTTTAATACAAACCTGATCTGTAGCTTTTTATGGAATTTGTCTGGTTTGATTCTCTGATTTAACTTGAAATTACCAGAGTTCAAAACCTAAAATAACATCTTTCGATCTCCTAAATCTTTAGATGATATTGAAATCACTAATAATAGAAGGGAAAAAAAAAGTGAAGAGGAAGAAAAAGTATACAAGCTACTGAGGATGATGCTTAAAACGATCGAAGATCTCCCTCTCTCTCTCAATATCAAATCTCAAACCGCTAAAATTTCTTTCCTTCTCGCTCTCAAATGGAACAATAGTAATTAAGTACTAAAATATATACACATGAGGGTAAAATTGGTATTACTGGCTTTTCTTCTACATTACTCAGGGGTATATGTATAATTTCCAAGGGGTATTTATAAAGGTCAATCAAAAGGAAGGATATTTATTCAATTTCCACTTTTTAGAATGAATTTAGCTCTTTTCATATAAATGGAAACATCGTTTAAAAGAGGGATATGCATATATCACATTCTTTAAAAAGAGGATACACGCAGCAGTATTGAACCACTTAATTGGTTTTTGTATATGTTGTACAAAGAAATTTCATAAATGTTTAACAGGATGAAAATTTTACTTGAAAGTATCATTTCGCCTTTTCAGTCAGCTTTCTTACCTTTTAGGTAAGTGGCTGACAACAAAAACAAAATAGGAAATCAGGAGTTAAAATTGATACGTCGAAACCTTTGGCATAGACAGTAGGGAAATTAATAGGTGCAATGACTGCTCTAGGTTTTTCAAAGGTCTAGTGCACAGTTGCAATATATCTTAGCTTTTCATTGCCCTTTACTTAACGGGGGTCAAAAAGATTATTTTCAATATACAAGAGGGTTAAGGCAAGAAGATTACATTTCCTTGATTTGTATGGAGGTTTTTCAAGATTTCTTCTTGCTAAAGAATCTTCTAAGGAAATTCAGGCAACAATATTTTCATATACTATATGGAAGTTTATCATAACTTGGGGGAAACTCTGTAGGTATAAAGATGTAGATGGACTAGACGGTTGAGATGTAAATGTTTTGAACCAAGCATTACTAATCAGAGTAGCTTAATGAATCTGTACTAACTCATAAGCTACATGGGTTAGAGCCATACAAGCAAAATACTTCAAGGGTAAAGTATGCTGCATTCTAAAGAGAAAACTATTTCATCTTGGGCTTGGAAAGGGGTGCAAAGAAATGTTGAATTTGTAAGAGACAATAGCTTCTAGAAAGTAGGCAAATGAAGTAAGACTAGAATATGGGTAAATATATGGATTATGGGTCTCGACAGTTTACCATTGTCAAGTACAATTGTAGCTGATCATAGTGATTATGTTTGGGAAAGTGAGTTAATTGATGCATAAACATGAAAGGAAGAGACGCATAATATTCAGCACTTGTTGGACTTGAATACAACCACATCTGTTGTGTAAATATGAGTTCCAAATAACAATGAAGGCAGACTCATTTGGAAGTTAATTAGGTATGAATGCTTTTCTCTTAAATCCGTCATACACAATGAACTGCATGCTATAAGTCTGGAAAATATTCAAGTTTCGAACACTACGAAGAACACCAATATGAAACGGAAAAACTTTTGGGGAATAAAAACTTAGGGTCAAACATTTTCTTTTGGAAGTATCTCACTGGTGTCCTTCCTACAAAACAAAGGTTAGCTAGAGTCTGTGTCTATATTAAT
Organism: Papaver atlanticum; assembly: GCA_023531105.1. Classification (NCBI taxonomy): domain Eukaryota; kingdom Viridiplantae; phylum Streptophyta; class Magnoliopsida; order Ranunculales; family Papaveraceae; genus Papaver; species Papaver atlanticum. Next base: position 2,432,507 of record JAJJMB010006306.1, read on the forward strand.
CAGTTATGTCCACTCTTCAAGAAGTTCAATAAAAGCATACGCCCACTATTCAAGCATTTCAATGAAAGCATACGCCACATATTATTTACCTTCCCTTTTTCAAAAGCAATCTGGATGATAGTTCCGGGAGGTATTAGAATTATACATAATCAAAGTTTGAACATTTAAAACAGTGAAAAATTCAAAACAAAATAACCTAGTTATGGTTGTCACATGTAGCATATGGAAGGAAAGGTGTGATAGTGTCTTTTAAATTGTGAATCCAGAACCAAAGACTAAAACAGTGAAAAATTCAAAAAAGAATAATTTAGTTATGGTTGTCAAGTGCAGCATATAAAAGGCAAGGTGTGACTGTGTCTTTTAGACTGTGAACCCAGAACCAAAGATTATAGCTACAAGAGCTATCAGCATTGCTTCATATCTTGTTTCTGTTGGAAAAAATAGTAGTGATTGCGAAAAAAGAGTATCTCCTGTCATTAATACTGTAAAACCTATTTGGAAACCTCCCAATTCCTCTTGCTTTACTATAATTGTGATGCTTCTTTCATTTCTAGTAATGCACATATCGGTACTATCCAAGTACCTACAATATTTTATAGGTACTTGGATAGTACTGAAGCATAAAGAGGGTTAATATGACTCATAGCAAGCGGTATGCATAGATTTCCTAGAAGCATTAGAATGGTGTAAATAGTTCTAGATGACATACATTATCACTTATACGGATCTTCCAAGTATTGCGCATTACATCAACAACTCAGACTCAACCATTGCTTGGGAAACTGAAATCATACTCTTAAATGATTTGAGTCTTTTAAATAGTGAACTACAATGGAAATGTAGTAGAAGACAAGTTATCTAAGTTCTACCGTTTGAAGGCGAAGATCAACCGAAGCTTTTGGAGAACTTCATCAGTAAAAGGTAAGTGAAGACTGAACCACCTATCTCAAGTTATATTCACTTTCTATTATTTTGAGACGATGTCGCATAACTAATTAGACTAGTATACAAAGACAAGAATTTTGAGTCAAGTTTATCTTGATAATTTCTCGAAATATAATGGCTAAGCTTAATGAACATTTGTTCATACTTGATGAATTTCGGTTTAGGACAATTTATTGTTTGGAATCAAAATGGTGATGTAAGTTTATCATTAGGAAATAGCCTGGAAAAGTGATATGTGTCATTGATGTTATTAAGGAATGTTTCGATTTGATTTAGAGAAATATAGAACTACTATTGATTCGGATACAAGACAGTGGTATCAGTTTTACTGGGAAAACTGTTATAAGTCTGAACCCGTATTACATGTATTCGTACAAGTAGCGGAGTAGCTATATAAATATTGACTTACAGATTAATGGTAAACATATTCTTATGTATATCATATTAAACATTTGTATGACTCGTGAAACCGGATAGGTGTGCATACTCGTATGCAAACTTTTCTTGAACTGTGGTTACGAACTGGGGGTGAGTATCCAAACCAGTACGTAAGATTAAACAGTTTCGTGTTCTAGAACTCGGTAGCGTTTCCAAACTGGTACGCAAACCGATACAGTTATGCGAACTCTAGAACCAGTACAATCTTTGAGTTTCCAAACCGGTACGCAAACCTTAAAAGTTCTGTGAACTCCGGAACTTAGGTTTGTTGGATAGTTTTCAAACTGGTATGCAAACATAAAAAGTTCTATGAACTCCGGAACTGGGTTTTGGTATAAAGTTTCCAAACCGGTTTGCGAACTGTGACTGAACCGACTCACGGATTACTATGTATTTATATTCGTACATCTACTAATCACGTCGATTATACTTTCAAGTGTGTTTAAATTATTTCTTCGAGATAATTAACATTTGATTAATTCTCTATAAACACCAGACTTAAATGATCACATGTCTGTGACTCGGAGTTAATGTCTCGCGTGTTCATAAAAATGAAGATTAAGCTTTTAAGTTCATACCGGCTAGTTTCGACTAACCATGTTGAACATAGTCTTTGTACACGGTTCGGTTACGGTCTCACCTAACCAGAGTGTATATCTTGTTCATGTAAATCATATTGAAAGTTTCATCTAACGGTGAATATATGTTGCTTGGTTCCAAAGATTTCTTAGCTTAAACCTAAAGCAACCTATGCTTTGAATGTCTATAAAAGGGGAACTCCAAGCAACTAGGATCTTTAAATCCTGACACTACTTTTTGGTGTGTCCTAGTTGTATCAGAGTCGTCCTCTCCAGAAACACTTTTAGGGTTTTGCGACTATAAAGACTTCATTGTGATTCGTGAAGCCAGGGCCAGTTATCTTTCCTTGATAACTCGAGTATCCTGATCTTGATTGTTTGCATATTTTAATCCAACGATGAAGATAGATAGTGATCATCAAAGTTCTCTTCGTCCCAGAATTTGTTGATTCCACAAGTTTTATATTTATGAGGTGAATAATAATCTAGGATGCACTTCGGGTTGCATAAGTCCGGATTTTGAGGATATCTAGACTTTTGTCTTGCTATCGATTTCCGTCACCTTGATCATTCGTTTGATTTTGATCATGCGTTTGATCGTAATCAAAAAATAAATTATATAGGATTTGGTTTAAAGTCTTCAATTGAGTAGAAGCAACTCTTAGTTGGTGTGACGTCATCTAAGGGAATCAATTACGCGGAGTCCTGCTCGGATTCAAGAGGCGTAAGAAGCGCGACTGTACCTTAATCAGTGAGATACCTTTTAGGATCAATTACATTCCAGTCCGAAGTTAATTGGTAGTAGGCTAGTGTCTGTAGCGGCTTAATACATTTTGGTGTTCAATATGGACTAGGTCCAGGGGTTTTTCTGCATTTGCGGTTTCCTCGTTAACAAAACTTCTGGTGTCTGTGTTATTTCTTTTTCCGTATTATATTGTTTTTCTTTATAATTGAAATATCACAGGTTGTACGTTGATCAATCACAGTAGAGAAATCCGACCTTGTTTGTTGGATACGACTTGATCGATTCTTGGATATTGGTCTTTGGTACAATCCAAGTTATCTCTTCGTGATTAGGTTCACGGATTCAATTCTGTAGACGTTCTAATCGCAAGAGATAGATACATAACTCTAAGATAATCTTCTTTGATTGAGTTTCACTCTCGGAGTTGTATTGAGTTTGTCCATACAGACTTCCTAAGAAAAAAGTGGTGGTGTATTTTCGTACCCTCGCGTTTTCATAAAGGACTGTTATCTTTGTTTATTGACAAGTCAAAACTAAAGAGCTTTGAATCCTTTGATAGAATTATCCAAAAATGGAAGAAATGATTAAGGGATGTAAGAGTAAAATTCTCTCCCAACCTAGTAAACTAGTGCTCAGTAAATCAGTCTTATCTAATCTCCCTGTTTATCAAATGTGATGTTTAATGTTATGTAAAAAAATAACACATCGAATAAATGCTACCCAATGTGAATTTTGGTAGGAAAAAAGAAGCTAATTTTCCCTAGGATTTTTATATCAAGTCATGTAACTATCTTTGATAACCTTTAACTATGAGAGGTCTGGGATTCAAGGAGGATAATTTCTTTGCTAAATATTTGCTCGGTCAGAATTATTAAATCTATATACTTTATAAATAACATTATTTTCAGAGTAAGAAAATGTGCTAATGCATTATACATTTGGAAGTGTATTCTGCAAGAAATTTCTCTGATCTAAAACTATACTTGTTGGGAAGTGAGAGATGGTCAGTTATTCAATATTTGGAATGATAACTGGATACCTAATCTCACAAATACTTTAGATCACCTATATTCTAACACGAACAACCTTTTAACACTTGCGTCAAATCTTATCGATCTTGACACAAATAAGTGAAACTTTGTTACTATCATCTAATTTCCTCGTAATATAGCACAAAAAGGTCTTGATATCAAAAATGCAGATGAACCAAGGTAGATATTTACTAACAATTGAAATTTTTCAGTAAAATCTGTGTATGACAACCTCAATGAGGTGGAATCTTTTCCATCTATTACATTGAATTTTTTGAAATCCTTTTGGAAACTGGATTTACCACAAAGAATTAAACCTTTTCTTTCGAAGTGCATCTGCCTGTGAAACAAATTCTGACAAAATGTGCATCTTTTGCAGCTAGAAAACAAAGACTTTTTACCTGCTTTAACAATTCAGAATGCTTTTGTATGTAGACTACAATAATTACTGGATAGCAGAATGCAATACTGGTCCTAACACTAAAGTAGAAGCTACAAAGTGCTGATTAACCTCAAAACAGATACATATTAGAATTTTTCAAGATGAAACTAGTACTTCTCTGCAAACTTCAATTGCGATTCAGAGAGACCGAAATGATTGGTGTCTTTTAGCCACTGTAAATTCTAATAAGCTTGTAAAAAAGAATATCTCTATTAAACCTAAAATATCCTGGAAAGCACGCATTCCCAGAATCAAATAAAATTAAACTTTGACATTTGACTTATCTAGTTAGCTTGGATTCAGACTAATCATTAGAAATGATAAGTCTGGATCTTCACAGTAGAAGTTAAGAAGTTAAGTCTGGATCTTCACAGCAGAAGGGCGGGAACATGCAGAAGCTTTAGATCTATTACAAGGAGATAAATGAGCAATAAAACTAAATTTGAAGAATTTTTGGGTAGAAGGAAATAACAAAAGAATTTTAGATTTCACCAATAGGGAATAAACACCCATGAAATTGTGGAATCAAACAATAATAAAGAAGGAAATGCAAATCCTAGCTTTGTGAGATTACTTATTTAGGTTTCAATTTCAAAGAAAGATCTTAAAATCAAGCATCAGATAAACTAGCAAAGCAAGCAAAAATCCCTGACCAACATCAGCTTTGGCAAACAGAGATGCCAAACTTTCTTTGATAATATTTGCTTTTGGATAATTCAAATTGCATGAACAATAATTCTAATGTAATTCATATCGTTTATGTTTCTAAAATAATTTATGGTGAAGATGAGATATGGAAACCTCGATAGCACTTTGTGCTTAATTACGGGCAACCTTCCTCATTTTTTTTCGTTTTTTTTTCTCATGTATATAAATCCAATTCAAGAAAAAGAAATGGTCAAAAACTCAACAAAACTCTGAAAAGTGGATACAAACCGCCTGAAACAATTATTTTGATCAACTGAAAGTTCAGCAAAAAAAACATGTGATCTAAGCCGAATGGATGTTGGCTTATTAAAATCGGCTGATGACTCCGAGCTGAACTGACTCTCTAAACTAGGTGATCGGATCAGTCAGACGAATAACTCGTAATCCAAACAATTCACACATTATCCTCAACACCCGAAATTGAACTCGGAGTTTGAATCAGACGCACATAATACGCCTATCCATATAATTCAGTCTGATTCGCGAATAAATTCGGCGAGCTCATTAACTAGTTATTCCGTCTTACGGTACATGATTGGTAAATTTTATATCCGTCTGATATAAAAAGGTCAGCTACTTTTCGAGACAACAATAATAATAATCAATGATAGCATTGACCCATCCAGTCCTTTACACTGGTCCACTCACTCCCACTCTACTCTGTACATTTCACTCTATTCTCCACACTCTCACTCTCCATTTAAGAAGAAAAACACAAGAACATTGAAGACATCACATAATGCATAGAAAAACTTGAAACAATTACTAACCAAACATTCTCATTCTCTGTAATGGCTACTACTTCATCAATCTACTTCATTTCCTCCCTTTCCTTCTTCTCGTTCTTCATCTTTACTTCTTCTTTACAAGAAACAGAAATTCTTCTCACTTTCAAAAACTCCATTCAAGACCCAAGTAATTCTCTCTCTACATGGTCTAATAGTTCACTTACCCATTTTTGTAACTGGGTTGGAATAACTTGCTCAACCAAAACCCCTCCATCAATCACTTCTCTGAATCTTCAAAATCTTAATCTTTCTGGCCAAATCTCTTCTTCAGTCTGTAAACTTCCAAATCTTTCTCATTTAAATCTTGCAAATAATGTCTTTAATCAACCCATTCCTCTTCATCTTTCTCAGTGTAGTTCTTTACAATCACTTAATCTTAGTAATAATCTCATATGGGGAACTGTTCCAGATCAAGTTTGTTTGTTTAGTTCCCTGAAAGTTCTTGATGTTAGTAAGAATCACATTGAGGGTAAGATTCCTGATAATCTTGGAAATTTAAAGAATTTAGAAATACTCAACTTGGGTAGCAATTTATTTACAGGTAATCTTCCTTCATATGTTTTTGGTAATCTTACTGAACTTGTTGTTCTTGATTTATCTGAAAACCCTTTTCTTTCAAGTGAAATCCCTGTTGAGATTGGGAAGTTTGGAAAACTCAAGCAGCTTTTGTTACAGAAATCTGGTTTTTATGGTTTGATTCCTGATTCTCTTGTGAGTTTACATGGGTTAGAAATTTTAGATCTTTCTCAGAATAACTTAACTGGTGTAATTCCTCCTGGACTTGGATTGAGTCTTAAAAATTTGGTATCTTTAGATGTTTCACAGAATAAGCTATCTGGGTCATTTCCAACTGATGCCTGCACTGGAAAAGGACTTATAAACTTAAGTTTACATACAAATTTCTTTACTGGTTCAATATCGGAATCTCTTGAAGAATGCTTGAATCTCGAGAGATTTCAAGTTCAGAACAATGAGTTTAGTGGGGATTTTCCTAAGCAACTTTGGTCGTTGCCGAAAATTAAGCTAATTAGAGCAGAGAACAATAGGTTTTCAGGTGAAATACCTGATTCAATTTCCAATGCTGCTAATTTAGAGCAAGTGCAGATTGATAACAACAAGTTTACTGGTATGATTCCTCGAGGTCTTGGTTTGGTTAAGAGTTTGTACAGATTTTCTGCATCAGTTAATAGTCTATATGGTGATCTTCCTCCGAATTTTTGTGACTCTCCTGTAATGAGTATCATTAATCTTTCACACAATTTGTTCTCTGGGAGAATTCCCCAGCTTACAAAATGTAGAAAACTAGTCTCTTTAGCTTTAGCTGATAATAGTCTTGTTGGAGAAATCCCGGCTTCTCTAGCTCACTTACCAGTTCTAACATACCTCGATCTTTCGGATAATAATATCACTGGTTCTATTCCACAAGAGCTACAGAATCTTAAGCTTGCTCAATTCAATGTATCTTACAATAAGCTCTCGGGTAAGGTTCCATTATCCCTTATTTCTGGTCTTCCTGCTTCATCCCTGGAAGGAAACCCTGATCTCTGTGGACCTGGTTTACCAAATTCTTGTTCTGATGAGAGTGGTAAACCACCTGCTCGGCACTCCAAGTTGGCCTACAAACTGATAATGGTGGCTTTTGCTGTTGTTATCATGGTTTTTGCTACTATATTATCAATAATGTACTGGTCGTCTAACAGAAAATCCCGTCGAAGTAACTGGAATTCTGTGTTTTTCTATCCTTTAAAAATTACGGAAGACGATATAATGAGGGTAATTGAAAGCAAGGTTGCATTGCAAGGCAGAGGAACGTTCGGGGGTGTTCACGTTATCCAATCACCTAGTGGTGAATTCTTTGCAGTAAAGAAGTTGATGAACAATGGTTCTTTGTCCTTAAAAAAATTGAAAGCTGAGACGAAGACATTAGCTAAGATCAGACATAAGAACATCACTAAGTTGCTTTGTTTTTTTCTGCTGGAGGATTCAGTCATTTTGATATATGAATTTGTACCGATGGGAAGTCTAGGAGATCTAATTTGCAAATTAGATACTCGACTAGAATGGAGTGTTAGGTTAAAGATTGCCATTGGAGCTGCTCAAGGATTAGCTTATCTTCATAAAGATTATGTTCCACAGTTACTGCATAGGAACATCAAATCAAGAAACATTCTTTTGGATTCAGATTTTGAACCAAAACTCACTGATTATGCACTTGATCGAGTAATGGGAGAAGTCGGCTATCAATCAACAGTTACTCCAAACATGACTTCTTCTTGTTATATTGCACCAGGTATGAGAATATCCAAAACTTCTCCTGTCAAGTTATAAGTTCTTTGACAAGCTAGTTATCTCTAGTATTGCCAGTATGCTATTTTAGTGGGTAATTAGAAAGCAAAGAAATTTTGCAGCTTACCCTTTAGTGTTCTTCTTTTATGTGAGCGTATAATTGAACTTCAAAATTCTATTTCTAATGAAGTGTAGATCTGCATATGATTTACTCTACCACTATATGACACCAGTTAGGCAATGCACAGCACATACCAAATTGATAAATGTGCCACGTTCATATGCTTGCTCCACACTACTAAGCCTGCTGTTTCAGAAGAGCAAAAGGAATTTTGTCTGTCAATATTTCAGAATATTCATGGCTGGACCAAGCAAAGCCTTAATCGAATAAGTAATGCATAGATTATCTTGTTTTATGCTAAGATTGTTCAACTGTCTTACAATTGTTTTTACACCGATTGCAGAACAAAGTTGCAGTAAGAAAGCTACTGAGCAAATGGATATATACAGCTTTGGTGTTGTGTTGTTAGAGCTAGTAACAGGTCGGAATGCTGAGGTAACACAAGCAGAAGATTCGTCTATTGATGTTGTGAAATGGGTTCGAAGAAAAATCAACACTACAAATGGAGCAGGTCAAGTTCTAGATCCTAAAATCTCAAATTCATTCAATAATGAGATGGTGGGTGTTCTAGATATTGCTCTTCTCTGCACTTGTGTTATGCCTGAGAAAAGGCCTGCAATGTCTGAAGTCGTAAGATCACTTCAGTCACTAGATTCCAGGACTCAAATCTCAAGTACCTTTTGTAGTGAAACTGAATTATCTACTCCATCCAAGACTTCAGTCCAAAACAGAAATTAATGTAGAAGAAAGAATTACCTATTTCCTTCTTATTTTTCTGGCTCAATCTCGAGTTCCAAGTATAGTTCATTTCTGGTCTTTTTGTTTGTTTATGTCTACTCAATGGTAGGGCAATCCTTGTCTGACATTGATTCATAGTAAATTCAGCATTACCTGTTTACATTACGTAACAAATTTGAAATTAAATATAATGTGGGCGGTCCCTGCATCAATCAATTACATGAAGACACTCTGAATCAATTATATTGGATGTGGTTATGGCCCGTCGGCCCCTTATTTGGTGTTCTAGAATCGGCTGCCCCGGGTTAAACAGAGATTTGATAATTCTTCGCCAATAACTCTTGCATTATTTGGTCTGGTGTCTTGTGTGTGCCCGGGTGCAGGGTAACTACGAGTTGCATGTGTGCAAACAAAGTGAACTAGCATTGAAGGAGCCCGCGGTGGGATGCGAATAGCCAGTACCCCTATGACACGTAATGGGGATGGTTGTGGGGATAGCTTTTGGGGATGGGAAGCATTTTCGCCGAACTTCAAGGGTCATTTGCGTTTGCTACCACTATTTCTGACAATTTCTGACAATAGACAAGTGACAACATCTCTGACAATATATGGACTAATAACTATCGACTGCGGAAAACGAAGCTGCTACAGACCCCTCAAAAATATCCCAAATCACTCCCCAATAAGTGATATCATTTTAGACCATAGATTTAAGGAGGGTAGGGCCCGGAGAAAAACATGGGGTGGGTATTTGTGTGTGTTTGTGAGTGTGGACGAACAGTTGGGGTAATTCACAAAGTATTTTCGTGCGGAAACCGCTAGTAAGAGTTTTGGTGCCTGTTTAAATACGAAAATGTTTGACGCCCCCAAATTCCTCCCCCAACTTTTCTTTCACACTCACAACACTTTGTAAAAGGGCCTCCATATTTTCCTCCAGGTGGGGCAAGGTTGCTAATCTAGTGGTGGATGATGATGCCATCTATCGGGGGATTCGCATGGGGGCAATAGCTGGGGCGTCAAGCATTATTGGTTTGAATATAAGATATCAAGGCTTAACAACCTTAACAGATTTTCACACCCACTGACTCACCTAGGGGATGTCTGTTCCAAGACTTTTGTCGCTGAGCAAATTCATATATACACAACGCGCAATTTTATGTAAACCTCCAACATCGATCAACACAAAATCTTATTCAAACATGTTCGATGATAAAAATAGAATTAATCTTTGAGAATGTTATTTCATTCTAGTAGTTGTTTGTACCAATACTTTTAGGCACTAAACACGATTGATTTGATGATGATGATATACAATTAGGGCTAGATAACGTACAAAAAAGATAAATAGAGGAGACATCCACGGATGACTCTCGAAGGGAAAGATATTATTGATGTATGTATTACATTGATATTTCTTCGGGTTAGCTACCATAGAATTCCATATCTTCTTAGGGTTTAGGATACATACATTTATATAGTTTATGTATACCCTAATTAGGTAAACTTTATATGCAAGCAACTTGGGCAACAATATTTCTGGAAACTTCTTTCACGGGCTTGATTAGCGGACTCTTCGTCCATTTTATAGACGGTACAAACGTCACCCCCTCTTAACCTCCAACTTTTTGAGGGTAAAGAAGTTTGTTTTTCCTTTTGCATCGACCATTGACGACATAACTAGACCCCAAGCGTTTGTAGATATCACAAAGATGCCCCCAACTGTGATAACCTGCAATGAAATTTGCTCATGTGTTAGGTGAGATTTTTTTCCACGTGGTGGACTTGTGATGCTCGAGAGTTAGTCGAGTCTTGAAAGGACTGTAGTGTGCTTGCGACGGTGGAAAGGCATTTTGCTCGCAACATAACAAGGCTGTAGCGCTCGCTGCTCGGGCAGGCTGGCTGTTGCTTGTCTTTAGTACGAGTCTTTGGACCAACATGGGCGTTGGGCTCGTGGTCGAGATGAGACTTTGTGCGGATCAACACCAGGCATTGGGCTCGTGGTCAAGAAAATACTTTATGCTTGCCAAGGTGCAAGTATTTCATACTCGCGTGCAAGACGAAATTTTATGCTTGAGAAAGCAAGACTTAAGTGCTTACGTGCAAGGTGAGGCTTAAGGTGCTTGCGATGTGATGCAAGGATAAAAATTGAAGGGTCTAAGCAATCCTCATCTGCAATATCTTAAATGGATCATGTCGCTGACGAACCTCAACCAATAACTCTAACGAACTTTGAACTCGATCATGTTGTTATCTACAAACTGGATCATGTTGCTGCCCCAAGTACATATAAAAGTTTCTTGAATATATGAAATTTTGCTTCCATGCTGTAGGGAATTGAAAGACGATTCAAATGAGCCAAAAATCACTCAGTTCGGACTTAAAACGAAGAATTTATTGATGAAATAAGATTTGAACGAAGCACGCGCTGTCGCAAACGCAGCAGTGCATAATACGCTGACGTGGAACTGCTGATTGGACAAAGTGCTGACGTGGTAATTGTTGATTGGACTAAGTTTCTGACATGGAAAAGCGTCACAAAATACATATCGATGTGGTTGCTGATGTGGCAGCTGTTCTGACTGGACCTAATTGCTGATGTGGTGGTTCCATCGCCGAGGTGTCAGACTATGACTGGATTTTCGTATCTGACGTGGTAACTAGTTGGACCCGAACGGTCTGAACCAGATTGGACTGAAACTGAAACGGGTTCCACTAGGTTGGACCATGAGTCCAAGACTGAACCAGTTGATTGACTGACTGCATGGCTTGGTCTTGGTTCGGTTATGAGCGGATCGAACAGCTCGGCTCATCCTGAAGCGGCTTAAAGCAGCTTGGCTCGTAACGACGGCTTGGCTCAGTCGCTGTAACTTGGTTTGTGCTTTCTGTCACATGTTCTGCAACACTTATTACTGATACTATTCTCTAAATTTCATAACACTTTCTATTGCTGTTTTCTCCACGCTTTCTTCAATGTTTCGCAACGGTTTCTTCAACGTTTCACAACAGTTTTGCTGAACCCAAATTTTTTCTAATTCTTTCTTGCTGATTTTGCATGGAATCTCGTTCACGATATGTTCCACACTTTTCTCAATGGAAAAACACGATTGTTTTACTCGAATCCCCTTAGTCGGCGCTAATGTTTGTACCTAAAATTACTTTTAGGCACTAAACACGATTGATGTGCATGATGATGATGTAAACTTAGGGCTAGATAACGTATAAAAAGACAAATAAGGAGACAAGAATTTAACATGGTTCGGCGAGTGATGCCTATATCCACAGATGAATCCCGAAGGGAGACATATTATTGATGTATGTATTACATTGGTATTATTTCTTCGGGTTAGCTAACATAGAATTCCATATCTTCTTAGGGTTTATGATACATGTATTTATATAGTTTAGGTATACCCTAATTAGGTAAACTTCATATGCAAGCAACTTGGGCAACAAGATTTCTTGAAACTTCTGGAATCTTCTTTTACGGGCTAGAAGGGCTTGATTAGCGAGCTCTCCGTCTATTTTTATAGATGGTACAAACAATAGTACTTTATTTTCCATTCACACTTTGCGTCTGAACCAAAAGTTTTATGGATAAAAGTATTCAATTAAGAACAAAGAATCCCAAATGATATCAGTAACCGTAGCAGGACTTAGACAATGATTACGTGTGTTAGTTTTATCATACTATTGGTTTGAGGCTCTAAGCTTAGCCTAATTATATACGTCATGCCATATCCACTCTAGTAAAAATAAAAAATTCCTGAAGATAAGAGAGAAATTTATTAAATCAATAGGATAAAGTTGTACGTGAGGTAGATCCTCCTCCAAATTAGAGTTTATGATATTCGGAGGAGAAACCCAGGTAATAACCGGACAACTTATAGAATTTAAATTTCTTCTAGCATATTTTGTTAGGTTATCATCTACTAAGTTAGCTGATCTCTTTTTATGAGTGCACTTTCACTCTCTAATACTTCTAACTCTACTTAAACAATCAAGAATTAAGTTTGATATTGTCCGTGACACACTCTCAATAGATACATTAATAGTTTTAACAACATTGAGATCTAGATTCAGCTTTAAGATACCTTTTGGTATATCCCATTTTATTGCTTCGAACATTGCCATTGCCTCCGCTTGCTTCTTATCTAGCGCATTGGTCTATATGGTCTTTGCCCTTCTACATTAACATGCAAAATACCTAAGTCCAATCCCAGTACTTTTATTTAATTTTAAATACGAAGCATCAAAATAAAAATTTATTATACAAAAATCCTTTGTTGGTGGATTCGAATTTTGTAGTTCAGAAGCATTGGTCAGTTGAATTTCACAGGAAGAGTGTACGATTTGTTCCCAATCACTTATACAAGTTTCTGTTCTCTGCAGAAACTGATTAGGATCAACATTTTTTTTTAAAAAAAATAAAAAAAATGAAATATGAAACAACAAACTAAAGGGAGGATAACACAATACCATTTATGATCCACATAGACGAATCATTGATAGGACTTCTTCTTGAAGCTAAACAGATAAGGTCTTTATGTTTTTTGGATACTAGATCCTAACACAAAATGTTATTAAAACTACTGAATAAAATTAAAAGTTTATCAAGAGTTTTGTTGATTCTCCAGTTGGTTACTCTTTGTCCTCCTTGCGTAGCTTTTCTCATGTTGTTCCCGAAAAGTTAAACTCTTTGCAGTGTAAAGAGTTTACCCATTCTAGAGACTAAATTGCAGCTTGGAAGTCCCCCTCCTCCTTGTTATAAGATCGGACAGTGTTGCTTCTTTTTCCGATGATGTTTCATGTTGTGTCATAAATGATTGTGTCGATCCCTGTCAGTTCAGTTATTGTATCATAATAAGGCATATACGCAATTGTTATCCAGTCAGGATTGATAATATGCTGATTTTTGTGTTGGTCTGACATCACTATGGAAGTAGCGGGGAAAGGGGTGGGGTGTAAAGGAAAAGTATGCATATTTATATTGGATTGGGTTTAGTTCCTTGAAAAATCCATTCAAACTTGTCCTTCCAGACAAACTAGGTGATGCTGGCACAAATTTCTGTTCATCTCCCTAACTGGTGGAAGGATTGATAGTTCTAAACCAAGACTCACACCAATTTTCATAATTTTGGTGAAGGTCTGTGGCTCTTGCAAGGTCCATATTGCTGGAGGCCCACACCACCTCGGTGAAAGGACAAAACATGAAAACATGCTCTTGTGTGTTAGTGGCATTATTACAAAGAGTACAAGCAGGATCAATGTGGGATAGGAATTCAGATTATGTTGGTTTTCATTTTCTATATGAAGTGTTTGATCCTAGGAATGAATCTGAGAGACCAGATTTGTTATTTTATCAATAGGCTGGGAATCCTTGTTATCCAGTTGTTGGTATAGAGATCTGACCGAAATATTTCCTTGGACAAAGTGGTTTCATCTGAGAGTATCACTGACGGAGGGATTTTGCTGGATTTTAAGGACATTTGGACTTGTGTGGGGTTTAAGATTGTTGTAAGAAGTAGTATGTTCCATTTATCATTCAACATGAGGTGTAAGACTAGGAAGACCCCATTGGAGTAAGAATTTTTCTTTAGCGGATCAAGAGGAGTTTGTTGATCATCATCAAACCTTATGTCTTTCCAGATATTGATGCTCATAACATCACCTACTTACCAGGTGCAGTGTTTTTTGAGAATCATTAAACCTTTATGGATACCTTTCCAGGCCCAAGAGGCATGAGTGTTGCATGGATAATGAAATGGGTTTGTGTTGGAAAAATAACTGGCTTTCATGTTCTTATCCCACAGAGAGTTTGGTTGGCTGAAAAGTCTCCAACCATTCTTAGCTATCAGGGTCACATTTATCTTTTACGTATTCTTGATTCCATTTCCTCCATTTTATTTGTCTATACAAAGATCACTCTAGGATTTCATGTAGAAACTTTGCCCCACCAAAAGTCCTCGATGATATTAGTCGCTTTCTTGGTGATGGTTTTAGGAAGAATAAATATGGATATCGTATAGACCAGGATGGATTCAACCACAGACTTAGCAAGAACATTTCTTCCTGTTGGAGAGATATTTCTACTTGTTAACCTTTGAGTCCGTATTCCACTTGATCCAGGATTTTGTCGAAGCAGACAATTTTGGATTTGCTAGTGAAGAGGGGGGCACCTAAGCATTTGTCATTTATATATATATTCTTAAACTTTAGAATGTCAATAATCTTTTTTTCAAAGGAGTTGGTAACCTTGGGCGAGAAAAAAAAATGCATGATTTAAAGTAATTGATCATTTGGCCAGAGGTCTTACCGTACGCTTCAAGCGTAGCTAAGAGACCTTTGCTATGACTGATGGAGGCATTGCCAAAAATGAGGCAATCATCCGCGAAAAGAAGATGGTTGATAGGGGGACTTTTGGGATTGATTTTAAAACCATAAAAATGCCAGTAGCCTCAGCGTTGGACATGGTATTAAAATTTTCCGTGGAATCTTTCTCTATGAGGAGGAGAGTCCTATATGCACTTCCACATAAAGTGTCGAACTTTAGGTAGCGAATTCAATTTCCAAATTTTTTGCGACAGGAAATTATTCTGGTTTTGAAACAGATCAGGATAGGTATTTTGGAAGATGACACTATATGCAGATTTTTCAGTAAAATCTCCATTTTCGGAAAATGACATTATATGCATATTTTACAGTAAAATCTCTATTTCAAATTGTTAGAGCACTGCTCGGTCGAACTCGCAAGCGTTGCTATCTAAAGCTTGTTTGTCAAGTTTAGTTGTCAAAACTATAAGTCTTGATTTCTAGTCTACTTATAGCTATGTCTCGGATTAGGATAGAATGTTCACGGCGTTCATCAATTGAAGACGAAGAACTACTAAGGGGATCTTATGGAACTTCATCAACAAAAGGTATGTAGAGACTTGAACTCATTTATCACTCAGAAGTCTATTTCTATTCTATCTCCTATTGAGACAAAAGTCGTATAGAGTTTATTTTATACACATTCGATATTTCGAGCTGAGTTTAACTCGCTTACATATTTCTCGAAATATGTGTTGGTAAGCTTTCGCTTTAACCAAGTTCATCTTTTATTCTTGACGAAAGTCAAAAGATGATCATGTGAAAATCGCCCGGTAACTGAAAAAGCGGGGGTCTAACAACCACACCCAATATTTCGCTTAGCAATCTGTATGGACTAACTCCAATATACTTTCAATAGAATCAACTAGACAGTCAGACTCAATCTTAAGAAAAGTATATCCAAGAGTTATATCTTAATTTCTCTATTCAATCTGCAATCAAACAAATAGGAATTTGCGAGCCCAATTGAATATAAGAAATAACTTGGACGGTATCAAAAACCAATATCCAAGTGTCAATCAATTTAATCAACAACCCAAAGGTCGGATTCACAATCTGATTGAACTTACGCACAACTTGTGATATTTCAATTATATAAACAAATCTAATGCATAAAAAGAAATAACACATACACCAGAAATTTTGTTAACGAAGAAAACGCAGATGCAGAAAACCCCCGGGACCTAGTCCATATTTGAACACCACACTGTATAAAGCCGCTACAGACACTAGCCTACTACAAGTTAACTTAGGTCTGGAATGTAGTTGAGCCCTAACATATCTCTCACTGATCAAGGTACAGTCGCGTTCCTTACGCCTCTGAAACCCAGCAGGACTCTGCGTACTTGATTCCATTAGCTGATCTCACCCACAACTATGAATTGCTACGAACCAAAGTCGAAGACTTGATAAACAAATCTGTCTCACACAGAAAAGCCTATTGAATAGATAAATCTGTCTCCCACAGAAATACCTAAGAGTTTAGTTCTGTCTTTTGATAAATCAAGGTGAACATGAACCAATTGATACACCGGACTTATATTCCCGAAAAAACAACCTAGAATTATCAATCACCTTACAATAATCTTAATCGTATGGTAGCGAAACAAGATATTGTGAATCACAAACGATGAGATGAAAAAGTTTGTGACTACTTTTTATCTTGCCTATCGGAGATTAAATCTCGAGCAAATCTTAGAGATGATAGTACTCAATCACGATAGAAAAAAAGCAAGATCAGAACACGCAACTACAGAGAAATAGTTGGGCCTGGCTTCATAATCCCAATGAAATCTTTAAGTCGTTAACCTATAGGGTTTTGGAGAAAACCTAAGGTTAAAGGAGAATCGACACGAGTCGAAACTAGTATCACACAGGAGGTGTGGGGATCAGGTTTCCCAGTTGCTAGAGTTCTCCTTTATATAGTCTTCAAATCAGGGTTTGCAATCAATGTTACCTTGGTAACAAAGCATTCAATATTCACCATTTGATGAAAACCTGATTAGACTGAAGCTAATATCTTTCAACCGTTAGATCGAACTTAGCTTGTTACACACAAATGAAAAGTGACTTCATTTAGATATGAGTAACTGTACCTAAACGTGTGCACCTTGTTGGCTCAACAATAGTTAACCGAAGTTAGCCATATGAACACTTTCATATCAACCTTATTCATCTTAACCATAACTAGTTCAAATCACTCAAATGAAACTAGTTCTAGAGTTGTTCAATTGTTTATATTCTCATAGAAGTATACAAGACACAATTGAAGCAAAATCGATTTTGATTCACTCGAATTAATTCATGAACATTATAGCTACGATTTGCAAAAGATTGCATTCCTTATTATATATATGTATTGGTTCATGAAAAAACCGATTTTAGAACATAACCTACTCAAGTATGCGAACGGGTACGCATACCTAACTGGCCGGACCAAGTTTGGGTTCGCCAGTATGCGAATAGGTATGCATACCATCCAAACTCAGTTATATCCCAGAACTTGAAACTCACGCCAGTACACATACCGGTATGCATACTGAGTTCTCGGACTTTCATAAACCAACCAGTACGCATACGGGTATGCATACTATGGTTCCCGGACATGGAATATCATGCAACAATTAGCATACAAGTACGTATATTGTGCTATCCAATCATGGTTATTTGTTCTAAACTCCAATTTTAATCTTTGAAACATTCTTAGAAGACGACAATAACTGTCTCACACAAACTATTAGCTTCAAAGAAATTTTCAAGTGATCGAATGATCAATATGAAAGTACATCAAAAGACTATCTCACACAAATCATGTAAGATGTTACAAGGCGATTTTCACATGATCATCTTTTGACTTTCGTCAAGAATATAAGATGAACTTGGGTAAAGAGAAAGCTTACCAACCATATTTCGAGAAATATGTAAGCGAGTTAAACTCAGCTCGAAATATCAAATGTGTGTAATCGAAGTCTATATAGCTATACGACTTTTGTATCAAATAGGAGATAGAGTAGATACACTTTTTAGTGATAGATGAGTTCAAGTCTCCACATACCTTTTGTTGATGAAGTTCCACAAGCTCCCCTTAGTAGTTCTTCGTCTTTAATTGATGAACGCCGTGAAGTCTAAAGCTCAACCACACTTTCTATCATAATCAGAGACTTAGCTATAAGTAGACTAGAAATCAAGACTTATAGTTTTGGCAATTAAACTTGACAACAAGCTTGAGATAGCAACGCTTGTGAGTTCGACCGAGCAGTGCTCTAACAATTCCGCCTTTGTCAATTTTAGTGACAAAACTATCAATACATATGGATTACAAAATAAATCAACTTTGTAGCTTCTCATCCAAATGCTTGATTTCCTTGGTTCTTCAACATTACTCGAAATCTTCGTCACTTCCAAGTACTCCGGTGATTCTGAACGTGTGTAACTCCGCATCATAGTTGTTGAAGATCCGTAGCTATAACAATGAGAAAACAATAGCTCTCAATCATTGTTATACAGTGTCATAATATTATTACACAACATGTGTTTTGGGGTAAAAACTGATTCTGCTGATTTTGGTAAATTTGGGTGTGTTGATGAGAAACGGATCTAAACCCTAAACAAATGCACTGCACGGGAGTACTTTTAGATTCGAGATATCAATCTGTACAATCCTGGCCTAAACCAAGAAATGGCCGTTCCAGTCTTGCTTCGGTCATAAAATGAAGGAGAAGGGTTGATCTTAGGGAGAGAAGCGAAGAAGGTGTTGAGATCAGAATGGTTAACTCTGAAGGTGTTGCTATTTTTATGACTTGTATCAGAATATGGAACTGGCTTACGGAATGTAAGATATCAGTTCTTGGTGTTTTCTGGATACTGTGTTGATAACCAAAACTGTATTGTTGGTTGAAATAGGTTGAAAACCTATTTATATAATTCATAGTTGAACGCACCCTGATCTCATAGGAAATGGGAGTAGTTGAGTGATGGAGAAGCGAGATCGTGTGAAAATGTTGAAAACCACGTCTTTTAATGAGGGAAGACGGGTCAGCACACACCCACTACTTCTTTGCCGCCACTAACTGTCCGCTTTTCCTGACACTTTCTCATAATGGGCGCGTTGCATGCCACACGCTGTAAACCGCCAGACCAATACCCTAATGAACATCCCCCAGTTTGTGACATGTTTGATGTCTTGAGTATTTTCGTGGAAAATATGCAGCAGGCTGCTGAATGGGTCTTGCTTGCAAGACCTAGTTATTCTGACCAATCACGCGCAAGCTAGGTGGCGGGTGGTCATATGTGAGTAGCTTCCCGGAACTATCCATGTACATTAAAGATGTGGTGATCGGTCCCTATAGGAGAATGGTGGCTGGTAGCCATTTTGACATCCTATTGGTTGGCCCAAATTAAATCTAAACCGGTTAAGTTGGCTAGCCAAGTTGGATGGCTGAGATGATTTGCAGAAGTTTGTGCTAATTCATGAAATTTCGTAATCAGAAAATTCGGATGTGAGACCCTCACTAAAACTGCTGTAGAATTCTCATACGAACTCGGATTTTGACGATCCTCCCCTCCATTCTTATCATAAAAGAATTTCCTATCTTCCAACGTGGGAATATTATGTTTTGAGGTCTTCTAGGAGGTGAAAACAGCCCGACAGTAAAAACTCAGGAAGAATTCAGGAGGAATTCTGTCAGTTTTCAGCCATGACCTAGATCGCCTTTTAAGATGTATCTTTTAGCTCGTTAATCCGATTGATGTGATTTTTTAGTATGTTATGCTAGACATCCATACGAAACTTTTGGAATGTATCTCATACTAAAATTGTTTACCAAATGCTCCCAGTTGTTCGTCCAATCTTTGGGTGATCGTTTAGAAGTCATATGGGTAGGCCGCGGCGTGGACGATTGTTCCTTAAGGAAGAAGAGCGGCCAATGGTCACGGCGACATTTTGTTGAAATTCTAGAATAGGAGTGTGGCCGGCCAATTCGACTAACGAAGTTGGGCGGCCGAGATGATCTGCGGCAGTTAATTCCCGCCGTTGATTAATTTAGTTTAAAAAAAAAAAAAAAAAAAAACCCGTGTGGCCAACCTATTTTGGGCTAACGGTTTTTGGTGTTAGCCGCGCGCTGGGAGTTGTTGGACCGACCATCACAATAGCCGGGTCGCTGGTGAACATATCCGCACCATGCCCGTTGATTGAGATTGAATCTAGGCCGGTCAATTCGGCTGGCGAAGTTGGGCGGCCAAGATCGTTTTGCGGCAGTAATGTAATGCCGCTGAATAGAAATTAGGGTTTTGTAACTCGCGCGGCCAACAGTTTTGGTAAACGTTTAGTGGATCCGCTTGCGAGTCGGAAGGATGTCGATCGGCCTTGCCATTAGCAGGCCCGCCAGTGTACATGATGGTGCTTGTCCGACCATGTTAGGAGGCCGCTATGTTTGATAAATCGACTGGCCAAAACGTACGGACGTGATCGTTTTTGAGACTGACATGGGCAGCTTATATTAAATTCCTTAAGGAATTAGGCTCGTCGACCAACCAACTTCCAACTTTATTAAAAGTGCGTGTGGCGCGTTTAAAGCAATCTGATTGGTCGATGGGAAAGGGGGCCGGCAAGCAGCAACATGGAGCGTGGCCAGCCGGCCATAGGCGGCGCCTGTTGGAGCGGATCGTCCGGCCAAGTGGCGTGGCCGCACCTCCTTTTGCTATTGCTTCTACTTTCCGCAGTTCCTCTTTATTTCTTGTTTTCTGGTAGAAATTTGCTCCTACTAGCTTCATGGCGGATTAGTTTCCTAGCTTACCTAGGTTTGGTCTCGACCAATAGGGTTCTGGATATTGCGCAGGGCGCAAAAAACCTAATTTTTGCAAATTGATAAAATTAGGTTAAAGGACTGAATTTTGCGGGTTGCCGCAAAACCAATCAAATTTTGGTGAATTTTGCATACTGATACAAAAATCACTAATTTAATATTAAAGGGCAGCATAACTTTGCGTGCAGCATAACAAAAATCACTAATTTTGCATACTTCCACACGCATCTCAATCCTGACACTTCAGGAGATTCATGCTACTCGGCTGAGAGCGAACATTAGTCGTCATGTCATGTCATTATTAAGAGTTCAACTGGGAGCATGGTATGGAACAAATACTCAGAAATTTACAGAATATTTGAGATTGTTGCTACACGCACCATTCTGGATAAATTTCATATAAATATATTGAATTGCTCAATATGCATGTAAGTAAAGAGGCATGAGTACTCATCACTTTTAAATGGCTCAAATTCTTTGCAGAATAATGGCACATTAAATACTTGGTTTTTCAATTTTAGCCCTGAACTAAAAACCACCATCAACATTAAGTTCCGTTCTTAGTACGTAATAGTGACATTGTTGCGGGGTAAGCACTAGATGGTGACAAACAAAGATAAAACTTATGAGGCAAGGTAGACATATGTTACCAGGATAGAGGCCCGCTAGGTCTTTGAGAAAGACATGTTTAACGAAGTATCAAAGCACGTAGTGATCGTCCTCCTATCATACGTCAATTGCCTCCAGGTAGATTTCGAAATTTGCTAAACTCCATTGCGCTCGATTGCGAGAGGCCTTGACTTTAAGTTGCTTGGAGTCTGGACTGAGTCGCAACTAAAATGTTTTTTAAACTCCTGAGCATTGACTGGAATGAAATTGCTTTCATCCTGACTCTTTATCTCATCGGCTCATTCTTTCCCTTCTGATTGCGATGATGAAATGCTTGGAATGCTTATATGGGCAAAATCTTCCGGAGTCTTTGAGTGAAGTAAACGGGCTTAGAGGCATTTTGTTGCCGACGTGCTGCTATCAAGTCTTCAAGGACTTTGTTACAAGTGACATCCTTTGAACCATCTTCTGAATCTTGGATTGTTGTATGGAATGAGATGCGATTGAGCAGTCCCCAGTTATACTTTAGATCCGATGGCGTGGCCGGATATGTGAAAATATCTCTGCGGCATACTTTTGGAGTCTTTGATGCACGTGCACGGCTTCATGTTGAGAAATTCCTACAACTCGTAAAGCTTTGACAGTGATGATGCTGATATCAAAAACAACGTGGTTGAGGGACCTGAAGGCATCCCATGCTGGCAGTCCCCAGGTGTAATTATCCTGAGTCTATTTTCTAATGAAAGATATAAGGTGGTTGACGAATTGATGAAGGCGTCAATCTTTTGGATTCGTCATTTGTTGATCAATGAGCGGGAGTCGTATTTGATAGATCTGTATTGCATCCAAACTTTTGGCAGCTCATGCACCCCATCCATAGGAAATTGGAAATCTAGAAACACCGAATCTGACTTTGTCGGCAATGTGGCAGACATGATGCGGTTGGTCTATGAGGCTTGCTGAGGCGTCGAAGCGGCTTCGGCTTCTGGAGAGGACATTGAAGCGGCTTCTGAGGAGAACGTTGAAGCGACTTATGGACGTTGAAGCGGCTTCTGGAGAGAACGTTGAAGCGGATTCTGGAGAGAACTCCAGTGAGGGCGCCATTAACCCTTGATTTCGAAAAACGAGTTCTTCCCATTCTTCTGTTTGATAATCCCCGGTGAAGACTACATGATTCTTAAATATTTGTGGAGTGCCGGCTAGGCATGTAGAAGCATGGACGCATTGCCACAAATTAAGAAATCCAAAATCCAGGTGTGTATAAGCATGGACGCATTGCCACAGACTAATAAATCTAAAATCCATGCTTGTTGGGTGAGGAGGCTTCATCTCTAATTAATGGCACGTGTAATGTGATTCAATGCGCCGTTTCTGAAGAAGTAGTTGCAACCCG
Source organism: Papaver atlanticum (assembly GCA_023531105.1). Lineage (NCBI taxonomy): Eukaryota > Viridiplantae > Streptophyta > Magnoliopsida > Ranunculales > Papaveraceae > Papaver > Papaver atlanticum. The sequence continues at coordinate 2,455,502 of JAJJMB010006306.1, forward strand.
GGAGTGTTATGTGTGCTGACTTCAAATTCATTGCTTCTTGGTTCCGTGAAGGGGATTCCAAAAATCTGGAAAACTGCAGACAACAAAACTTCTTTTGGGAATCTCGTCAGGCGAAAGTTGAAGCAGGATGCTCTTCGGATGCGAAAGATGCTTGCTCCAGAAATAATGTGTCGCTGCTTGATGATCTTGTGCTTTCTTTTCCTTTACATATTCCCTTCTTAGGTATTTTGAAAGATATGAGACATCTCTTGCATGGTTTTATATTTTCTGGTTTCGAATTAATGGGTAATGATTTTGTGAGGGTTTGGGTTTACTCGAGACTTTTCCTTGAGATGATTCAGGAGTAAAGAGATTTCTAAAAGGGAAATGATACTTGATTAACTGACAAATTGAAACCCTAACTATAAATGCAAGCAGTGCAATCATTTTGGAGGAATTACAAATATTGCATGAAAAGGGAAATTGCTAAAGGAAACACTAAAAGGAATTTTGGAGGAGAGGGTGGCGCGACATCTTAGGTATTGAAGGGTTTGAGCCACCGGGCGCGTATTACTATGCTTTTAGCTTGTTAGTATTGATGAGCCTGCAGTAACCTCCCATTATAATTTCCTCCACTAGGTACGACTCGTCTTTCCTTCCTGTGGAATTGGACGGAGCAAGCTGAGCCACAACTACCATATCTCCAACTTGGAATGGGTTTGGGCGTTGCGCCATTACTTTCCTAGATTCTTTATCTTTAACTGTGACAGCTTCTAAAATCTTGATAAAATACTTGAAAGGACCAGCATCCCATTCACATCTCCTAGTGACGGCTGGGTTGATAGTCGGATCGAGTCCCCAAGCCTTGGCGGAAGGAGGAGTGACTGGTTGCAAAAAGGGTTGTTCAATAAGACTTACTTGTGTCCGGAATCTGCGAACAAATGCTGATACGCTCTCTTCAGGCAGTTGTGTCACATTCGCGAGTTGTTGATACGTCAACAAATATTCTTCGGGATTGGACGGCTTGTTGGAGACCCTTTCAGGTATAGACACTGGCAAAGGACATACTCTTAGCTTGGCCTTGTTATCGTGTATCCATGAGCGCCCCAGGATCGTATCATAATTTGGGTACTCTTTAACCACATGAAATTTGGCGTGTGTTAGAGCATCTCCCACATTGATTTCGAGATTGATGTACCCGTAAGCATCTATGGATTCTCCTTCTGAGTTTTTGATTATGGTTGGGTAATGAACAACTTCCTGCTTTGAAATCTTTGCATCTCTCAGAGTCTTGACAGTGACAATGTTGAAATCAGAGGCCACGTCAATCAGTGTGCTGTCAAACTCGACATCCTTCAAGTGAGTGGTGGTTAGGAGTCCCCAGTTGCATCTATCGGTCGCGCTTTCCAGAAGAGGTTGGGGTTTGGGAGTGGCTTCCCTAGCTGTAAACAGCCGCTTGCCTAATACAACACGGTTGAGGGATGCAAATATGTCTTGACGTTGTGTCGTGGAGAAATACAGAATCTCACATAAATGCTCCATCATAGACTGTACGGTTTTGTGGACGGAGTCCCACGAAATCATGCAGCTCCTGACGGGAAGAGGGTCTCTGCGAACTCCTTCAGTGCCTAATTGAAGTTCCCCTGCATCTACCTTTTCTTTGAACATGCGCTTCAATTTGTTGCATTCATTGGTTGGATAATTGACGAACCTGTGGTAATGGAAATATTTGGGATTTGCCGTTTCTTCCTCAGTTGGCAGGCGCCTGATAGGAGGTAGTTTGATGGCATCATCTTGAATCCATGCTTCCAGGAGTTCAATTACTTCCTCGATTGGGAACGGGAAGTTTGGAGCAGCATCTCCAGTTTATTGTTGTTGCGCAGGAGTCTTAGCCGCGGCCTTCCGGGGTGGAGCCGTATGATGCACTGGTGCCACACGTTTGGGTTGTTGTTCCGTTGCTGGCGCTTTTCTCTTTCCTCCTTCACCAGCGATTGACTGGAGGTTGGATCTTTTATTGGAAGGACGCCTGCTTTCCTGGACATCTTTATGAGATTCTTCATTCTGGAACGGTTAGGATCGACTGAGTAAAGCAGCAGCGGATCTCTTAGCAGCTTATGATGCAATATGGGAATTGATATTTTCCAGGAAGGACGCACATAATGAAATCACCTTTTCATTGCGAGGACTCTGATGAGAACGTGATAAATCCCACGAGTTTTCTTTCTGATCCTGAGGAAACATCTCCTGATCTTCATGAGCAGACAAGTTAGGTTGGTGGATACCTTTCCATTCAATGTGACCATAGGCTTCATCTTCCTTTCCAGGAGTAGGAATATGGATCTTGGAAGAAGGGCTACTACCATCAGTATTGATCCAAAATGGATTATTGATGGCGTTTCCTCTAGAATGAATACGTGTTGGTTCCTTTGATAATTGATTTGTGAGGACTTTCAAAAGCGTAAATACTTCGTCATGCGTCTTGACAATAATAGCTTGATCCCTGACAATATCATTCAGGATTTTCATCAAATCGTGAATAGTTGTTAAATATTGACACTCCATAGCCTTGACAAGGGTTTTAAATGAAAGAACGGATTCAGGAATAACATGTGAAGTATTGTCAGTGCTAGGAGAAATAAAATTGGGATTGAGGGTTTCTGAACCATTCCTAAGATCAACCATCTTGAGAAATTTAGGAAATTGACAATGAAATTGAGAAAATGATTTTTCGCAACCGAGAGATTAATCTCCCACTGTGGTCGCTAGTTGTTTTGGGGTAAAAACTGATTCTGCTGGTTTTGGTAAATTTGGGTGTGTTGATGAGAAACGAATCTAAACCCTAAATAAATGCACTGCACGTGAGTACTTTTAGATTCGACAGATCAATCTGTACAATCCTGGCCTAAACCAAGAAATGGCCGTTCAAGTCTTGCTTCGGTCACAAAATGAAGGAGAAGGGTTGATCTTAGGGAGGGAAGTGAAGAAGGTGTTGAGATCAGAATGGTTAACTCTGAAGGTGCGGCTATTTTTATAACTTGGATCAGAATATGGAACTGGCTTACGGAATGTAAGCTATCAGTTCTTGGTGTTTTTCTGGATACTGTGTTGATAACCAAAACTGTGTTGTTGGTTGAAATAGGTTGAAAACCTATTTATATAAGTCATAGTTTAACGCACACTAATATCATAGGAAATGGGAGTAGTTGAGTGATGGAGAAGCGAGATCGTGTAAAAATGTTGAAAACCACGTCTTTTAATGAGGGAAGACGGGTCGGCACACACCCACTACTTCTTTGCCGCCACTAACTGTCCGTTTTTCCTGATACTTTCTATTAATGGGCGCGTTGCACCCCGCACGCTGTAAACCGCCAGAACAATACCCTGATGAACATCCCCCAGTTTGTGACAAGTTTGACGTCTCGAGTATTTTCGTGGATAATATGCAGCAGGCTGCTGAATGGGTCTTGTTTACAAGACCTGGTTATTCTGACCAATCAGGTGCAAGCTAGGTGGCGGGTGGTCATGTGTGAGTAGCTGCCAGGAGCTATCCATGTACATTAAAGATGTGATGATCGTTCCCAATAGGAGAATGGTGGCTGGTAGCCATTTTGACATCCTATTGGTTGGCCAAAATTAAATCTAACCCGGTTAAGTTGGCTAGCCAAGTTGGATGGCTGAGATGATTTGCAGAAGTTTGTGCTAATTCATGAAATTTCGTAATCAGAAAATTCGGATGTGAGACCCTCATTAAAACTGCTATAGAATTCTCAAATCAGGGTTTGCAATCAATGTTACCTTGGTAACAAAGCATTCAATATTCACAGTTAGATGAAAACCTGATTAGACTGAAGCTAATATCTTTCAACCGTTAGATCGAACTTAGCTTGTTACACACAAATGAAAAGTGACTTCATTTAGATATGAGTAACTGTACCTAAACGTGTGCACCTTGTTGGCTCAACAATAGTTAACCGAAGTTATCCATATGAACACTTTCATATCAACCTTATTCATCTTAACCATAACTAGTTCAAATCACTCAAATGAAACTAGTTATAGAGTTGTTCAATTGTTTATATTCTCATAGAAGTATACAAGACACAATTGAAGCAAAGTCGATTTTGATTCACTCGAATAAATTCATGAACATTATAGCCACGATTTGCAAAAGATTGCATTCCTTATTATATAAATGTATTGGTTCATGAAAAAACCGATTTTAGAACATAACCTACTCAAGTATGCGAACGGGTACACATACCTAACTGGCAGGACCAAGTTTGGGTTCGCAAGTATGCGAACGGGTACGCATACCATCCAAACTCAGTTATATCCCAGAAATTGAAACTCATGCCAGTACGCATACCGGTATGCATACTGAGTTCTCGGACTTTCATAAACCAACCAGTACGCATACGGGTATGCATACTATGGTTCCCGGACTTGGAATATCTTGCAACAATTAGCATACAAGTACGCATATTGTGCTATATCCAATCATGGTTATTTGTTCTAAACTCCCATTTCAATCTTTGAAACATTCTTAGAAGACGACAATAACTGTCTCACACAAACTATTAGCTTCAAAGCAATTTTCAAGTGATCGAATGATCAATATGAAAGTACATCAAATGACTGTCTCACACAAATCATGTAATATGTTACAAGACGATTTTCACATGATCATCTTTTGACTTTCGTCAAGAATATAAGATGAACTTGGGTAAAGCGAAAGCTTACCAACTATATTTCGATAAATATGTAAGCGAGTTAAACTCAGCTCGAAATATCAAATGTGTGTAATCGAAGTCTATATAGCTATACGACTTTTGTATCAAATAGGAGATAGAGTAGATAGAATTTTTAGTGATAGATGAGTTCAAGTCTCCACATACCTTTTGTTGATGAAGTTCCACAAGCTCCCCTTAGTAGTTCTTCGTCTTCAATCGATGAACGTCGTGAAGTCTAAAGCTCAACTACACTTTCTATCCTAATCCGAGACTTAGTTATAAGTAGACTAGAAATCAAAACTTATAATTTTGGCAACTAAACTTGACAAAAACCTTGAGATAACAATGCTTGCGAGTTCGACCGAGCAGTCCTCTAACAGTAACATCTTATATGATTTGTGTGAGACAGTCATTTGATGTAGACTCGGAATGTTTCGTATTGAACTATTGATCACTTGAAAATTGCTTTGAAGCTAATAGTTTGTGTGAGACAGCTATTCCCGTATTCTAATAATGTTTCAATGATTAAAATGAGAGTTTAGAATGATTAACCATTGATTGGATATAGCACAGTATGCGTACTTGTATGCTAACTGTTGCAAGTTATTCCAAGTCCGGGAAACATAGTATGCATACATGTATGCGTACTGGTTTAACAGTTGAAGTCCGGGAACTTAGTATGAATACCCGTATGCATACTGGCTTAACAGTTCAAGTCCGTAAATTTAGTATGCGTACCCGTTTACATACTAATTGAACCGAGTTCGGTCGTGAACGACAATATGCATACCCGTTCGCATACTGGCGGACAGACCAAGTCCGAAACTCTAAGTATGCGTTCCCGTTTGCATACTTGAGTGGGTTAATTTATAAAATCGGTTTATTCGTGAACAAATACATTTATATAATAAGGAATGCAATATTTGCAAAGCGTGGATATAATGTTCATGAATTGATTCGAGTGAATCAAAATCGATTTTGCTTCAATTGTGTCTTGTATACTTTTATGAGAATATACACAATTGAACAACTCTATAACTAGTTTCATTTGAGTCATTTGACCTAGTTGTGATTAAGATGAACAAAGTTGATATGAAAGTTTTCATATGGCTAACTTCGGTTAACTATTGTTGAGCCAACTAAATGTACATGTTTAGGCATGGTTTCCAATATCTAAATGATGGTACATTTCATTTGTGTGTAACAAGCTAAGTTCGATTTTACGGTTGAAAGGTATTAGCTTGAATCTAATAAAGTTTTCATATAACGGTGAATATTGAATGATTTGTTACCAAGGTAACATTGATTGCAAACCCTGATTTGAAGACTATATAAGGGAGAACTCTAGCAACTGGGAAACCTAATCCCCACACCTCCTATGTGATACTAGTTGCGACTAGAGTCGATTCTTCTTTAACCTATGTTTTTCCTAAAACCATTATAGGTTAACGACTTAAATACTTCATTGGGATTCTTAAGAAAGACCCAATTATTTTCTCTGTAGTTGTGTGTTCTGATCTTACTTGTTCTATCGTATTAAGTACTATCTTCTCTAAGATTTGCTCGAGATTTATCTCCGATAGGTAAGATATAAAAAGTAATTACAAAGCTCTTTGTCTCATTCTTTGTGATTCCATAATAACTTGTTCTATTACCATATAGTTGAAGGTGCATCTTGTCTCATGTGCCTGTATTCAAAGAGACAAGAGTCGTGCACAGATCAGGCCTTAGGAAAAAGAAAAATTAGTGTTTTATTTTTTCTCTTTTTTATGTTTTTGGAATTCTATTGATCCTTTCATATCATAAATTGGTATTGAAAAGATTTTCCTCTTTTCATTAAAAGAGGGTTAAAATCGACAATTCTACCTTCTTTAGGGCTATGAATTGGTCGTACGTGAATCCTACTCTATATAGGTTCCGTAACCCTACATTCCTTTTTCCTTCTCTAAAAACTCTTTTCATCACAAGATTGCTTGTTGAGATTTAATTGTGTATTTCTCTCACAATTCCATATTTGAATGGAGACTCCACGCATCATGTCTTCTGATGGAAAAGATGTTAATATGATTGTTAAGCCATAAATCATGAAGGAAAAAGATAAGTCCCCTTCCTCTACAACTTTGAAGAAAAAAAAGAAGAATATGAAGTAACCAAGGGCTATCCCCTCTAATCTTCAGAAGTTTTCAGGTGTTCTTGAAGAGTTGAAGGAAATAAGGAAGGAGATTAAACAAATAAAGGCTATTGTTCTAAGAACTCTTGAAATTCAGAAGGGACTGGTTCGGCATCAATCAAGAAGGTTTGTTTGAATTGACTCGTTTCTTCACGAACCTTATGTACCAATGGCTGTTGACGACAAGGGGTTCGGGGACGATAAAGAATTTTTTAGTGGTCTTAATGTCTAGGAAAATTCTTATGAGAATTTATTCTTGTGGTTTTAAGAAGGATAACTAGGGTTTGGAATAGCCTATATTGTGATTATACATTGCGATTTCCAACGATTTTCATCTTGAAATGTTTTTAGATTTATTCATTTAAATTCTAAAGTTTATTTGGAAGATGATTTTGCAGTATTAATCTTTATTGGTTTTATATATTACAAATAATGTTATGGGGTATGCGTGTTTGCGTCCGTAAACTATGATTGTCTCATATATGTCAAAAGTAAAGTCTATTATATCATTATGCAAATATTGATGAAAAATATAATGAATCTTTGAATATTTCGCAGTATTGATCTTTCCCTGATCCACTTCTATGTGAAAGTACTGTATGGCTCCGTAAGTTATCTTATGTTGAGCATTTCCGATTGAATTAATCGTGGGTTCACTTGTGGTTAATTCAATTGAGTATTTTTGATACAAATTCATATTTTTATGAGATTTGTTAATGTCCAAAGAAATCCTTCTTTTCTTGTGAAAGTAAGGTCGCTCTTGTTGTTCTTTCGGGAATGACATTTTATGGGGGAGAGTTCTTAATTGAACTTGTGCTTAATTGTCAAATCTTTATGGGGAGTGCGGCTGTGGAATATTGTAGGAGTTTTCTTGTATCTTTATAAACTCCTTGATGAATACACTAAGTTTCGACTATGTGAAATCATCAAAACAAAGTTGATATGTTCTCTTTTAGTCATGAAGTATCTCAATGAGAATTTCATTATGATCCCGTTAGTTTTCGTACCTTTGTCAATTTATATTGACAAAAAGGAGGAGAATTATTGTGTAGTTCACACCACAAATACATATGGTTTACGGATCATTATGTAAGGGGGAGTGGTTTTTATTGTGATACGAAGTATTGACTAAGGGGGAGTGATACATATCACCATAGTACTATTGTCAAAGTTGTGATACAATTGAACTTTGATGTTGTTTAATAATACTATGACACTGTATATATAATAATATGAAAACATCTTGTTTTTATATATTGTTATAGCTACGGATCTTCAACAACTATGATGCTAAGTTTAACACGTTCAAAATCACTGGAGTACTTGGAAGTGACGAAGATTTCGAGTAATGTTGAAGAACCAAGGAAATCAAGCATTTGGATGAGAAGCTACAAAGTTTATTTATTTTGTAATCATATGTATTGATAGTTTTGTCACTAAAATTGACAAAGGGGTAGATTGTTAGAGCACTGCTCGGTCGAACTCGCAAGTGTTGATATCTCAAGCTTGTTTGTTAGGTTTAGTTGTCAAACTATAAGTCTTGATTTCTAGTCTACTTATAGCTATGTCTCAGATTAGGATAGAATGTGTAGTTTAGCTTTAGACTTCACGACGTTCATCGATGGAAGACGAAAAACTACTAAGGGGAGCTTGCGGAACTTCATCAACAAAAGGTATATGGAGACTTGAACTTATCTATCACTCAGAAGTCTATTTCTATTCTATCTCCTATTAAGACAAAAGTCGTATAGCTATATAGACTTTATTTTATACACATTTGATATTTCGAGCTGAGTTTAACTCGCTTACATATTTCTCGATATATGTGTTGGTAAGCTTTCGCTTTAACCAAGTTTATCTTTTATTCTTGACGAAAGTCAAAAGATGATCATGTGAAAATCGCCTGGTAACATCTTATATGATTTGTGTAAGACAGTCATTTGATGTAGACTCAGAATGTTTCGTATTGATCTATTGATCACTTGAAAATTGCTTTGAAGCTAATAGTTTGTGTGAGACAGCTATTCCCATCTTCTAAGAATGTTTCAATGATTAAAATGGGAGTTTGTAACGATCAACCATTTATTGGATATAACAAAGTATGCGTACTTATATGTTAACTGTTGCAAGTTATTCCAAGTCCGGGAACCATAGAATGCATACCCGTATGCGTACTGGTTTTACAGTTGAAGTCCGGGAACTTAGTATGCAAACCCGTTTGCATACTAATTCAACTGAGTTCGGTCGTGAATGATAGTATGCGTACCCATTCTCATACTGGCGGACAGAACAAGTCCGGAACTCTAAGTATGCGTACCCGTTTGCATACTTGAGTGGGTTAAGTTCTAAAATCGGTTTATTCATGAACAAATACATTTATATAATAAGGAATGCAATCTTTGCAAACCGTGACTATAATGTTCATGAATTGATTCGAGTGAATCAAAATCGATTTTGCTTCAATTTTGTCTTGTATACTTTTATGAGAATATAAAAAATTGAACAACTCTATAACTAGTTTCATTTGAGTCATTTGAACTAGTTGTGATTAAGATGAACAAGGTTGATATGAAAGTGTTCATATGGCTAACTTCGGTTAACTATTGTTGAGCCAACTAAGTGTACACGTTTAGGTACGGTTACCCATATCTAAATGATGGTACATTTCATTTGTGTGTAACAAGCTAAGTTCGATCTAACGGTTAAAAGATATTAGCTTGAATCAAATCAGGTTTTCATCTAACAGTGAATATTGAATGCTTTGTTACCAAGGTAACATTGATTGCAAACCCTGATTTGAAGACTATATAAGGGAGAACTCTTGCAACTGGGAAACCTAATCCCCACACCTCTTGTGTGATACTAGTTGCGACTAGAGTCGATTCTACTTTAACCTAGGTTTTTCCTAAAACCATTATAGGTTAACGACTTAAAGACTTTATTGGGATTCTGAAGCAAAACCCAACTATTTTCTTTGTAATTGCGTGTTCTGATCTTACTTGTTCTATCGTATTGAGTACTATCTTCTCTAAGATTTTCTTGAGATTTATCTCCGATGGGTAAGATATAAAAAGCAATCACAAAGCTTTTCGTCTCATTCTTTGTGATTCCACAATAACTTGTTCTATTACCATATAGTTGAGTTATTGTGAGGTGATTGATATTTCTAGGCTGTTTTTCGGGAATATAAGACTGGATTATCAATTTGTTTCTGTTCACCTTGATTTATCAAAAGACGGAATAAAAACGTCGTATATATTTCTGTTGGAGATAGATTTATCTATCAGAATAGACTTTACTGTGGGAGACAGATTTGTTTATCAAGTCTTTGACTTTGGGTCGTAGCAACTCTTAGTTGTGGGTGAGATCAGCTAAGGGAATAAAGTGCATAGAGTCCTGCTGGGATTCAGAGACGTAAGGTACGTGACTGTACCTTAATCACTGTGAGATTGTTTAGGGCTCAACTACATTCCAGTCCGAAGTTAACTTGTAGTAGGCTTGAGTTTGTAGCGGCTAAATACAGTGTGGTGTTCAAATATGGACTAGGTCCCGGGGTTTTTCTGCATTTGCGGTTTCCTCGTTAACAAAACTTCTGGCGTCTGTGTTATTTCTTTTCCACATTATATTTGTTTATATATTTGAAATATCACAGGTTGTGCGTAGTTCAATCAATTAGTAAATCCAACCTTTGGTTGTTAATTGAAATTGATTGACACTTGAACATTGGTCTTTGGTATCGTTCAAGTTGTTTCTTATAATAATCAGGCTCGCGGATTTCTATCTGTTTGATTTGCTGATTACATTAAGAAACAGATATATAACTCTTGGATGTATTTTCCTTGATTGAGTCTGACTGTCTAGTTGATTCTCTTGGAAATATATTGGAGTTAGTCCATACAGATTGCCGAAACGAAATATTGGGTGTGGTTGTTATACCCCCGCTTTTTCACTAATCTTAGTCTATCCGATTTTGTCGTATCCTTGTAAAGGGATCCTAATCATGCAAATGTTCTCAACAATGCAATTATCATAGAGAGTGAAGCATACTTACCCTCTAGCTCCTTGTATCTTGATCAATGAGTTGATCCACTGTATTTATTGTGCTAGAGATAAAGGTAGAAGGTAAAAAACCACCATGGCCAGGAAGCTAAATAGATTTTTATATGTTAACATTTTTACATGTTGGAATTTTCAAAACATTAGTTTTGTTTGATAATTTGTAACCCCTCTGTTATTCCTTTCAAAATCTATGAGTCATTACTGGATTGGAGGAATCAGATTAATGTGAAGGAGGCAATGCAAATTCTAGCTGATTGTAACAACTTTTTGGGGTTCAAGTTTGTTCATAGATCTGGCAATTCTGTGGTAAATAAGCTGGCAGTAGAGACAAGAAAATCTTCAATTTTCAACAGCTGGGAAGAAGATTTACCTGCCTTTTTAAATATGTTTATAAGTTTAGATAAGTTAAGTAATCAGAAAGAAGGTATTGGTAATACCAATAGGATGTTGTCTCAAACTCAGAACAGGGAATGTCCTGTACTGATAGCATGATAATAATCTATCTGTTTGTTTTCTTTGTTTTTGGTTCTTTAATGCAATCTCTTATTCTCAATTTTTTTTTTTTACTGCTTGTAGTATTTACGTTTCAAATTTGGCTACATATATTATAACGATTTTTCAGCATTCTCCAGCAAGCTTGGCTAAGAGTACTTGATTTAGGATTCTAGTTCTTTTTATATTAACACCACCGTTTAGGTGGGGCCACTTTATCCCAAGCTCTAAAGAAAATACCTTTGCCATCTTTTTATCCCACCAAAATTGCCTTTGCATAGAGTCAATTTTATCAGTAAGAACTTTAGTATTTGAAAGACTTACATTTGATGAGATGCCAGGGATCCAAGCGTAGATTGAGTTAGGAAAATTCTACTAGCCAGGTCAAGGAATTTTGTTTACCAAGTTACAAGTCTAGAATCAAAATTTTCAAGAACATGACTAAAAGACTCGCTCTTATTTCTCTGTAAAGTAAAGGCCTCATAAATACTTATCCTGAAGACCAATTCTTTTAATATTCAAAATATTGGTTACAATATTCTTATTTCTTTTATCCATAAGATGAATAAAAATAATGCTACAAATCTCGCGGTTTATAGACTGTCCTGACAATTTTTTGAAAATATACAAGATAGTATTCAAGTTTCTTACTTCAGATTGCTTAGTTTTTGTAAAAATAAGAAGATTATCTGTAGAAAAAAAGTGAGGTTTAACACGGGTAGTTCTAGACACTTTCAAACTATGAAATTTACCTCCATTTTCAACTTCAAGAGTGCTTTACTGGGAGCATCCATACAGATGATAAAGAATTAAGGAGATAGGAGATCTTCTTGTCTCAAACCTGTAGAAGGATGATAAATATCACCAGGAGCACCATTTAATAAGATAAAAGTGCTAACAATAGACACACATTTACTGACCATTTGACATCACTCACTACTAAAGCCAAGCCGCATAAGAACATTATCTAGGAAAGACCATTCTATCCTATCAATTTTTTTTGACGTATCAAGTTTGACAGCCATAAGACCCTTTCTAGATTTAGATTTTTTCATAGTGTCTACTAACTCATGAGCTAGGATGATATTATCAGATTAAGTCTATCATAATAAAAGAAGACTGGTAAGGGCTAATAATCTTATCCCGCTGTAATGGTTTTAACCTATTAGCGATAATCTTAGAGATTATCTTCTAGGAAGCACTGGACAAGCTTATAGGACGAAATTCAACAACATATTTTGGACAAGTAACTTTAGGAATGGGGGACAAAAAATTGTGATTATCTTCTTTAAGCATATATATATATATATATATATATAGTGAAAGAAGGTTTTTACCATACTGACCGTGTCATTACCCACCAATTCCTACATCTTCTGGTAGAAACCCATCTGGCCCAAGTAGGGCTATCAATGTGATTCAAAAATCCGATAGCCGTTTCCGATAATCCGATTCCTATAGGATATCTTCCGTTATAACGATTCTCAGATATCGAAAACGGAAAATTAACAGATTTTATAGGCTTATTGTAACAGAACCGACTGAGCTAGTATTCGTTATGATAAGTTCCAATACCGGAAGCATATACGTGTATTTATCCGAAATCTGTTATACCCTTTAGGCTTTAGCCATTCATATCTTCTATAAAACGGCTATATCTTTTACCCAGCCGTATCTTTTATAAAATGGCCGGACCTTCTTACCCGAAAATTTCTTTTATAAAACGGCTGAACATTTTTACCTGGCACTTTCTTTTATAAAACGATTGGAGCTGATTTGAATTCGAATTGCTCGTTCCCAAAAACCACCATTAATACTTATTGGACGTATCTGTTGGTGATGAACCGATGCAAATACCATATAAATATTGGTGTTCGTTTTCTTTTGATATAATCAGAGTCAAATCAAAATATCTGATGTCTTTTCTCTCTAAGCATCATCAAAAACTAATAACTGTGTGTTCTTTGAAATGCAGATGTACATATACTTTGCAAGAACAGTAATCTACAAATTTGGAATATTTGTATGTGTTTACTTTGTGTTTGGCATGGTTTTGAACTGATATTTTGAACTGAGAAACAGGTTTTTATGATATCTGTCACGAAAATTATCCGATATCCGATAACTCTAATGTAATATTATTGGATTTAATTTTCAGATTTCCATAGGAAATTCAGATATCGGATATCCGATAACTATTATCGTAAAAGAAGTGGCTGAGTCACTATATGTTTCCATAAATTATGTTGACAACTCTAGGCCCATGAAATGTCCAAGGTTTCATAGAGAAAACAACATCTTTTATTTCCTTCTCAGAAGGTATTCTCACAAGATTTTGATTATCGGTATCAGTACTACAACTAGAAATACAACTCATGAATTCCTGATTGACACCAGGATTGGAAGCAGTACTAATACTAGAGAAATGAGAAACCATATTATCATAATTACTACACCTATCATTTAACCACACACCAATTTTTTCCTGTATGACTTCACTTTGGGTTCTTCTTTGCCTATTAATTGGCTTTACCGTGAAATAAGATGTATTCCTATCGTATAGTTTGAGATTATCATCTTTTGCCTTTGTTTCCGGAATTCATCCCCAACATCTGAGCAATATATAATCAGGTCTTTTGTATAACTCTACAAGTCTAGGATCACCAGCATCCACAATACCTTGAGTATGAAGATTTTCAATACAATCAGATATGTTTCTCTTTTGATTTTGAATATTACTAAAGTTTGAAAATTACACACACTCAAAGCTTGTTTAACTTGCCTAAGAGAGTTCTTATGTTTAAAAACACAAGAGCATCTTTTTGACAATACAAGTTTTCTTGTTTGCAATTTGAGTCTTTAAGCCAACACCTATTGAATTTCCTTGGTTCGTTTTCAGTGAACAAAATTCCATATAAGTAGTTAAAAGAATAGGACCATCATCACCACCAATTGGAGCAAAATGAAAAAGATGAGAAGTGTTAAACTTAGTGAACCAGTCACTGTTACCTAGAGCCGTATCCAGCCTTTCTAAGATAAGATCATCATCTTTTCCTCTATTGCTCCCCGTAAAGTGAATTTTTAGGAGACCAATATATCAGAGAGCATATTTTTCATGTATATAATTGGTTGCCAGAACATCTATGACCTCCTTGATTTTTAGAATGGTCGGTAATGAAGTTAAGGTCACAAATTAAAAGCCAAAGACTAGTATCGGGATACCTTTTTTTTTCATCTAAGAATCGCATTGAGCTTTTCTATCGTCCATCAAAAATAAATAAATAGTACGTGCAAGTGTAAAAAACTTGCTGCCTATCCAATGCTCAATTAAATTGATGTGACCATATAAAGTAATAAAAATGAAATTATTGGCTACTAATTGCCTAATTAAGCCCCATTTGGGATTGTTTTTTTCTGTCAAAAACACTTTGTAGCAAACAGATTTTTACCAAAAATTATGGTTGGTAAATTTTTTTCAAAGTGCTTTTGGAGAAAAACACTTTCATTTTAAGCCTGCTTAAGCTACTCAGCACTAGCTTTTACAAGCTGGAAAAACAGAAGTCGTGGACCCACATAATCTGATCTAGTTGATTCTCTATTTTTACCTTTTTATTTTATTATACACACAAATTTTATCCTAGAATATTGTACACTCATTATTATATTTCTAACTTCTATTTTGTTCCTCTATTTTTTATTTTGAAATAATAAATAATAATTGCAATAAAAAATTACAAATAATATTTTTTATTAGTGCAAACCATAACATAAAATTCTTTATTAAATGATAAAAATAATTATAAAATTATAAAAAAAAATTATAAAATAAATAAATAAATAAAATATTATTAATATTTATTAAATATATCATAATTTATTGTAGTTACAGTGTATTTAAAACTAATCTTTAATACATGTATATTTTCGTCATTAACTACATCACTAACATTTTAAAATACCATTTACCAAATACTCCCTCCGTACCATGTATATAGGCGGATTAGCTATAATTTCTTAGATTAAGAAACTTTTTTGATTTTATAATTTTTTTATGTTTTTTCCTGTTTTACCCTTAATTATATTCCCAATGTTAGATGCATACATTCAATTATGATGATTCCCAAGCAAATAAATATGGGTAATAAAAGTAAAAAATCGTTTTGAAATTTGGACTACGCCTGTATAGTGGTACAGGGAAAAATGAAAATTCCACTTATATAATAGGTACGGAGGGAGTAGAATTTACCGTTTGTTAATTTCACAGCGCTTTTTAAATTATAGTTTACGAAACGCTATGCTACTTTATTTTCACAGCACTACACAGCAACCCACATTGCGGCACAACAAAAAAAAACATTTTTCTAAAACTTACAGCAATACCAAACTAGCCATTAGAGACTTATTTTTCCATTTCTTTATTTTGAGCCTAGGTGGGAGAAAGTTAGCAACAAAGTATTATTGTTAAATTATTAGCGCAACCCTGAAATTAGCCTTTAATGAAATTGCACTTTCTATAAAAAAAGAAAAATAGTTCAAACCAGAAAAAAAAACTACACTTAGATCAAACCAAGTAAAGCAAATCAACCATAATAAACCCATCCATGCATGGTTCATCATCATTATCTATAAGATATAGTCACTTCAACTTCTCTCATCTCATTCATGCCATCAATTATCATTCCACATTGTAAATGAGCCTGGGTTTGCACCATTTCCATGAACAGTTTCGGCTGGCCATCCGCCATAGCCACCAGAGTTGATGTCATAATCAACTTTAACGAGTGCAAGATCTGTCATTGATCCAATTCCACCACCAGCATTTCCTGTCGATGATGAAGTTGCCGTCAGTCCAAGCCCGTTACCAAAATATGCAGCCTCATCATAACCATTGCTGGAACTTCCATTACTACCCATCAACGATGAAGATGAACCCATTGTCATTAAACCGTGTAGCATGGTAGGTTGATTTTGATAAAAACCTTGATGAAATTGAGACCCACTTTGGCTTGAATGAAGTAAAGAAGAAGTGCTATTAGGGTTATGGAGCAACTGATGAGTTTGCATGTAATTTTGAAGATGTGGCGCCTCTTGGGTATAATGGTGATAACTCTGTTGGTTTTGTAAAGCTAGTAATGGTTGAGAAGTTTGTTCAAACGGAGGCACCATTGGATAACCTTGGAATCCACCAACCGTTGAATTTCCATCGTAAAAGCTCGAACCAATAGCTTTAATTTCCTCTCTCTTACGCAGTGTTTCGGTATCTTGAGCCTCCTTTAATCTCTTAGATGCTCCTCCAATGGGTAGTGTGTTGCTTTCAAGTATGCTTTTAACATCGTATCTATTCATGTCGAAGTTAGTTACCGCATTCAATCCTCTGAACTTTATTGCAGCAATATCATAAGCCTCCGCTGCTTCCTCTTCAGTACCTGCGCATTTTATTGCGGTAGTAAGCACCAACCGCCACGTACACAGATTAATTAAAGTATGGATTTTACAGAGAGAAATGAGACTAGAAAGAGCTTACTGAATGTGCCCAAGTATAGGTCCTTGTTTCCAGCCACCCTCCCAATCCTTGCTTGCCATCTACCATGTTGATGGTGCCTTGTAACTCCACGATACATGGAAGCACCCCTAGAAAAACCGCTACTTTTCCTGAAAATGTTTCATAGATGCAATTAATACTAATGCTTCTGTTACCATATAAATTGCACAAATTCACTAAATCACATGCCTGGGTTTTAAAGAGTAATGAATGTTGCTGTCACATATCAGCTAAGTAAGTATATAATATTACCAGTTGCCATTAATGTTATCAGCATTGCAAACAAGAAACATGTCGATCGATGCAGAGACTATATAACACATACACGAAGACGGGGGATGACTAGGTTTGAAAATGTAATTAATATCTTTGTTGTTGTCTATGAAAAGAATCTGTTGATGCAAGACAAACTCACCTGCTAAAACAGTGCACAAAAATCAAGTTGTTCTTAAATATTTTGCTGTCACTAACCTATATTCTATATGACATAGTAGTGGTTTTCCGGAGTATCGATTTTGCGGAAAAAAACACATCAGCATCATCGTGTATATATATATATATATATAAAGTGTTAGAGGAGAAACCCTAGCTAGCTAGCCAAAGTTTGGAATCAACTCACCTTCTAAGAGATGCTACAAATTCTTGCCTGGTCATATTCTTCATTTCTTCTAATTCCTTTTCATAAATACTTATCTGGAATCAGCACAACAATTATTTAAGAATATTGAAATATATAAGCAAAAAGAACAAATTAATGACAGTCGAGAATAAATCAGGATAACAAACAGGAAAATTTGTTGTTGTAGAGGTTCCCCAGTACTTCAGAGCAGCCAAATCATAAGCCCTGGCAGCTTTTTCTTCCCTGTCATACCCACCTGTGGAAACACCAAAACAAACAAAGGAGTTGATGAATTTGTTTAATCTCTAGTATGATACTTTACTTACTGATTCCAGAAATATCTTAAACTTTTTTAGAACGTAACACTGATTTTAAATGACAATATTTTTCTGAGTTAATTTTTTTAATGACAAACCCATTTCTCAAAATTTATTCACTAATGGATTTTTTTTCATCATTTGTAGTCCAGCTTTGTCAGGACTCCGGATATATATCAGAAGGAATATAGAAAAAGAAATCTAATTCCTGATTCTAGTGGCAGTGAGGTATGTTTAGCTATTTACACTATCATGTAACAAATATAAAAGTGTAAGAATCAATATAAATAGGAAAAATACTTCCAAATCTAAGTGCTAAAGAAAAGTACAAAATCAACTCACCAAGATAGACTGCAAGAATGAAGCAAGAATCAACCATGTCCATGTACATACCAAGATGAAAACCGAAAGTTAGTAAATTGATCATCAAAATGAAGGTTGTAGTTTTGAAATTATAACCAAGACCGTGTCCAGAGATCGTCAAGACCCCAAGATAATTCTTACCTTGTCGACCTTTTCTTGATTGACCCTCTCTACGGCAACTATTATCCCACAGATGCGCTTCATATCGACCAGTCCATCTATGCCTACAAGCGATTTGTTTTCGATTAAACAACATACATTTTTTTGTGAAATCTATCATCAGTAAGTAATGTTGTAACTAGTCTGATACCTACTTTGTTACACCTCGGTATATAGAAGTTCGCTGCCCAAATGTATCAATAGCCCTTCTTGGTGCTTCTTCAACAACAGTGGTAGTACTACCGCTATTTCCTTCATCCGTTGCGTTTGAACCCTTACCAGTGCCCATAGACAGTGTTAACGACTGCAAATTTCCAACATTTCCTTGAGAAGATTCAAAGTTTTTGGCACTACCATCAGAAGGAGATATATCAGTAACTTGAGGATTGCAGTTAGACAAGAGATAATCTGCTTGAGTTGGTGTAGGTATTTGATTGAATACTAATGAGTCATTATGGTTATCTGATTTCTCAACACCAAGAAAATCTGCAACTTTCGGGACTTCATCGCCGACACCGCCAGCATGAGCATTCATCGAGTTCCAATCTAAAAAAAAGAAAAGTAAGAGGACTGGGGCATTTCATGAATAAATATACGAAATATATGCATCCAAGAGTAGGAAAAGATAGAAAATAAATACCAGCAGGGTTTTCGAAAGAGTGATCCATGCCATCGGTTACTAACCCGAGCGAGAACTGATTATTTTGAGATGAATGCAAATGAGATAAAGAGGAGTGAACTGGAGAAAGAGGAAATGATAGCCAGTTGTTGTTCATTGAACCCATTTTTCTCGATGATGTTTAAGGTAAGGCAGGTAATAGCATGTACCAAAACTGAACTAACAAGATAATGATATAAGAAGTATGTCTATAGATGTGTATTCAAAGAAAAAGATTGAAAGGGGGATGCAAAAGAGCACTTGGTTATAACTTAGGAGTTGAATTGTGCTTAAGAGAAATGGATCGCGCAAGATGTATATATATAGATAGATAGTTGTGTCTATCTCTCACAAACTCCACCCGTAAGTTTCTAACAAAGAATGTCTCTCAGCTCTCACTCTTCTGAGTCTAATGAAGAAGAAGATGGGATTGATTACTCAGATATATATATATATATATATATATATATAGAGAGAGAGAGAGAGAGAGAGAGAGAGATGTATATAATAGTTAAATATATATATATATCATGGGGGATATACAAGTTGGGGGCTGTTTTCAACTTTTTCTCTCTTAACTAGTATTTTCCCCCTTCTTACATATAAAGGAGGGGATATTCCTAGACAGTTATATTAGTTAAATAAGAGGTGATATTCTTAAACAGTAGTTTTGACAGACCTACAAGAGATGGATGCATGACTGAAACCCTAGCTAGTAGGTCTATATTTTTCCAAGGCAAATCTCCTCATTGTGCATATTTATCCTGATCCCTATTCCAACTCATCTGATCTCAAACTTGTAACCCTAAAATATCAAAAATTTATGAAAATTGTCTTCTCGATCGAAAGTTTAAAACCCAATCAATGAAATGAATGCATTTCTCAATCTCCTCAACAAAAAAAAAAAAAAAATGCATTTCTCAAATTTCTTGAAGTTCTGAAATAATGCAAACCTCATGCTGTGACTGAGGGTATCATACACCTATCAAGTTGCTTTGTTTTTAAACATCACCATGAAGGGAAGAGATGATCTAATTCTGGGGTCTGTTATTTATTTTATATATGTGGGATACTAGATGAACCATTACTAAAAAGATAAGAGCTTCCAAAGATTTATTTTATTATTAGTTAGTATTAATTAGATTTTAATGTGTATTCACTGTGTGATCTCAAGCCTTGTTAAGCTAGTCATTCTCTTAACCTTGAATTTTCATATATCTCTCTTAATTTCCTGACTTCCTAATCTTAAACTACCTGATAATCCTACTGTTCAAGGTTCATACATAAATTGATGTCAGGTTGAATAGAAGGTATCATAGCATAGGTATTTCATGCATGCTTTAAGTTTATGATTATTTTATTTTCTTCGACCGATATTAATTTTTAGATTTTGCGTTTTTTTTTTTTTTTAAGTGGAGAGTTGATGTATGCCGATCATCTATATATCCAGACAGAGAGAATGAGAAACAAATGCTAACAATCAAAGTATAAATAGTAATTAATCTATTTATTGGGTTGAAGTTTTGTTTATATCTTTTTGTTGGATTCTATCTGCAGATAGTATGAAAACAGATAATATTTCATGGACCAGGAAGATCAAATATTTCTAGGAATATGAACTCTTCCGGCATATCTAATTTCCATTGAAATATGCAAATTTGTGTTTCTTTTGGTTTCACTTATAATATTTACCTTTTAGCAAGAAATATTAAATATTAATCAATCAGAAAAAATCCGTGAAAAGGACTTCTATATCGTCCAACAAGTATAAACTTTCTGAAACAAATAGATCAACCATGAAATAATATGACTTGATGAAAACTTCCCGACACTATATATGCAAGAAAAGAAAAAGATAAGGTGCATGCAAAAATATAGTTACTGCATGGGCATGGATGACTATGATTAACCTACGTATAATTTAAGCACTTGCAAGATGCACATCTACTTTTTTCTTGGCCAGCAGATATATAAGAAACTGTAGAGTAGTAGTGTAGCTTCGATTTTCACATTCCAACAGTTCAGCCGTTGAGGTTTTGCAATATACAGAATAACACACCCTATCAATGGAGCCTTATCGCCGCCATGTTACCTTATATATGTTTTCGTGAAACTGTGATTATTGATGTTCAAGATGTTAACATATACACTATGCATAGGAGAGTTCGTTAATTATCTACATCATTAATTCATATCGATTATCCATTCGAAACTAGGAATTCATAATAAACTGTATCCCAAAAGGCTGGGTTTTGGGGGTTTCAATCAACGTGGACCTAATAGAAAGGAGCAACATTGATGCTAGTAACTACTAAGGAAGAAAGACATGCTAATATTTTGGAACCCCATCGGTTTTTAAATAATCCCAACCCATGATTCCTTTAACCAAAATCTCATTGAACCTCTAAATTGTTACAATCTTAAATAATCAGATATCCTAAGAGAATAGGCTGCATGCACTGTCTTTCGAGATGAAAGATTACGTCCAGCCTTCTACTACTATTGAGAATTGATTGCACATTTTCACAGTTATTCATCTGTCTCATAGTTCATAAACATTTAAAAAAATCCGATTGAGATACTCATATAAACTGTTTTCACTAAACCCAATAATATTTCGTTTTCTTGATTGATCATGCATCAAAAATAATGTTCAGTTTGATTAGAGTTAGGAATTTGATGGGGAACTGTCTTCGTGATTGTAGGGCGTGCACTTTGGGTAATAGCATTGTCTTCGTTGAGTTATTGCTCTTATATGTTTACGCCCTAAATCATGCCATCAAAAATTAATAACATAAAAAAAAGATTGATGAGACCGTCCAGATAAAACTAGACCGATTATACACAAGTTGAGAGCACATTGCATGAAGGCTGCTGTACACAAGGAACTGTAAGGGCATGATTTTGAGACAGAGGTTTGAGTTCCTAGTTTGTTTTTGTTTTGTTTTTTTTGATTATTTTCACTTTTGGGGGGAATTATTCACTTAGTAATATTCTGCTTCAGAAAAGGAAAATTTGTTAGAAACGTTGCAACGTTTAAGTTTATTTTGTATATTGTTTATCAAGTAGGACGAAAGTAAGTATTACTTTATAAATTATACTTGATATTTTAAATAAATAATTTGACAACTTAACTCTTCATCGGGTTGATCTTGATCAAATCTCAAGTTGGACTACATAGTGTAAAATCTAACATATTCTTCTTGTTGAATGTCTTAAGTATAAACAAATCAATAAATCAAAACCTTAGTTAGCTAGCTCTTGCTACATTCCATTTGATTTCTTGGAACTCTCTTTTGCTCGAACTTACCAACAAATGACTCCCTAAAACCCAGCATTTCCTCTATCACACAAAACGATCTCTACATAAAGCTACTTGTCTTTTCCTTTCTGTCTCGATCATTTTCTTAAAAGTAATAATTTACTCTGGCTAGTGTATGAATGTTGCATCTCCTTACCGATGCATAATATATCCATATGCCACACACCGTAGTAGCTCCACGAGGGTGCTTTGTGATGTAAACATCACTTCGGTGATGCATGATTGCATGCTATACACATTACAAATTTTCATTTACTCACCGTATACTTCATAAAGATGGGCTTTGTTTGGCTGTAAAAAAAACACTACAATAAATATAGCCACTTGTTTTCTTCCATGTTTGACCCTTTAAATTTTTTTAAAAAGGGAACGGCCAGTATGTTGAAATACTAGTAGAAGCGTTAAAGCTCTACTCTCTACAATCACACTTATCGAATAATTGTATGCCAAATTTTTAATGTTTTGAGTAGATCTAACACTTGAACTTTGCTTCAAGAAAAAAAACACTTGAACTTTGCATGGGATCCAGTACTGACGGCCATACTAGTTTTAGTGAGGTCCTGTTTGCTGATATGAATTATCATGCATTACAGTTTTCATTGTGAAACTGCACTGTTCTTGTATTGTATTTCATTTGCCCGAGAATTAGAAATGTTTTCTTCTACTTTTGTCTTTTGACCCAAAATGTGATGACTTTCTTTCCAAAGGATTTATTGCCCAAAACAATCATTTTTTCTTGTTAGTCATGTTTATACTTGAAAAACTTCACGA
This sequence comes from Papaver atlanticum, assembly GCA_023531105.1. Lineage (NCBI taxonomy): Eukaryota > Viridiplantae > Streptophyta > Magnoliopsida > Ranunculales > Papaveraceae > Papaver > Papaver atlanticum. The sequence continues at coordinate 2,478,683 of JAJJMB010006306.1, forward strand.
TGCATTTTCTTGGTTTGGTTTTTTGGAAAAAAGAAAAATTATATTAAGGAAAGAATGAAGGCAAAGCCGGTATAAATTATAGGACAGACAAAATTGTCTTCCAATTGTTACAAACTTACAAATACTTTCCAGTATTTACAAATTTAATGTTCACTAGAGAACCATGGTCTGCTCAGTCAAAAAATAATTTCTCAAACACTTATAGGACGAGAACCAGAGGCAGAGCTGGGAATTTTGTTTTGGGGAGCAAACGTTTAAGGATAGGCAATAAAGCAAAAATATGCTATACACCTTTATTTATTATAAAATTTATGGAATATTAGGCTCGTGAGCCAGCCTTGCAGGTAGGTAACTGCCAACTCTTGCTGGGGGCTAGCTCCGCCGCTACGGAGAACCAAAGGCAAACACCCTATTATTCCCCTTCTTCCAAATGATATATTACTTCATAGCTTTTGAACGATATACACCACATTTTCTGAGTTCGATAGTTATTGCTTCTTAGTTTTTGTTATATTACTAAACGCATAATGGAAAAAAGCTTTTATTGTTTTCTTCCCTTTAACAAATTGGACAGATTTAATTTTAGTTTAAATTGTTTTATAATTATTCTTTAGTTACAGTTTCAAATTTGAACTAGATTTGTGCCCGTGCTACGCATCGGATATTTTTTTTTCGTTCAACTTGTTGTGCGTGGGCTTTGCCCCGCCCCGTGGCGATGTATTTTTGATTTGCTGTGCGCGGGGCTTCGCCCAGCCCCATGGCAATGCATTTTGTATTTGGTGTGTGCGGGGCTTCGCCCCTCCCCGTGGCGATGCATTTTTTATTTGGTGTGCGTGGGGCTTCGCCCGCCCTGTGACGATGTATTTTTGATTTGATGTGGCGGGGAAAATACATTAAATAAGTGAAGAATATTATTTATTTTTTCCTTTTATTTTCGCAGAAAATATGTGTGAAATATGTGGATTTTTTTTTCACCTTTATAGATTAATTTGGAAAAAAAAGTCCTAATATGGTATGTACTCGATTTCCAAATTGAATTTGGACTTCCATAAAATTCGAAACACGGTAACTTAGGTTTTTCTTTTGAGTTTGTAATTTTTAAACCAATCATACATTGCCAAGTAGCCTCACCTAAATACTGTCACGTCATGAATTCCAAATTGAATTTGATTTCCTTTTTCTTTTTTGTAATCTTTTTCCTATTCTGTGCGTAGCACGGGCACAATTGTAATCCCAACATTAAAGTTAGCCGTGGTTAGTTGATTAAACCTATAAGTTTGTTAAAACCTGCAGCCTCGGTGTTTTGGTGGTCGAGTAAAATTAGCCGGGGGCTTACAGCTCCGGCCATGGCCCCTTAATGGCATTAAAGTTGGCCATTTTTAATAAGAAAATTATGTTAGATTAGGAAAATTCTAGGCTAGAAGATTGATGTTTGGGTTAAACTATATGAGTAAGTAGAGTTTGTTTAACCAAAACTATCAACTCTTCTTCGTGGAGTTTCAATCTACCTCCATTAACTCGACTATACATTTTGATACTACCACAACTGCTAAACTATTGCGTGTAGACCTTTGGACCAAAAACATTACTCCCTCTTAAATCAACAATAAATTCTTTTCTAGCTAACAACTGTGACTTGATGTCTGAAATATGAAAGAAGTTTCTTTGCAGCAAACTTTAGGAGGGAGTTGTTTAAAACCATTATCCAAGTTATTGTCGCATAGGTCCTTAGTTACAGTCCATTTGAAGCGAGTACTAAATGCTTAACCCTCCAGCACGTCTTCAGCCTCGAAGTTTAAACTAAATGCTTCGCAAGTTTTGTCTCAACTCAAGCAAATCATTGCTTTCCGCTGGATCAAGTGCTCGTCTAAATTGCAGCTGCCAACTATTAGAATTGTGAAAATCACCAATAGCCTCCTTATTCAAACTCAAACTAAACAATCTTAGATATTTTTCCTTTGAGTGTCTGTTTTATACCCTCGGATCTCTCCAAAATATGATGCTCCTCCCATTGTTTAGTTGAATATGAACCATAACATCCTTACACCCTACTATATAAATAATATAGGTTTTCCGTTTTTGACCGGTAGGTACAATATAACTCGAGCGTGTCTTCATCTTTCCGCCATAACTTTATGGAAAAAAGCCGTCATATTCACGTGGCCATTAACACCTTAAGCTTGTTCAAAGGTTTTTATGAATGCCTAACCAACCCTTTCCTTTATGTCTACGGATCTTGAACACATTACCACGTTTTGTAAGAATATTACTTTTAATGAAAAACATGCAAAACTAATTACTTCTTTTGATGAAAGAAAGATGGTATCATCATCTTCTTCTTCCCTGTCCACATTCTCCTCAAACTAAACTCTTGTAAACATCCAGTGGACCTGTAGCACCCATTGGAACCTTGTTTATCGGTGTGCTGCAGTGGGAGCTTATTTTAGCGAGAGGTTATTATATCTGAACCGCGTAGGATATATAGAAGAACCATTGGAACCTTGATAGAGACATGCCTAATTGCCTGTAATTGGTATGAAGTAATTGCAAGATCGAAAGTGAGAGAAACCAATTAAAAGCCAAAAAAATTGAACAATTGTAATAGCAAATCAATTAAATTCCAAAAGACCGAAAATTTGAAAATAAAATAAAAATACCTTTGAAACTGAGCACGGATCAAGATACGATCTGAGCCCGATTCCTTCACAGGAAAAAAAAGGGACTGAAAAGGTTTTTTTATATAGACTTGCACAAAACAGGATTCGGAAATCCGATTAACTTTGGTATTTGTTCATGATAGGAAACCGGTTAGATCACATAAGGAAACGAAAATTCTTTTCGCCAAAACTTAGTCACATTAGGAAATATTGATTATTTAGTTGTCCGGAGAGAGTTCCAAACTTAGTTGTCGGGGATAGCAGAGGCAAGGTTTAAACCAATTATTCACAGCCAAGTGTCCTCACCAAAACGCTTGTTTCACAAAACTCAAAAAAATCATATTTCGGCTAATAGGAAGCGAGAGTTTCCTCACCGTTCAACGTGATGACTTTATTTGTCTAGGTCTTTAAGTCTTTAGATATTACAGGATGATCATATTATTTACTGCTTTCTTCTTTCAAATGTTCCGGATTTAAAAAGAAAATAATAGAAGCACTCTTCAAAATTCCATTTTTGTACGTCAGAGCTGCTGGGCATATATCATGCGTCCGTGCGGGAACAGCTCTAAGCCATATTACAGGCGGGAGTAAGTGGGTATACATGTTACTTTCAGAAAAATCAGGATGGCATACTTGGGCTTAATGTGGTAGCTCATGGTGGGTGATAATCTGAACCGCTTTGATGATGCATCATGGTGATTATCAATTAATCATATCCATCAATAACAAATGGAAGATTTCTTTGTGTGCTCTTTAGCTGTATCCTGTATGCACCAGTGTACGGAAAATAATTAAAGAAGAAGAAAAATATAAAAGCTTAATTGAGTTCTTTTACGTTCCCCGTATTAGGAGAAGTTGACCAGAAAATTGGAAACTGCAACCCAGTCAAATCCCATTTAAAAAGTTAAAAATGATAAATTACCCTAAGATAAAAAACTTTTGTAGCCTGCTCCAGATTAAACACCATGAAACCCATTGTTGATCAAGCTTTCACGCTTATTACGTGGTTCCCAGCTTCCCACCATGCATGTTAATGGTCTTTTAAGTTTTATCCACTCTGCTACAAGCAAGACAAGGTTAAATGGGATCCAATTTCAACGACATTTTGCGTGAGATATTTTATACTTCCATCGATCAACTTCATTAATTTATAACATGCATTTTCGACGAACTACAATAAGAATTCATGAGCACCAGAAAGGCGACAGTAAGTGATCACAGACGTGTGTGTCTGATAAACACAGTTTAAAAGGACAAACGCACGTACTCAGAACTAACACAGTAAAGAAATATTACTATACTCTAGTACATAAATTAGAGATTTAGAATATAATTAGATTTTCTTTTTCTTTTTTAAATTAAAGCTTTGAATCTTTGATAAATGAAAGCTCAAAGTAGCAAAAAGTTAGAAACCGGGTTGACTGAACTGTACCACAATATGGTAGCAAGACCCATGTCTCACGCTTAAATCTCTTTAAAATACCCTTTTCCTTTTGTGTTTCACGATATTCAACGCATTAGCTTCCAAGAAGAAAATCCTGATTCATTTCATCATACACTTTTAAAAATAATACTACTACTAAAACAAGATACTTAGATTTCATACATTTACAGAGCGTGAAAACGAACAAAAAGAATAGTCTGTTTTCCTAATTAAGCTTCTGACAGTCAAAAAGAACCCTCAGATATTTTGTCTTTCCGACTCAGGTCTTCGGGAACTACGCAAGAAGACGGAGATTATTGTATGAGAAAAGGACAGTGAGAAGATTATTTTCTTCTGTGTCTCACGATTCGATCACCAAGACACCTCTTCTTATATTGGTGATGCTGTTAGCTGCATTGTCACTCACGCCTCGTTCAGTTTAAAGACAGAGAGACTGGCTAGGTTCCGAGCACAACGACCGACATTTGTCTGTCTTTCCGGCTCTGGGGATCTAAAATTTGCTTGGTGGGCACTCGATTCAACCGCCACAAAGAGTTACCGTTTCACTTATTAAAATTTCTTTACTGTTTTACATTAAAGAAAAGGGTTAATTTTAAAAATTAATTAAAGAATAGGGAGAAGACCTACACAAACGTAGAGAAATAGAGAGATATCAGATATGTAATAATCACCTTTCTAGCTAGCATAGTGTGGTCAGGGTATGCATGGGAGAGAATAGCGGAACCCCTCGTGCCTCCTCGAAGTAAAGCACGTGACGACATTGTAAGTATGCTGAGTATGATGTTTTTGCTTTGCCTTCGTGCAACAACCAATGTCATTTTACTTATTTTAAAGCTTCGGGTTAGAGAGTTACAATTAAGCCAGAGTAAATAATCTGATGGAACAACTCCTGATTTTTTATTCTCATTGATAAATGGATCCAACACCTCCCGAGTTATGCATCCAACACCAACAGTAATATTAAGATCGATCAACAACTAATGGCTATATCTATGTATAAGGTTGTTGCGTTACGAATCCAAGACAAACGCATTCGTATATATAGTTATATACACACATGATGTTACGAGGCTAGCCAGATCGATGCAGATGGATCAATGAAATCATCACGCATCAACTATATAGAAAGGAAAACTTAATTCGATATAGAACTTTGATCTATTTGTAAGAGTTCGTATCGATTTATTAATTTAGTTAATCGCCATATGCATATAGTATGGTATACCGGTTTCTCCGATTGGATTAACCGAGCAACATGATCTACGCTTGACTCATTGTTTCAAACGTTAGATATAATTAGTATCATTCATACAACAATTCTGTTTTCTAATCAGGTGCATTATCTCTTCATTTTGATCCATTCATAGAACTCGACCATTCACGTGCAAGGATCATTACTCGAGAATTAACCTTTCCGTGATGCTTAACTTAAAATGAAGAGAATCAGATTTATTTATTAAATGTTAACTAACAAGTCGGTATATAAGGGCATGTGCATGGCATTGTTTTGTTTTCATAAATTTATCATAATTTAATTAATTAGAAAAAGGATCTATTGTGATTATTAACTAAAAGCTTAATTGTTATTGTTGCGCACATGAGATAATCCTTGATAGATGGTAGAAAGAAAGATCTCCATCTTAAAATATGACTTCACTTGGTTGATAGTTTGATACAGCCAAGGATTGTTGTTAACGATGGCCCCAAGAAAATCTTAAGTTAAAATAAGTATACTTAGTCGAATAAATTTCTTCAGTTTTCAATTGACTTAATTTATATTAACTGATTTTGAGTTGATATGAACTGTAACCAATAGTAAATCCGGAGGATTTCATCTCTTGAACTTATGGTAGTTTCAAGTAATGAAAGGAATTTGACTCAAATAAGAAAATGCAGTTAAAAAGTTTTCTACAAGAGTTTAATTTGAAACGCCCAATTGGGATATAAATTAATGTCTCCATCCAATAATTTCTGGTAAGGGTGTTTTTTGGGGTGGAAATATGAAACTACCCTTTAAAAAATATAAAAACTAAATCAAACCTAAATATTCACCACTCCCTATTAAGTTCTATATATTCCCCATTCTCTTTCAAATTTTCTTTAACTTCTCTGCCGGCTCCTCACTTTGAAAACGATATTCTTTTTTACATTCGGAAGTAATGAAGACCATGCCGGAAATGATGAAGACCATACCGGAAGTGATGGAGTCCATGTAAGTTGGGAGTACCCATTTTTTGGCATGGATTTTGTCGGCATTTTGTAAGTTAGGAGTACTCATTTTTTAACGGAATTCCTATTACCTCAAAAAAAAATCCTTATACTCTCACCCAAATGAAGTGATTATGATTTATACTAATCATTATCAAACTAATTTATTAACTTAATAAGCTAATTATAATTAACCACTAAGCATGATTAGTGAGGGATAGATTATGAATTAATTAGTTAAAATACATGGATATGGGGTAACTCTGATTTACTATTTAAATCCATATTTTGTCCTATTATCATATCCCCAATTGCACGTTCTTAATTTGGGCCAAAAATTGAAACATATCATGTGTGCCACTTACTTTAGCTAACTTCCAGTTTCCTTTCATGCCAATACTTACGTTTCAAATTAGGGTTTTAACTTATTTTTATCAGAATTTCGGCCATCACTATCTCATGGTGAAATATTTTCTCCACAAACTCAATTCATGTAGGCGTCACTCATGCCAGTGCATGACCATACGAACAAGGCCATCCAGATTGAAGTTCAAGCCAAAGAAACACTGTACCAAATTTAGTTATTTATTTCGTCGTTCTTCTCGTCTACAATAAAGCCACTTAATAACTTTTGAAGGAAAAGCCATACAGATTCCATTGTTGTATGTTTGGTTGAGTCTGTAGATACAACTTTCAAATAGGTCAATGTTTAAGGACTCTTTTCTGCATGGTTTTGATAGTGGAATCTAATAGTTGTTCCAGGTGTTAAACTGAGGACTTTCGTGTTAGGAAGATTAAAAAAGTAAAAGACTGGAGATTTAGAGACTGAGTTCGTTAACACGAAGATTTGATTGATTGGTATACAAGGAGTTCATTATCTTTAAATATATCTTTTACAGAATCAAGGAATTCATCACCTAAACCGAAAAACCTTGTGTAACCAAATGATTCAGTGATTCGACGGAAGAAGATCTGAAAAGGAGAGGGTACCAAGTACACCACCAACTTTTCGTTTGACAGTAGTATGAACCTTTGTAGTACTTTTAACAATAAAAAAAATGAGAATAAGTAAAAAGCACACACACACAAGAATTTTGTTAATGCCCTTCGGACGGGAATGTAGTTGAGACAAAATCCACCCTCCAAGCGATTCAGTTTTAGTCTCACTCCTTACGTATCTTGAAACTCGCAAGTTTCTACGCAATTGATTCCCATAGTTGACGTCCTTTACAGCCTAAGAGTTGCTTCATCCTATGTGAAAACTTTTGATACCAATCTTCCTCTAAAAGATAAGCCTATTAGATTTCCCTTTATATCAAAGATCAAGGTTTGGAAATCTGTTTGCAATAGACAAAGCTAGCAAACCTCAAAAATCCAGAACACTTACACTCAGTTAGCTGGGAATCTTGGATTCTTAACCACCTCTCAAGAACAATAGTGAACTAATCAATTAAGAATAGTTTTCAGATATTTATCTTGAGAAATCACAAAGTCTGAGACAAAGAGAACTTTGTGATTTCAATCTATCTTGCCTGAAAGAGATTAAGAGAACCTCGATAACAGAAAAGCAAGATCAGGATACACGAACTATCAAGGTAAAAATAGTTGGACCAGGCTTCATGAATCCCCAAGTGAAGTCTTTAAGTCGTACACCTAATTATGTTTCTCAGAGGAAACCTAGGTCACTAGAGGACGACTTTAGCTATCAACTAGGAGAAAAAATTTCAAGGATTGAATTTCCTAATTGAAAGAGCATCTTTATAGATGTTCAAGACAAAGGGTTGCTTAGAATCCAAGGTAAGATAACTTGATATTCGAGCAAATACTTTCTGTATTTATATAAAACTCTAATTAGGGTTTCAAGCAAGCATGTGAGAAGTTAGTCTTGAAATCACATAGAAAAATATACACAGTGGTCTTCTTACAGAACCGTGTATAATGATTGTTCTTTGGAAAATATGCCTTATGAACTAAAGCAATATGATGTTCATTCAAACACTTAAGTATTTAATCATGATCAACATACACAAGGTGTTTTAGTTATCAATGGTGTCTTATAGGTGTTTATGAGAGAAACAGCAATGCTAAATATATCCACAAGTTTAGCATTACTCGGTTGAACCCACAAGTTTTGATATCTCAAGCTTGTTATCAATGTTAGGTGATCAAAACTTTATCTTAATTTCTAGTCTACTAAGTCAAGTTTTGGATAGGTTAGAATTATAGTTAAGTATAAGACATCACCCTTGAAGACTGAAGATCGACGAAGACATTTGGAAAACTTCTGTATCAGGTATGTAAAGACTGAATCATTATGAAAACACCGGGGTTACCAAAATACACCACCAACTTTTTCGTAGGCAGTTTGTATGGACAAACTCAACACAACTCCGAGAGTTAAAACTCAATCAAGGAAAGTGTCTAGAGTTATATATCAATCTCTCTTGTGATTAAAACGTATACAGAATTGAAACCGTGAACCTAATCTCAAAGAGAGTTCTTGGACGGTACCAAAGACCAATATCCAAGGATCAATTAAGTCTTTTCCAACAAACAAGGTCAGACCTATCGACTGTGATTGATCAACCCACAACCTATGATATTTCAATTATAAAGATAAACAATATAATGCGGAAAAAGAAACAACACAGATACCAGAAATTTTGTTAACGAGGAAACCAAAAATGCATAAAAACCTCGGGACCTAGTCCATATTGAACACCAAACTGTATTAAGCCGCCACAGATAATAGCCTACTACCAATTAACTTCGGTCCGGAATGTAGTTGAGCCCGAACTCAGTCTACCACTGATTCAGGTACAGTCACGCTCCTCACGTCTCTTGAATCCCAGCAGGACTACGCGCAATTGATTGCCTTAGATGACGTCACACCAACTAAGAGTTGGTTCAACTCAATTGAAGACTTTAAACCAAATCTGCCTCCCACGGATTAAGCATATATAATTGATTTCCTGATTTATGATCGAAACGGATGATAAGATCAAATGTAAGATCCAAGTGATGGAAATCTATAGCAACTTGACAAAAGTATGGCTATCCTAAAAATCCGTACTTATACAACCCTAAGTGTAGCCTATATTATTATTCACCTCACAAGTATAAAACTTGTGGAATCACAAAGTTTGAGACGAAGAGAACTTTGTGATTTCTATCTATCTTGTTCAAGTGATAGATTAACAATAGAACTAGATCAGGATACTCAAGTTATCAAGATAAAATATAACTGGACCTGGCTTTACGAATCCTAATGAAGTCTTTGATAGTCGTTAAACTCTAAAAGGGTTTATGTAGAGGACGACTCTAGATACAACTAGGACACACTAAAAAGTAATGTCAGGATTTAAAGATCACAGTTGCCAAGAGTTCCCCTTATATAGACTTCAAAGCCTAGGTTGCTTTAGGTTTAAGCTAAGATAACTTTGGAACCAAGCAAACAATAACCACCTTTAGATGAAAGCTTTGAATCTTATTCACATAAACAAGATATACACGTTGGTTAGGTAAACCATAACTGAACCGTGTACAAACACTATGTCTAACATGGTTAGCCAAAACTAGCCGGTTTGAACTTAAAAGCTTAACACTCATTCCCATGAACACAAAGACATTGATCTTGAGTCACAATTATGTGATCAAATAAGTCTAATGTTAATTAGAGAATTGATCAAATGCAAATTATCTCAGAGAAATAATTTAATCGCAATTGAATCATAATCGACATAGTTGGTAAATACACAAAGTACAAATACTTGAGTAGTTCGTGAATCGGCTGAGTCAAGGTACGCGGACCGGTTTGCAAACTTATAAGCAAAACCGAGTTCCGGAGTTGTCAAATTTATTTCAGTTAACGTACCGGTTTGCAAACTTTGGTGCAACACTAAGTTATGGAGTTGACAGAACTTTTTCAGTTCACGTACCGGTTCGCAAACTTCAGACCTTTACCGGTTCCGGAGTTCACAGAACCTTTTCAGTTTGCGTACCGGTTTTGGTACTAAACTGGTTCTAGAACATATAACCATATTGGTTCGCATACCGGTTTGAATACCTAACCTGGTTCCCTTACCATAGTTCCAAAATGGTTTGTATACGAAAATACGTACCTATCCGGATCACGAAACAAATAGATTTTCCTATGATGTGCATACGAATATATGTATAACATAAATCTGAAAGTCAATATATAGTTACTCCGCTACGTGTACGAGTACATGTAATACGCCTTCAGACATATAACAGTTTTCCCAGTTTGTAAGACTGATAACACTGTCTTGTATTCCGAATACAGTAGTTCTATATTTCTCTAAATCAATTCGAAACATTCCTGAATAACATGAATGATACATATCACTGTTCCAGACTATTTTAAAATGATAAACTTGAATCAAGAATTTGTTCTGAACAATAAATTATTCTCCGCCGAATTTGATCAAGTATGAACAAATGTTCATTAAGCTTAGTCATTATATTCCGAGAAATTCGTAAACTAAATAATTAGTGAAAAAGCGGGGGTCTAACAACCACACCCAATATTTCGTTTTGCAATCTGAATAGACAAACTCCAATATACTTTCAAGAGAATCAACTAGACAGTCAGACTCAATCTAGAGAAAAGTATATCAAAGAGTTTTATATCTTTATCTCTCAATTCAATCCGCAATCAGCAAATAAGAATTTGCGAGCCCTATTGAATATAAGAGAAATAACTTGAACGGTACCAAAGACCAATGTTCAAAGATCAATCAATTTCAATCAACAACCAAAGGTTGGATTTCCCAATTGATCGATTCAACGCACAACCTTTGATATTTCAATTATATAACAAAATATAATGCGGAAAAGAAATAACACAAACACCAGAAGTTTTGTCAACGAGGAAAACGCAAATGCAGAAAACCCCCGGGACCTAGTCCAGTTTTGAACACCATACTGTATTAAGCCGATACAGACACTAGCCTACTACCAATGAACTTCGGACTAGAATGTAGTTGAACCCTAATCAATCTCACACTGATTCAAGGTACAGTCGTGCTCCTTACGTCTCTGATCCCAGCAGGATACTACGCACTTGATTCCCTTAGCTGATCTCACCCACAACCAAGAGTTGCTACTACCCAAAGTCGAAGACTTGATAAACAAATCTGTCTCACACAGAAAAGTTTATTGGATTAGATAAATATGTCTCCCACAGAAATACCTATGAGTTTTGTTCCATCTTTTGATAAATCAAGGTGCATAGGAACCAATTGATATACCAGGCTTATATTCCCGAAGAACAGCCTAGAAATATCAATCACCTCACAATAATCTTAATCTTAATCGATTAACGAAACAAGATATTGTGGAATCACAAACGATGAGACGAAGATGTTTGTGACTACTTTTCAATCTTACCTATCGGAGATAAATCTCAAGCAAATCTTAATAAAGATAATACTCAATCACGATAGTAAAAGTAAGATCAGAACATGCAACTATAGAGAAAAAAGTTGGGTCTGGCTTCACAATCCCAATGAAGTCTTTAATTCGTTAACCTACAGGGTTTCGTGAAAAACCTAAGGTTAAAGGAGAATCGACTCTAGCTTATGCAACTAGTATCACACAGAAGATGTGGGGATTAGGTTTCTCAGTTGCTAGAGTTCTCCTTTATATAATTTTCAAATCAGGGTTTGCAATCTTAGTTACCTTGGTAACAAAGCATTCAATATTCACCGTTAGATGAAATCCCAAGATAATATGTTTCAACCGTTAGATCGAACTTAGCTTGTTATACACAAATGAAATGTACCCTCATTTAGGTTTATGTAACCGTACCTAAACGTGTACACCATGTTGGCTTAACAGTAGTTAACCGAGGTTAGCTATATGAACACTCTCATATCAACCTTATTCATCTTAACCATAACTAGTTCAAATGACTCAAATGAAACTAATTAAAGAGTTGTTCAATTGCTATATTCTCATAGAAGTATACAAGAACACAATTGAAGCAAAATCTTCTTGATTCACTCGAATCAATTCATGAACATTATTGCCACGGTTTGCAAAGAATGCATTCCTTATTATATATAAATGTATTTGTTCATAACAAACCGATTTTAGAACTTTAACCATTCAAGTATGCAAACGGGTACGCATACTTGAAATAGTCGGACCAAGTTTGGTTTTCGCCAGTATGCGAACAGGTACGCATACCTCCAAATCCAGAAAATTCCGGTCACAAACCCACGCCAGTATGCGTACGGGTACGCGCACTTAGGTTCTCGGACTTCTCAAACCAACGGGTACGCATACGTGTATCCATACTATAGTTCCCGGACATGGATCACATATATGCCAGAGTGCACAACATGTTTAAAATCCAATGTTGGTTATGTGTTCTAAAATCTTATTTCAATCATTGAAACTTTCTTAGAGGATGACATTAGCCGTTTTCACACATTATTAGCATCAAAGCAATTTTCAAGTTATTGAAATAATCATAACGAAGCATTCCAAGTCTACACCAAATGATTGTATCACACAAACCGTGTAAGATGTTACTCGGCGATTTTCACATGATCATCTATTGACTTTCGTCAAGAATATAAGATGAACTTGGTTGAAGCGAAAGATTACCAACACATATTTCGATAAATATGTAAGCGAGTTAAACTCAGCTCAAAATCTCAAATGTGTATAATCGAAAACCATATAGTAATACGACTTATGTTGCAATATAGGAAATAGAGTAGAAATAGACTTTCCAAGTGATAGATGAGTTTTAGTCTTCACATACCTTTTGTTGATGAAATTCCACAAGATCGCCTTAGTAATTCTTCGTCTTCATTTGATGAACGTCGTGAAGTCTAATGCTCAACTACACAATCTATCCTAGTCCGAGACATCACTATAAGTAGACTAGAAATCAAGACTTATAGTTTTGATCACTAACATTGACAAACAAGCTTGAGATAGCAACGCTTGCAAGTTCGACCGAGCAGTGTTGTAAAAATCTCCCCCTTTGTCAATTTTAGTGACAAAACTATCAGTACATATGGATTAAAAAATAAATAAACTTTGTAGCTTCTCATCCAAATGCTTGATCTCCTTGGTTCTTCAACATTACTTGAAATCTTCGTCACTTCCAAGTACTCCAATGATTCCAAATGTGTTCAACTCCGCATCATTGTTGTTGAAGATCCGTAGCTATAACAATGAGAAAACAGTTGCTCTCAATCAATGTTATACAGTGTCATAATATCATTATACAGTATCAAAGTACAATTGTATCACAACTTTGACAACAATACTATGGTGATATATATCACTCCCCCTTAGTCAATACTTCATCTCACAATGAAAACCACTCCCCCTTACATAATGATCCGTAAACCATATGTATTTGTAGTATGAACTACACATTAATTCTCCCCCTTTTTGTCAATATAAATTGGATAAGGTATGAAAACTAGTGGGACCCTCATGAAATTTTCATAGAGATACTTCATGACAAAAAGAGAATACCATACCAACTTGTTTCGATGATTTCACATAGTCGAAACTTAGTGTATTCATCAAGGAGTTTATAAAGATACAAGATAACTCCTACAGTATTCCACAGCTGCACTCCCCACAAAGATTTGGCAATTAAGCACAAGTTCTATTAAGAAATCTCCCCCATAAAATGTCATTCCCGAAAGAACAACAAGAACGACCTTACTTTCACAAGAAAAGAAGGATTTCTTTGGACATTAACAAATCACATGAAACATGAATTTGTATTCAAAAATCTCAATTGAATTAACCACAAGGAAAATGATCAATTCAATTGGTCATGCTCAACATAAGAAAACTTACGGAGCAACACAGTATATACACAAAGATGTGGATCAGGGAAGGACCAATACTGCGGAATAATCAAAGATTCATTCTATTTTTCATCACTATTTGCACAATGACATATAATAGACTTAATCTTTGTAAACAAAAATTCATCATTTCTTCCATCAATATTTACATAATGACATAAAAGGAAAAAGTTCATTCTATCTTTTATCAATACTTTCATACTGACATATAATAGAGTTAACTTTTGAACAGCTATGGGACAGTAAAGGTTCACGGACGTAAACAACATATCCCATAACAATTTGCAATATAAAACCATAAAGATTAATACTTCAAAAATCATCTTCCAAATAAACTTTAGAATTTAAACAAATAAATCTAAAAACATTGCAAGATTAAAAACGTTGGCAATAGCTATGTGTACTCACAATAATGGCTATTCCAAACCCTAGTTATCCTTCTTAAAAACACAAGAATAAATTCTCATAAGAAGTTTCCTAGACATTAATACCTCTAAAAAATTCTTTATCGTCCCTGAACTCCTTGTCGTCAACAGCCATATATAAGAATATAAGGTTCATGAAGAAATGAGTTAATTACAATAAACCTTTTAGATTGATGTCGAACCAGGTCCTTCTGAATTTCGAGAGTCCTAAAAACAAAAGCCTTTATTTCCTGGATCTCCTTTCTTGTTTCCTTCTACTCTTCAAGAATCCCAGGGAACTTTTGTTGATTAGACGGAACAACTTTTGGTTTTCTTACATTCCTCCTTCTTTTCAAAGTTGAAGATACATGAGATTTATCTTTTTCCTTCATGATTGATGGCTTAACAATCATATTAACATCTTTTCCATCAGAAGACATAATGCTTGGAATCTCCATACGCGTATGAGATTGTGGGAGGAATTCACAAATCAGACTCAACAAGCAGTCTTGAGATTAAAACAAAATTCAGAGAAGGAAAAAGGAATGTAGGGTTACGAAACCTTTAAACACATAAGTTCACGTACACACAACTGTAAACCCTAAAGAGGGTATAATTGTCGAGAATAACCCTCTTTTATTGATTAAACAGCAAAGTCCCTTCCAATATCAATTAGATATGAAAAGAGGAACGGATTCCATACTTGCATATCACATCAAAACTAAAAGAGAAAATCAAAACAATCTAAAAACAATTCTCTTTTCTTAAATCCTGAGGTGTGCAAAATCTTGTCCCTTTTTATCAGGCTCATGAGACAAGATGCACCAACCAACACAATCAAGTTGTGCTGGGGTGAACAATAATTTGTCCACCATAACCTTTTCGAAAGGAATTCATAGACCTCTGTTTCACAAAATGTTTAGACCATAATTTTTCTTCTAGTGGTCTAGTATTTTCTTTGGAAACTAACTTCTTCGAAGAGAGATAAGTTTACATACCTCCGATGATTTTTTGAACAAGTTTGAGCTTGTTTGCTAATCGATTCGCTCTTCGTTGAAGTTTGTTGACGTATCTTATTTTGTGTTTATACTTGAAACACTTTGAAAGTTCATGACCTCTGAGAGAACAATAAGAGCATGTCAACAAGGAGGATGATCCATACGCCCGAGATGTGTAAGCAGCTAGACACATAGTGGACAACATCAGAAAGAGTGTTTCCAGCAAAAACAAATGGATCCATTTTTTCTTCCAAACCGGTTGAGAATTCTTATGAAAGAATATCAAGATTGATGTATGCATTGCCACAATTATCAAAATCAATATTTTTACAAAGAAGTGCAACACTTGATTTTTCGTTTTCATTAGAATCATAGTTGTCAGACATCTCATCAAGAGTTGCAGCTAGACCTTTGTTCCCAGTGTATTTCTTACGATTTGGACACTCATTTTCAAAATGACCAAAACCTTTACACTTAAAGCAGTGTGGCATATCCTCATCATCAGTTTCATCAATATCCCTGTTTTTTAGGAGGAACACGATTATGAGGTTTAACTGATGACCTAGGTTTATCTCTGGTGAACCGTTTACTTCTCTTCAAAAGAAGATCCCTAAACTGTCTTGTAATCAGGGAGACTGAATTGTCAAGATCTTAATCTGATGAATCATCCTCAGAAAGATCATCTTCATAGATGCAAACACTCTTACTTTTGTCAAGTAATTTAGTGTTCTTTTGTGCGTTGAAAGAAACATCCTTTCCGGATTTGGATGTATGCTCATGATCAAAGATCTTTAACTTTCCAACCAGAGTATTTCTGGAAAGAGTTGCAAGGTTATTTCCTTAAACGATGGAATGCTTCTTAGAATCGTATCTGGATGGCAGCGATCTGAGAATTTTCATCACAATGTCCTTTTCAGGAATAGTTTTACCTAATGCAAAAGATGCATTAACAATTTCAGACACTTTGTGATTAAACTCATCAAATGAATCTTCATCTTCCATACGAAGGTTTTCCCAATCGGAATTTAGGTTTTGAATCCTAGCTTCCTTTTCACTGGTATTTCCTTCAAATACGGTTTCTAAGATTTCCCAAGCATCTTTAGACCGAGTGAACGTAGTCACATGGTGCTGAAGATCTAGGGTAATGGCATGGATGATAGCATTTAACCCGTCAGAATTTTGCTTTGCAGCGAGAATCTCGGCAGGTTCATATGCACCAATATCCTTTGGAATAGTTGCATCGCCTTCTGCAACAACCGGAGGATTATAGCCATTAACAACATAAACCCATGACTGAAAATTACGCGCTTGAAGAAAGGCACGCATAGAAATTTTCCAGCACAAGTAGTTCGAGCCATTGAAGACTGGTGGTACGTTTATGGAGATAACACTTTTGTCCATATTCAGATCGCTACAAACACAGACTTATAAGGTCTTAAATGTGTTTGCCTGCTCTGATACCAATTGAAAAATCGGGGATCTAACAACCACACCCAATATTTCGTTTGGCAATCTGAATAGACAAACACTTATATACTTTCAAGAGAATCAACTAGACAGTCGGACTCAATCTAGAGAAAAGTATATCAAAGAGTTTTATATCTCTATCTCTCAATTCAATCCGCAATCAGCAAATAGGAATTTGCGAGCCCGATTGAATATAAGAGAAATAACTTGAACGGTACCAAAGACCAATATTCAATTTCAATCAATAACCAAAGGTTGGATTTCCTAATTGATCGATTCAACGCACAACCTGTGATATTTCAATTATATAACAAAATATAATACGGAAAAGAAATAACACAGACACCAGAAGTTTTGTTAATGAGGAAACCGCAAATGCAGAAAACCCCCGGGACCTAGTCCAGTTTTGAACACCACACTGTATTAAGCTGCTACAGACACTGGCCTACTACCAATGAACTTCAGTCTGGAATGTAGTTGAACCCTAATCAATCTCACACTGATTCAAGGTAAAGTCGTGCTCCTTACGTCTCTGATCCCAGCAGGATACTACCCACTTGATTCCCTTAGCTGATCTCACCCACAACCAAGAGTTGCTACAACCCAAAGTCGAAGACTTGATAAACAAATCTGTCTCACACAGAAAAGTTTATTGGAATAGATAAATCTGTCTCCCACAGAAATACCTACGAGTTTTGTTCCGTCTTTTGATAAATCAAGGTGCACATGAACCAATTGATATACCAGACTTATATTCCCGAAAAAAAGCCTAGAAATATCAATCACCTCACAATAATCTTAATCGATTAACGAAACAAGATATTGTGGAATCACAAACGATGAGACGAAGATGTTTGTGACTACTTTTCAATCTTACCTATCGGAGATAAATCTCAAGCAAATCTTAATAAAGATAATACTCAATAATGATAGTAAAAATAAGATCAGAACACGCAAATACAGAGAAAATAGGTTGGTCTGGCTTCACAATCCCAATGAAGTCTTTAATTCGTTAACCTACAGGGTTTCGTGAAAAACCTAAGGTTAAAGGAGAATCGACTCTAGCTTATGCAACTAGTATCACACAGAAGATGTGTGGATTAGGTTTCCCAGTTGCTAGAGCTCTCCTTTATATAGTTTTCAAATCAGGGTTTGCAATCTTAGTTACCTTGGTAACAAAGCATTCAATATTCACCGTTATATGAAAACCAAACTAATATGTTTCAACCGTTAGATCGAACTTAGCATGTTATACACAAATGAAATGTACCCTCATTTAGGTTTATGTAATCGTACTTAAACGTGTACACCATGTTGGCTCAACAGTAGTTAACCAAGGTTAGCTATATGAACACTCTCATATCAACCTTATTCATCTTAACCATAACTAGTTCAAATGACTCAAATGAAACTAGTTAAAGAGTTGTTCAAATGCTATATTCTCATAGAAGTATACAAGAACACAATTGAAGCAAAATCGGTTTGATGCACTCGAATCAATTCATGAACATTATAGCCACGGTTTGCAAAGAATGCATTCCTTATTATATATAAATATATTTGTTCATAACAAACCCGATTTTAGAACTTTAACCATTCAAGTATGCGAACGGGTACGCATACTTGAAATAACCGGACCAAGTTTGGTTTTCGCCAGTATGCGAACGGGTACGCATACCTCAAAACCCAGCAGAAAATTCCGGTCACAAACCTACGCCAATATGCGTATGGGTACGCGCACTTAGGTTCCCGTACTTCTCAAACCAACAGGTACGCATACGGGTATGCATACTATTGTTCCCGAACATGGATCACATATATGCAAGAGTGCACAACATGTTTATAATCCAATGTTGGTTAAGTGTTCTAAACTCTTATTTCAATCATTGAAACTTTCTTAGAGGATAACAATAACCGTTTTCACACACTATTAGCATCAAAGCAATTTTCAAGTTATTGAAATAATCATAACGAAATATTCCAAGTCTACACCAAATGATTGTATCACACAAACCATGTAAGATGTTACTCGGCGATTTTTCATATGATCATCTTTTGATTTTCGTCAAGAATATAAGATGAACTTGGTTAAAGCGAAAGCTTACCAACACATATTTCGAGAAATATGTAAGCGAGTTAAACTTAGCTCGAAATCTCAAATGTGTATAATCGAAAACCATATAGTAATACGACTTATGTCTCAATATAGGAGATAGAGTAGAAATAGACTTTCCAAGTGATAGATGAGTTTTAGTCTCCACATACCTTTTGTTGATGAAGTTCCACAAGCTCGCCTTAGTAGTTCTTCGTCTTCATTTGATGAACGCCGTGAAGTCTAATGCTCAACTACACATTCTATCATAGTCCTAGACATCACTATAAGTAGACTAGAAATCAAGACTTATAGTTTTGATCACTAACATTGACAAACAAGCTTGAGATAGCAACGCTTGCGAGTTTGACCGAGCAGTGCTCTAACAATTAGTTCTCGACTCGAAATTCTTGTATATGTAAGCTAGTCTAATTAGTTATGCGACAATTGTTTCAAGGATGGAAAGGTGAATATAACTTGATAAATAGGTGGTTCAGTCTTCACTTACCTTTTGTTGATGAAGTTCTCCAAAAGCTTCGGTTGATCTTCGCCTTCAAACGGTAGAACGCAAATGATGACTGGTTCGTTTCTCAACTACCTCTATCCTAGACCGAGACTTAACTAATTGTAGACAAGAAATGCTCTATCACATTTCTATTTTACTCACTATACCATCATTCTATCTATTGAGACTATGTCGTATGACTTATTGTAGATTCACAAAGAAGATATTTCGACTCAAGCTTGTCTTGTGAAGAATATCGAAATATGTTTAACGATTTGATGTTCATAGGTCCTTAACAATATTAGTTATATCAATTGAAAATTGCCCATGCAAATGATTATATTATATGAGAATTTTACAAACATCATAAGAGAGAAATATGAACTTACTGAATTTCTACTCAGGGAAGGTTGGCGAACACAGTTTGTAAACTGTAGATATCTGAGATTCTTAAATATAGAAAGGTTGGCGAGCCAGTTCGAAAACCACAAGTTCAGTTGGGAACAGTTCACGAACTGTGGTTAACTGATTTTTATAAGTTGGATTAATTGGCTATCAGTTGGCGAACCTGGTTCACGAACCGAGGTCGACTGAATTCGGTATTCTAGTAGGGTTGGAGAACCCGCTTCACGAACTGTAGCACCATGACTCGTGAACAAACCTTACGGTTGGCAAACCTTTGTACCAACTATCCCAACAATATTTAGCAAATGCTCAAACACTTCTAAGACTTCATTGATTTCTTAAACACTTATGATGTTTGTATCATGATTAATTTCTTAGATGTTAAAATGAACATCAAGTAGATTTTAGTTCTTTGGATAACTTTCCAAACCCAACAGTCATTATACACAGTTCAGTAACCGAACCCATGTGTATAGTCTTTTATTGTAGTTTGAAGACCAATTTTGTTACCTTATTCTCAAGTTATCTTAGCTTGAATTCTAAGCTAACCCTGGTCTTTGAAAATTATAAATAAAGCATCTCTGTCAACTGGGAAAATCAATCTTGACACTTTGAGTCCTAGTTGATTCTAGAGTCGCCTCTATTGACCTTTTAGGTCTACTACTAAAAAGACTTCACTTGGGGATTCATGAAGCCAGGTCCAACTATCTTTACCTTGATAGTTCGTGAATCATAATCTTGTTATTCTGTTATCAATATTTTTGTAATATATTTCAGGAAAGATAGATAGTAATCACAAAGTTCTCTTCGTCTCAGACTTTGTGATTCCTCAAGATAAATATCTAAAGACTGATCTTAATTGATCTTTCGACGATTATTCTTGAGAGGTGGTTAAGAATTAAGGCTTCTTTTCCGGGTTTCGTAAGTTCCGTATTTGTTAGGTTTGCTAGCTTTTCTATTGCAAAAATATTTTCACACCTTGATCTTTGATTTAAACGAAAATCAAATAGGCTTATTTGTTAGAGGAAGATTTGTATCAAAAGTATTCACTTCTGCTGAAGCAACTCTTAGGCTGTAAAGGATGTCAGCTAAAGGAATCAAGTTCGTAAAACCTTACGAGGTTCAAGAGACATAAGGAGCGCAACTGTAACCGAATCGCTTGGAGGATGGATCGGTCTCAACTACGTTCCAGTACGAAATCTGATAGTAGGCTAGTATCTGTAATGGCTTAATATAGTGTGGTGTTCAATTTGGACGAGGTCCCTAGGTTTTCTGCTATTGTGTTTTCCTCATTAACAAAATTTCTGGTGTTTTGTGTTTTTCCTTTTCCGCATTATATTGTTTATCTTTATAATTGGATATACACAAGTTTGTACGTATCCAATATAAGTAGATACGTCCGATTAATTGTAATCAATTACGAGACTAGTTTCTTGTAGAATTCGTATCTTGAAAGATATATAACAAGTTTAATCACTTGGCAGAATTCAAATTGAATTATTTGGATACGACTAGATTGATCTTGGATATTGATTTTTGAGATCGTCCAAGTACTCTGCTTAACAATTAGGTTCACGGAACTTGTGTCGATATACATACTGATTAAGTGAAGGTTGAGATATTGACTTTATATACATATTGTCAAGGATCATCAAGTTGGTCTACTTGTAATTATATTAAGTTTTTTCTATATAGGTTGTCGAACGAATTTTTTTAGTGTATTTGGTATCCCCTGCGTTTTCAATTGGTTCCAGAGAGCAGGCAAACACTGTTGACCTAATAAGTCTGTGTATATATTGATCCTATAAAAAGCATATCCTATGGGGAATTTTTTTTGAATGTTTTTTTTGTTCACATGTAACGTACACCAGAGATCATTTGAATTTCTTTAGAAACTCCTCTATTGTCGCAATTTCATTGAGACCTCAAATATCGGAACTGAATTTGAAGAATTCAAATAAAAAATTACTGCTCCCTAGGCCAGAGTTATATTCAAGGATACATCTATCAAGAGTGTTATTCTTAAAAAGTTGTCTATCAATCCTTTTAAGGAATGCAACAGAGAAAGATCTATAGACGAAGATCTCTTCTTGGATATAAGACACACTCTTTAATTCTTGCATTGTCTTGTTGTGATCATGAACAAAGATGATTCCTCATATTGTTCATACTCTAATAGGTTGTGTTTCAATTGTGGACAGTCTGGACATGTCAAAAAATCTTGTACTTTCCCTAAAAAGAAAACTGTCAAGATGGTGACAACTTCCACTTGTCATGAAACCAAACCTGTTGATCACTTCAAAAGGATGACTGATTTTGATAACAACTCCATGATCAAGAATTCTAACTCTTTTGATTACACCTCAGGTACAAGAGATGACGATTATCGTTCTGAGATGACTCGTGAGCAACTTTTTGCTCACACAACTTATTTATACTAAGAAGTAGAATCACCCCATCTGTATGTAGCTTGAGTTGGGGAAAGCATCAGATAAGTAATTGCTTGTATGGTTGTTTTTAGATCGCTCACATTGCCTCTTCAAATAATTTGTGTTATTTACGAATACCTTATGGATAATTTTAAAATAGGATATTTTTTTTTTTTATCTTGAATTTTACTCCATAATAATGAAATTGTCCATACATGAGTAAAACCGTTAGGGGTATCATGAGTTATCTTATTGAGGTATTTTTTAATACATATTTGATTAGTCATTAGAGTGTATTAGTTTATCTATTTATTATTTTAAAATAAAAAATTACTTCATAGTGGTTCGGTAATGGTTCAAGCCCAACTATGCTTTATAAGGATTAGGTCACGAACTTCCTTATCTTCTCCAACTGTTCGCGAATGGTTAGAGATTGCTAGAGATTCAATTGAGGAAGGGTTTTCATCCAAGGTGTTTTTAAGTAAGTTCTCCTTACTTTTAGTAATCATGGTTAGGGTTAGAAATAATGGGAAATCCAAGAGAAATCCTAAGGAATTATCTCAAGTTATCAAAAAGCATTGTCACAAGGAGATTTGTGAATCTAGTAATCAATCTTCTTGTAGAATAGTCTTTGTGGATAATGATTGTTCTAATGCTTATGACAAAATTCTTTCAAGAGGATTTCTTCTTGAAAATAAGTTGGTCAAGGATCAATTGCGTGCTAGAGAACTATCTTGTTTTGAAAAGTATAATCTTTATGATATTTTTGATGGTCATGGTGAAGGATTTGAGGCTCTTACAAGAGTGTTTTATGCAAATGTCCATGATTTTAATATTGAGAAATTCTCCTTTAAAACTATGATTGGAAGAGATGTGATTGAAGTAAATAGAAAAGTTTTGGCTAGCATTACTAAACTTCCTATGAGAAAAGTCATCTTGTGAAACTATCTCCAATCAACTAAGTAGAAGAGGTCTATGTTGGAAGAATTAGAAATTTCCTACCAAATATCTTTTTATTGGTTTGAAAGTTTTTGGAAAGATTGGTATTTCAAATCTTTGTCCTTCTGCTAATGAGCATGATCGTTGGGGTCGTGAATTTGCGGAGTTCGTGTAATTTCTTGATGTGGGATCTCATGGTATTGATGTTTGTGCAAGGATCATACAACAAATGGCGACGATGAAACTCTATAACAAGAAGTTAGGTTTTCCTTGTCTTTTTTATAGGATTTGTCAACATTTTGGCACTGATCTTATTAGGACTTCTATTGGAACTCCCATTCCCATTTTAAAAAATTCACTCAAGCGAATGAGAGGTAATGATCTCAAACGAAGAAGAAGTTCTTCTCCACCCTCAATCGGTACTTGTGACCCTACTCCATTGGAACTTTTACACAAAATTCTTAAAAGGGTTGAAAAAGTAGACAACAATGTAAAATGTGTACGTGAACAAATTTGTTTACTTGCTACAAAATTTCCTGAGATTAAGGATGATATGGAGAAAATTCAAGCTTCTTGGAGTGATTCAGAGAATGATGATGAAGATGATGCTTAACTACTTTATAGTTCACTAGTTAAGGAGGAAAACTAGTTTTTGGAGTAGTTTTTATGTGTTACATTAGTTATTCCAAATATTTCCATCTTGCATAATTAAAGTTTATTAATCAAATTTTATTTTGGAAGATGACTTGCAATACCTAATCTTCATGGTTATATATATGTATTGCTTACTTTGTGAGATTTGTTCTATGCTTTCATTATTGGTGATTAAAACATATATCTCATATTTTCTCATAGGTTAAGCTCTTTCACTCTTGCAAAAGAGGAGTAAACTATTTTGAGAATGACAACTTTGATCATCATGGTTACATTTTTTTGTAAATAAACTGCTACAGGGTTCTGTAAGATGTCTTTAGGGATCGACTTACTTCCTTGATTGTGTCACCATCAGGGAATAAGTGGTGAACTTTAATATCTGCATTCGTACATGGCTAGAGAAGTTATAATTCTTATGTTGAGTCATATCGCACTAGTTGTTCTCTTGTTCGTAACTGGCGTAGAGAATAGTATTTGTTAATGATTTTTGTCACGAAAATATTGTATCTTAGTGCCTCTAACATTAAGATCGCTACTTTTAACTTCTTTGTTCGTAACTGGCGAGAAGAGAGAAAAATATTGGATACAAATTTAATTTGTTCGTAACTGGCTTATTAAATTTAAAGTCCAAGAAAATCCTTCTCTTGTGACTAGAGTAAGGTCTCTCATGTCGTTCTTTCGGAAATGACATAAATGGGAGAGAGTTCTTTTTGAACTTGTGTTTAATGGTAATATCTTTCTGGGGAGTGCAGATGTGGAATTGCTGGAGATGCTTGTGCCTTATGTATCGTTGACGCAAACCGAAATTTCTTGGTTGAAATCGTCTAAACTAAAGGTTGGTATGTGTTCTCTAGTCTTGAAACTCTTTTGATTAATTCATGATTATCCCGATTTTTCACCCTTGCCAATTTTGTTGAAAAAAAATGGGTGAATTATTGAATAGTATCTTACTACATGCATATGGCTTTTACGAAGCATCATGTAAGGGGGGTGAATTATTATCTATAGGTTTTACCTATTTTGCAAAAGTAGTATGTATTGACTAAGGGGGAGAACATATCACTGTAGTATTGCTTCAAAATTGTGGTGCAATTGAATTTTGAGTAAGGTAACAATACTATGTTTCTGTATAACAACTAATGAGTAGAGCGTGTTTACCTCATTCTACAAAATCTCTAACGAGTATTGTCATAAGTTGTTATGGCTAAGGATTTTCAACAACATATTGCTAAACGAACACATGCAGAACATTAGAAGAACTTGAAGTACGAAGAATTCAAGATGTGTGTTGAAGAACCAAGGAAATCAAGCATAGTGGATTGAGTTGAAAAATTTATTTATTTTATCCATATGTATTGAATAGATTTGTCACTTGATATGTGTCTTAAACACATTGATTTGCTATTTATTATTTATGCTTTCGTTGTTATTTCTCTTGTAAATTGGTGTATATTATGCTTTGTTTGCATTTTGTAGGTAATTCGGAGTCATGTGGTACAAATGAAGAGAAATTGAAGCTCTATATATTAATTAGAGACAATGGGTGTCGACCGAATCGACACATCGAAAGGGCACAAGTCTCCAATGCGTCGGAATTGGATTTTACTGGAGCACCTATCGATCTCTACTCGGGGATGCCAAAGGAACTATACTATTGAGAACTGTTGAGGGCAGACAAGCTATTTATCAGGGGCACCCTTTCACATTTACAGCTTATATACTCCTAAAACTAGGTCGAGTAAACACACAAGTCCAGTTTTCTCTCCCTGAACCAAGTTCTCAACGGCTGCACCATGGGGGATGAACCAAGTTTTCTTTCAAAGGGTTGTGTGTGAGTGTTTCGAAAGGTCAGGTTCAGTTCAGAAAGTACAAGACAGGCTCGAGTTTGTGTGGTGGGTTTGAGCTAGTTTTGGGCAGAATGAACACCGGCGAAACAGTGAAGAACATGACTTGCTGCCATTGATCTTGGTAATGAGTGGAGATGATTCTTTGAGTTCTATGAGAAGAATGCGAAGATGGGTTTCGGGAATTCGATTACAAGATGATACAGTTCATGATATAGGAGTTTTGGGTTGTATTTTCAAGTCTGCAAAACAGCCAAGAAGTTTATATGTTGTCATTGATTGAAGTGATCAACGATAAGATTAATGTATGATTTTGATTTCTGAAATGAGTAGGAGAATGGGTTAGTTCTGTATTTGAAATGAATTTGCAGGGAAGGAGATATGGAAATGCTTACACCAGTGCAGCTGTTCTCCATTGTCAAAGTCAGGCACATCTAGTGTTTGTAAAAATGCCTGAACGAGTAATTTCTCACTGCAATTTCAGTCACGACCATTTTTGCCCTATTTTGGTACAGCTGCTAGCCATGGTTCTTGTGGCTTCTTATCAAGGGTCGAGAGAACAGTTCGCATCCAACAACAAGGCAGAGAAGTGGCTGAGTTACGGATTAGTCTGGGGCTGAGTTTGTGAATCTGAAGTTACAGAAAGAAGAGGAGTTACTGCCATGGTCCAGGGGTCATGTTTGAAGAAGTTAGGACTCGAGTCAAAAACTGTAAACAATACGGAACATTGGGAGCCAGAGGTTCACTGGGTTGGTACAAGGATAGCTGAAGTTTGTCCGAGAAGTCAGGTTGCGAGATTTTATGAGCCAGTAAAACTAAGAACTTAACCTGTTGCCGTTGGTTTTTTGTGATTGATGGCCGAGATAGGGAAGTCTGTTGAGTTTTTGCTAGATTAGGGAAGTGGGGTGTTTACCCGATTCGATATTCCAGGGAATTGATGTTATAAAAAGGGCTCGAAGCTACAACAACCAGGATATCTCATACCACCTCTGGCAACTGCTTTCACCTCTCCAAACCCCTCTACAGCCACCACTTGCATCTCCAACTGCATACTACCTTCATCATCTGCATACCACCATCCCTTCCACCTGCATACAGTCAGTCTACACCAGGCCACAGTCGCATACCACCAGCTACTCTGCGGCGCGAGTTCTGCCTTCCGCTATCATTCACAGTAGCCAGTGTTCATACCAGCAGTACATCTCACAGCCACAGTTCACCACCACTAGTTCGTTTACATGCATTATATATCATCCGCAGCACAGCATACACCATCACCACTCCACCAACATCACGTCGTCACGAGCTGGACACTGTTGTGTCATTGGTTTGCATTGAATTTTAGTTTGTCTCTGTTTATATTTTCCATGAACTCCGCTGCGATGTTTAGCTAATTCTTGTTTGATTTGGGATAATTCGAAACTATGTGACTTGTCTTTGATATTTTATCAAGTTAATCTTTCTTCTCAATATTTGCTTTATTGATTGTCTTTTACGGCATTTATGACCATGGATTGTTTTCAAGTTGTTTGAGCGGCCGCCAATAATCCGTAATTGTTATGGTGATTTAATCATAAGTAGCAAAGCATCAACGTTGTAATGGGATGTTGTGGATTTTGATGTGTATTTGACAACCCTAAGTTAACATGTCGAGCTTACATGCATGTGGTTAAGATCAATCCGACTTATAGAACATACCGGTTAGTTAAGTTACACTAGAGAGCTTATTCAAAGTGGCTTGATTGACTAGACACGAGTAGAGAACTTATTTTACTAAGTGAAGTTGAAGTTTAATGGACTTGTTGAACATATAACTTGTCTAGGATTGTTAATAAACATATTTTGAAGAAGATTCATGTTCACTAGTGGAGAAAAACCCCCTAATCATTCTCATCCTCATTGTTTGCGTTAATACTTGTTTCGTAGTTTTTGCATTATTCATACTTTCAGAAATTTAATAGACAACTTTGACTCAACTCTCCCTTTCCTGCTTATTATTGTGCTACTTATGTATCTTTTGTGAATTTGACACCTCATCATCACTAAAATTGACAAATGAGGAGATTGTGAGAGCATTACTCGGTTGAACCCACAAGTTTTGCTATCTCAAGCTTATTGTTAATGTGATCAAAACTATATCTTGATTTCTAGTCTACTAAGTCAAGTTTCAGATAGGTTAGAATTGTACAGTATAACCCCTATAAAATAATAGCATCGGGACTGGCAAAATTTATCAATTTATCGCGATATTAAATAATCGCATAAATTAATAATTATTAAATTATATATTAATTAGTTTATCAAAAAATTGTTTAATTCTAAAAAAAAAAATGAACCAATACACCTTATTCCATTGCAAATTATTTTCGTCATTGTAAGATTCGTTCAATGGATGACACCGTATCAAAGAATCCAAGTAAAGCATTAGATAATAAAGGAACTAGAGAATTGCAAAATTTAATTAATAGATTGAATTATCACAGTGAAATGGATGTTGAATTTCTTATAAGCTGTTCTCGAAAGGATATTATTTCAGATTTGTTGACTGACGAAGAAATAATTGAGAGTGTCATGGGAAAAGACGAAAGTAATGATGTGGAAGTTGAAGATGAAAGTGTAGTTACAGAGCCACCTTCCCATAAACAAGCTATCAAAGCTGCAAATTAAGATATTGAATATGTTTTTATTGCATCAGGAAATGACAACACCAAAAACTCTTCTAATGTTAAGAGAAATCCAAGATAAATTCAATGTGACATCAATTTTAAGAAAAACCAAGTCATAAATGAATCATTCTTGACCAAATTAGCAAAAATGTAAAACTAAATTTATATAAATTGGAGAGTTATTAATTTATATAATCAAAAGGACCTATAGAAAGCTAAAAAAAGTTATTATTTTATAAATTTAGCGAATTATTAATTTAGCACGTTGGTCCCGACTCGGGACCGGAAAATCTTATTAATTTATCGTGATTATTAATTTATCGCGGATTAAATTATAGAGGCTCTACTGTAGTTGAGTATCAGAGATCACCCTTGAAGACTGAAGATCGACGAAGACATTTGGTGAACTTCTATGTCAGGTATGTGAAGACTGAACCATTCTATTTTACTCACTATACCATCATTCTATTTATTGAGACTATGTCGTATGACTTATAGTAGATTTACAAAAAAGATGTTTCGAGTCAAGCTTTTCTTGTGAAGAATCTCGAAATATAATTTACTGATTTGATGTTCAAAGGTCCTTAACAATATTAGTTCTATGAATTAATTTGTGGATCATTTGAAAATTGTCCATGCAAATAATTATATCACTTGGGGATATTTCAAACATCATAAGAGAGAAATATGAACTTACTGAATTTCTACTCGGGGAAGGTTGGCGAACTCAGTCTGCAAACCATAGATATCTGAGATTCAGAAATACAAGAAGGTTGGCGAACCAGTTCGCAAACCACGAGTTCAGTTGGGAACAGTTCATGAACCCGGTTGGAGAACCGTGGTGAACTGATTTTTATAAGTTGGATTAATTGGCTAGCAGTTGGCGAACCCAGTTCACGAACCGAGGTCGACTTAGTTCAGTAGTCTAGTAGGGTTGGCGAACCCGGTTCACGAACCGCAGCACCCTGACTCGTGAACAAGCCTTACGGTTGGCAAACCATTGTACCAACTGTCTCGATAATGTTTGGCAGATACTCAAACACTTATTATTTTAATATGTTTAGCATTGCTATAACTCTCTTAAACACTTCTAAAAATTCATTGATATCTTAAAAACTTATGTTTTTGTATCATGATTAATTTCTTAGGTGTTTAAATGAACATCAAGTAGCTTTTAGTTTTTCGGCTAATTTGCCAAACCGAACAGTCATTATACATGGTTCAGTAACCGAACCTATGTGTATAGTCTCCTATTATAGTTTGAAGACCAATTTGGTTTGCTTGATTCTCAAGTTATATTAGCTTGAATACTAAGCTAACCCTAGTCTTTGAAAACTATAAATAGAGCATCTCTGTCAACTGGGAAAATCAATCCCTGACACTTTGTGTCCTAGTTGATTCTAGAGTCACCTCTATTCACCTTTAATGTCTACGACTAAAAAGACTTCACTTGGGTATTCGTGAAGCCAGGTCCGACTATCTTTACATTGATAGTTTGTGAATCCTGATCTTGCTTTTCTGTTATGGAGGTTTTCGTAATCTCTTTCAGACAAGGTAGAAAGTAATCACAAAGTTCTATTCATCTCTGACTTTATGATTCCTTAAGATAGATGTCTAAAGACTGATCTTAGTTTATCTTTCGGCGATTGTTCTTGAGAGGTGGTGAAGAATCTAGGCTGCTCTCCGTGATTCGTAAGTTCCAGATTTTTGAGATTTGCTATCTTTTCTTTTGCAAACAGATTTCCACACCTTGATCTTTGATCTAAACGGAAATTAAATAGGCTTATTTGTTAGAGGCAGATTGGTATCAAAAGTCTTCACTTCGGCTGAAGAAACTCTTAGGATGTAAAGGACGTCGGCTAAGGGAATCAAATGCGTAGAACCTTGCGAGGTTCAAGAGGAATAAGGAGCATGACTATAACCGAATCGCTTGGAGGGTGGATTCGGTCTCAACTACATTCCAGTCTGAAGTCTGATAGTAGGCTAGTGTCTGTAGCGGTTTAATACAGTGTGGTTTTCAATCTGGACAAGGTCCCAGGTTTTTTTTTCTATTATGGTTTCCTTGTTAACAAAATTCTGGTGTCTGTGTTTTTCCTTTTCCGCATTGATGTGAATTTTTAGTTGTAGTGAAAGTGGTGAGTAAAGTTCGTTCAACTCGGGCTTGTGAAGGATATTTTAGAATTAAATAAAATTATTTCAATAATAATAAGAAAATACCGAGACTCTGGATTCCACCATTGACCAATTAATTGATAAACTTAATCAATATTCATGCAATATTCTTCTTTAAAGTGATTCTAATATTTGCCTCTAATAGATTTTTGAAGTAGTAGTTGTAATCACAAAGCATGAAACATCAAAAGTTTTAAAACCTAGCATGTTCCATCAAAACAACTCACAACTACTCAATAAAAATCAATTTTTCTTTTAAGTTCTATGCAAATAATCATGTAAAATAATTGCAATAAATAATTAAAATAGAACTATACCACTTTTCATGGAACAATGGCTTCCTCCATCGCCTCGGCTAAGGGGTTTAGCTCCTCATATTAATCGTGTTCTCAAAATACATGTTTATGGCTCAAAAATTGATTACAAGGGAGAAAAGGGTATACTGTAGTCGCTGAAAGTCTAATACAGAGGACGGAATCGTTGCTGAAAAGCTTCGGTGACTGCAGGATGATGCGACCGTAACTCGTTGTCACTGAAAATAAGTCTGCCTCTGCAACTTACTTTTTCCGCTGTTCTGTGTTCTTCGTCTTCTCCGGCAACAGCAGCAGCAGCAGAACCCGATCTTCTTCTAATGATTTTTCTGGCTTCTCTAAGGCTCTAAACTTTCCCCTAAGGTCTTGGTTACCTTCCTAGGACTCGAACCAACCCTTTTATACATAGTAGAGCAAAGAAAATTCGAGAATAACTTTGGTTTTTTCCTCCACAGCAAGTTGCGATATTTTTTTTCTTTTTCTGTTTCACGTGTTCTCAGCTGTCCAAACTCCTCCCGTGATAGAAACAAATCTCTAAGAAGAGTTTCCTTCCTCTTCTTCATGTAAGTTTCCAAAAATAAACCAAGAAACTTGCCCAAAATAAACCGTGATATTTTTAACCTTTTTTCGCTTCCAATTCGAGTTCTAGCCACTTTGGATCCATTCCAACACCCTTACCTCGCCTGTTAAGTCCATAGGAACAAACCCAATCAAATTCAGCCCTTTAATCTCCCTAAAAATCGATCAACAATCCATCCACAAAATCGTCTGTGAAAGAAACAAATTCACGCCATTTTTCTGTTTTTGAAAACGTGAAGAAATGTGACCTCCCCCTATCCAGACCCGGTCTGTGCTTAGCAGCTGCTTGGAAATGGGTTACCCCTTATCCAAAATGAGAGTCCGAATAGCAAATGTCCTCCCAGGAGCCTTTAACAACTTTTCGAGCCAATTTTGCCGCAAAAGCCTATTTTTCCAAAAACACCTACAAGGGATAAAATACCAAAATTAGTACAAAAATGGGTACTAACACTATACATAAAAGAGATGAAAATAGACACATAAATGCGTCTATCAAATACCCCCAAACTTATTATTTGCTAGTCCCGAGCAAATTAAAACTACAAAATAAAATCCTAACTCACTGTCGCAGGCATCGTCGGTTGCACTTAGCATGTGCAACAAGCCTTTAAACCCCTAGGTGGCCCTAGTGGCCGAGTTATAGTCTCGGGAGGGTTTACCATAGGTGTACCCATAAAACCTTTACTCCATACCCTAGTTATCTACGCAGAACCTTGGAATGCACTAAAGAATCTCTTTGGTTGGCATACTTATTGATTACGGGAAGAAGTACCCTGATGCGAAATTCCAATTGCTGTATACAAGTTTGCACTCGAGTATACTAAAATTCATATATAAGTGACAGAGCTCTACTAAGATAGTTGCACTATGGACATCAATATCCGGAGTCAACAAATCACATGGAAAGATTAAGAGATGGATATAGAAAAACATAGCTGGTTTTGAT
>JAJJMB010006306.1:2511280-2555616 GCA_023531105.1 Papaver atlanticum
ACAACTGGCATATACAAGGGAACCAGTGGTCGATAATCCTAATTCTATATCAACTCGTCTGGCATATACAAGGGAACCAGCGGTCGATTTATTGAACACGCATTTATTTTAATTTTTTAATTTTTTAATTTTTTAATTTTTTAGAACTAACGACATGATTAGATCTTGTGGATCCAAGCGCATGCTTCTTGTCAGCAGACTACATGGTAATTCCCTTGGATCCTGCATTCCACGCTTGTTTAGGCGACGGAGACAGGGAGAACACACACATATTGCTATCCAAGTGTTATTTATTCCGATTGGTCTAATTGGTCTGGTCTCTTTTTTCCTTTTCTTTTTTCATGGTATCTCAATCACTCTATTTCACCCTAGCATTGGTAAAAACTTGAATCGTGAGCCCCACCTAATCACTTAGAGAAACATATTTTTAAAAGAAAAGAAAATAAAAATAGAAATGAAAAGGACTCAACGAGATATGGCGAAACTATCATGTTATTTCTAACACCTGAGCTCTGTGCTTTTATGAATAGACTCTTATAGATGTTTCCATCTAATCAGATTGGTTCCTCAACTCCTAAACCAAAATGCTTCCATCCACTTAGATTGGTTAGTGCCATCTTTAATAGGCATAAATTTCTAGGCTCTGGAGTTTATTATGCAACTAAAAAGTTTCTCCCATACCTCCAAACTTAAATCTAACATTGTCCTCAATGTTCTAAAGATGAAATTAAAAGCATGAACAAGGAGAAACTGTTACCATTTGAAGAAAAAGAGTTAAGGAAATATATTACCGTGTTGCATGAACCATAGGTTACCTCCCAAGAAGTGCTAAGTTTAAAGTCTTCAGCCAAACATCAAGTACCATAAAATTGCTAATTCCCTTTCAAATCATATATCAGTAGTCAAAATAACTGTGGGTCATTAGAACCAAATAGCACTTCCACTAATATGAGACAACTGCACAGGATTAGAAAAATTAACAGATAGAGCACAACCTGGTCTAAACTTTCTTGCAAGACAACTGGGTTAATCTGTGACGCCCTCTTAGGCTTCATGTGAGTGTCTTGACAAACATATTTTTCCGAACTATGAGTTCCCACTTCCCGGACGGTATCAGGAGGATCAGGTTGTGGAGTCGGAACAGATTCAAGTAATATCTCAGGCACACTAGACTCGAGTCCCAAGTTAGGGACTTCTAATAAGGATACTTGACCATCACTACCCCCAAAATTAGGGTAGTCAGTATTCTCAGACAAACCTCTAATTATTGCTTGAATTTCAGGATCCTCAGAATATTTAAAATACTCAAGAGATTCTTCCAGTTCTCTACCCCCAAACTTAGGGACATCATTACTCACAGAAAGACCTAACACTAGTGACTGAATTTCTGGGTCTGTAGAGTCCTTAAAATATTCGAGAGCTTCTTCTAGTTCTAAAGTTTGGTCATCTATCTTACCTAAGATAATTGTCTCATCAAATTCATCTAAAGAATCACCAAACAAAGTGTCGTCCCAACTATCCTGAACTAGATCCTGAACCAAAGTACTAATCATATTCACTTCCTCTAAATCATCAGAAGGTTGTCTAGTAACATTAAAGACATTTAGTTCAGTGGTCATATTACCAAAGGATATGTTCATAAGTCCGGTCCTACAGTTGATAACGGCATTAGACGTGGCTAAAAATGGGCGACCTAAAATCACCGGTATTTGATTCTCTTGGTCAGGGACAAGTTGTGTATCTAGGACTACAAAATCCACAGGATAAATAAACTTGTCGAACTCAATAAGAACATCTTCTATCACACCACGCGGAATTTTAACAGACCTATCAGCTAACTGCAGTGTTATCTTGGTGGGTTTCAATTCACCAAGTCCCAGTTGTAAGTACACATGGTACGGAAGTAAGTTCACACTAGCTCCTAAGTCAAGTAAAGCTTTTTCTACCCTGTGTTTTCCTATCGTGCAAGCAATGGTAGGGGCACCTGGGTCTTTATACTTAGGAGTTGTGGTGTTCTGAATGATCGAACTTACATGACAGGCTAAAAAGGCTTTTTTAGGGACACTAAGCTTTCGCTTTCGCGTACACATATCCTTGAGGAACTT
Organism: Papaver atlanticum; assembly: GCA_023531105.1. Lineage (NCBI taxonomy): Eukaryota > Viridiplantae > Streptophyta > Magnoliopsida > Ranunculales > Papaveraceae > Papaver > Papaver atlanticum. Next base: position 2,513,386 of record JAJJMB010006306.1, read on the forward strand.
GGCATAAGCCGGAAGTTGCCTAATTGCTTCTAGTAACGAAAGGTTTATGGTAACTTTCTTAAAAACCTCCATAATGTCATTAAAGTTGGATTCATTCTTTGTTGGTACTAGTAGCTGTGGAAATGGGGCTCTAGGTAGAAAATCAGACCTCTCAGGGGCCGAATTTACATCATCAGAAACTTTATCGGTCTCTTCAGCTATGGGTGGTCCTGAGGGGTGAGATCCTGAGGGTTGAACTACAGTAGGTTCACTATCGGGCATGGTTACCTTGTTGTCTACAATTCTACCACTCCTAAGGGTTCTAATAGCATTCAATTGTTTTATATTTACTTCATGAACTCCTCTAGGGTTGGGTTGTGTTTGACTAGGAAACCTACCTTTTTCTCTCAAAGACTCATTTATCAAACTAATCTGGGTTCTCAACTCGGAAATAGCCTGACTATTTTCTTATCCTATCTTGTTACTAACTTGTAGACTTTGTTCTACTGATTGCTGAAGTTTTGCAGTTTGCTGAGTTAACAACACGATGGACTCCTCTAGGCTTAAGATTCTCTTATCCGACTGATTCTGAAATTGAGCTGGCCCTGAAGGATTCTTAGCATAACTAAAATCTGGGGGAGCATTGGAGTTACTAAACTGACCTTGATTCTGGCCCTTAGACCATGAAAAGTTCGGATGGTTTCTCCACCCAGGATTATAGGTTTCTGAATATGGGTCAAATTTCTGACGATTATCGAATCATGCATTATATTTGGATTTACACAGGTTTGTACGTATCCAATCTATGTAGATACGTCCGATTAATTGTAATCGATTACGAGACTAGTTTCTTGTAGAATTCATATCTTGAAAGATAGATAACAAGTTTAATCACTTGGCAGAATTCCGATTGAATTATTTGGATACGACTAGATTGATCTTGGATATATATTTTTGAGATCGTCCAAGTACTCTGCTTAACAATCAGGTTCACGGACCTTGTATCGATATACATACTGATTGGGTAGAGGTAGAGATATTAACTCTATATACATATTTTCAAGGATCATTAAGTTTGTCTACTTGCAATTATGTTAAGTTTTGTCTATACAGGTTGTCGAGCGAAAATGTTGGGTGTATTTGGTATCCCCTGTATTTTCACATTGAGACTGTAAGTAAAACGGTTTATGAACCATATAGGCTATTCATGAATCTTGAGGGCAACAGTTTATGAACCGAGTTGGCAAACTGTTCTGCGTCTCGTGAAGTCAGATGACAACATTCTGCGAACCGGGTTTACAAACCGTTAGCCTATCATGAAACTTAGATTCCACGGTTCGTGAACCGTCCCATTCTCAACTGTAAGGTTTGCGAACTGGTTCGCTAACCTTCTTGTATTCCAGAAACTCAGATATCTAGGGTTTGCGAGATGGTTCGCTAACCTACCCTCAGCCGAAATAACAGAAGTTCTGAATTTTTATCTTTGATGTTTGAAACATTCCCAAATGATAAAATCATTGTTTGGGGAAATTTTCAAATGATCCACAAAATGAATTCTTGAATAATAAATTGTTTTGAACTAATATTGTTAATGACCTTTAAACATCCAATGCTTGAATCATATTTCGAGATGTTTAAAAAGATAAGCTTGACTTGAAATTTCTTGATTGAAATAAATCTACTGAAGTCATATGATATAGTCTCAAATAGATAGAATGTTAAAACTTGTTAGTAAAAATATGGTTCATTCTTCACATACCTTGTTGATGATGTTCTCCAAATGTCTTCGTCGATCTTCAGTATTCGATCATTGCTCTAACAATCTCCCCTTTTGTTAATTTTAGTGACAAAACTATTCAATACATATGGATTCAAAATTAAATATTCTTTCAGCTCAAAATCCACTCTGCTTGATTTCCTGGGTTTTTCTAAATCGTCATGAATTCTTCGTACTTCAAGTTTTTCTATGGTTCCGCATGTGTTCGTTCAACACCTTTATTGTTGAATATCTGCAGTGATAACAACTTATGCGAATACTCAATAAAATAATTATTAGACTGAAAAATCACTCTACTCAATGGTTGTTATACTGAAACATAATATTACTATCTTGCTCAAAGTTCAAATGTACCGCAACTTTGATGCAATACTATGGTGATATGGCCCCCCCCCCCCCCCGTCAATACTTACATCTTTTTCAAAATAGGTAAAACAAATAGATAAAAAACCAGTCTGTTAGCGCATTGCTCGGTTGAACTCACCAAGCGTTGGTATGTCAAGTTTGGATGTCATATTTTAGTATCAAAACTCAATTATAGTCGCTTGATTAAATGTGCTAGAGTCAACTTCGTTTAGGTTAGACTAGAAATTCTAGGAATGTTGAGATATACAAGTATTACTTTGAAGACCTGAAAATCGTGAAGACGTATCGACTACAATGAAGACATCATCCTTCCACTTGAGGTTAGTGATACTGAATTGACTTGTTTCCATTCTTATCTTTACTTTCAAGTCGTTTAAGATTGAAAACATAACATGCGAGGTTATATGTAATACTCCAATATTAGACTTGATCATTTTATTATGATGAATGTGTCAAGGAAGAATATTTGATTACGAAGTTAAACATTTATCTTTTGAACTTCGTAAATACGACATCAACATAATCTATGAAACTCGTTACTTGATTGTGTATAAGATATAGGTATGATTTCATCCTATGAAACTATGTTTGATTACATATGTTTAAAGGAGGTACATATAAGAAACTTTTTTCGTAATCGAAAAGAAATCAGTAGGCGATTTGGTTCGGTTTTCAAAGAAGATCTATTGGATGACCAATTCGTACCTAGGTAAGAATTTTGGTAGAATCAAGCTTGACTTATGTTGAGAGTTATGGTAGAACCGATATTTACCTAGTTTGGGATACACGGTAGAACCGATCTTAACTTATGTTGAGAGTCTTGGTAGAACCGATCCTTATCTATATTGGGATACATGGTAGAACCGATCCTATCTTTTGTTAGAGTCTTGGTAGATCCGGTTCTTACCTATATTGGGATACATGGTAGAACCGATCCTAGCTATTGTTGGGAGTCATGGTAGAACCGATCCCTACCTATATTTGGATACTTGGTAGACCCGATCTTAACCTATGTTAGGAGTCATGGTAGAACTGGTCCCAAGAGCAAAACCGATTTCTAACATTCACATATTACTTATGGTTTTGTGTGAGTTTGGAATTAGTTTGCTAAATAGGAAAGTTCAGATGTCGACATAATTTGAATATGTGTATAATTCTTATCTTTTATTGTTCAAAGATATTCCTTGATACTCAATGTGATCCCAAACCGAAATATTGAGAATCTTTTAAATAATATTTGGGATTATATGTTTTTGATTTTCCAGCAATCAAAACATATCTCTTGAAAATTTATATTAGTTAAGTGCTAAACTAATATTTGATATTTCTAATGAGATATTTCGGAATTATAGGTTGGATATTAATTAGTTGGAAATATGAAAACCGAAATTAGGTTTTTATTGCATATCTTGACAATATTTTCGGTTTTGGAATTTTCTTGTTGTCCAAACAACCTTGGTCTATAAATAATTGAGTTTGCATTTCTAGCAAACTATCTTAAGAGACAGGAAAACTTCATTCGTGTTGTTTCTTTTGGAGCCGTCTATCCAGAGAGGAAAGTACCCTAATTAGGCGAAATATCTTACGACTGCTCGTTTTAACACTTCTGTGGGATCAAGAAGATCTACGAGTACCGTTGATGGAAAACTAGATAATTGCATTGGTATTTTAGTTTTTCATTGTTGATTTGATTGACTAACGGTTGTTGAAACTTTGATTGCATCTAGTTTGATTATTCTTGAGAGCCTTCTCTTATGACATAAGGGTCACTCAAACTAGATCAAAGTAATGATAGGATCTTTAGAACTTTTTTTAGATCTAAAGATAACTTGTGATCATCTATTGTTAATAGACTCCATTTTGAGTGTGATCGATCATAAGTGGATTCAAGTTTGTGTTGTGCTGGTACAATAGAAGACAATTGAATATTTGAAGACAGGAAGATTTTTGTTATCGGTTTCCATATCTCGTGATTTGTGCACACATCTTGATCGGCTGGGATCCGACTTAGATCTATTTATCTTTGATAGATTTGATCATATAGTCGTTTAGATCGGCAACTATCATTTGCTGGTATTTTTCAATATCCGAATCTGATAATTGTGAATCTGAATCTAAGTTACTGATTTGGAATGATCTTACCTGACAAAGGAGTTTACTAGTTTAAACGGAAGAGACTTTGTCAAAACTCAATGAATCTTTTCCTTAAAAGATTATTGGAGTAGTTACCAAATAGCTTTGTTCCTTTACTATTTGGAAGACGATCAAAAGGATTTGAGTATCTAAGATTTTACATCGGTAAGGCAACTCAAGATAGTGATTTCTGTCTTGGGATTCATGTGCGTTGACCAGACGGTTGTAGGCGAAGGGATACTGAGGGAGCTTAGTAAGTAGGGTTAGATTACTTGGTCACAACTATACGAAGTTAGCTTTGTTCTTTGCATAACGGCTTAATTCTGAGAGTATTCAAAACTGGACTAGGTCCCGTGGTTTTTTTGCATTTGCGGTTTCCTCATTAAAAAAATCTTTTTGTTTCATTTACTTTTACATTCCACAATTATAATTGTTTTATTATAATTAAAAGTAAATACACTTGTACGTTAATCTTAATCACTTGATATTGATCCTATAGTAAATCGGTTTTGGACCGTAACTATTATCAAGTGAATACCTTATTGTTGTATTATCTCAACTTTGTCCATAGACGATTACACTTGGTAACGGACTTATAGGTTGAAACGAAACATTGTGGTGTACTTGGGTACCCTCGTCATTTCAATTGGTATCAGAGAAGGCAAATACGAAAAGATCTAACAATTTGTGTTTGATGCGATACAACCTATAAGATTTGAATCAAATGACTGATTCTGTTAACGTACCACAAGATGTTGATATACAGTATTCACAGTATACTCTATAAAAAGCCGATTTATTTTCAAATCCTTATGAACAGCTCAACACTATAAGTTCATTCGTTGAACACAACTCAGAGAATATTAACTATGATGAGTTAATAAGAAAACAAACACTTGTGATGCACGATTCAGATACAGATGACATTGACGAGATTAAATTTTTCATAAAGCTTGCTGAAAAGTATAATAATCTAAGAGATAAAGTCTATTATCCATTTGTTAAGAAGTTTATCAAAGATTCATTGATAAAATCCATGTCTCATGAAAAAACCGTGCTTCAAGAAATTCTTGAATTTCATGAAACTTCTGACAGGATGATAATCCCATATATCTCAACCAGTCAATTTCAAGATGAGCTTACACGTATATCTCTTCTTGAGTCTGAATTCTGACAACTGTTCAAATGTCAGAAAATATTTATTAGTCAATACATCTAAGTGTAAGACAAGGGTGTATAATCCTAGTATCCAGGATCTCTTGACTAATAGACGACATCCTGATTCAAACAACCTAACCACCTATAAGAATCAAAAGAGTTTTTTTTCCAAAACATAATCCATTGGCTGATACTCAGTTAATCAAAATTATTTTTAATTGTAGCAAAAATGATTATTTATCTAGAAGAGACAAAGATCATCTTAAATGCAAGAAAACTAATGATTTCAGACCATTTAGCTTTGTTATTGATCATTTGTCTAATTCAAGATAAAGGAAACAATCTCATTAAAAGATGTCATCGTATTCCAAGGAAAAACAGGGTCAACCTGAAAGTTCTACTCAATCCACTACTCAAAGGTTTTCATATCATACTTACAACTCTATTCCTTTTCGAATAAAATTATTTGTTAAACCAGATTCATCAAGTTGTGATCTACAGGATTTTGAAACCTATTCTTGGATTCGCTTCATAAAAAGGAATGTTCAAAAACATCAATCATATCTTGTGAAAGCTATTGATTGCTTTGATAGATCTTGTTCCGATTGCAATATTGAGCTATTGAAAGCTCATTTCAACAACTAGCATTGTTGATTGGAACTTCCTCATAATTGTTCTCAATCTCGAATAAATGAGGAAGTTCTTAAAGAACACAAAGGAATATTTAAGATTTATTTGAAATCCTTAAACAATCTATTTATATCATGAATAGTCTGATTATTTTCTAAAATGGAACCGTCTTTTTTATTTGGAGAAACTTACTGATATTTTCGGTCCATGCTAAGAAAGTTCATGATAAATACAAGATATCTTCGAAATTTCTGGATGTCAATGCTCCGATAAAATCTTCATTGATTTTGTTTCTGAATTTAAGCATGTCTTCGCCGAATCTAATATCAAATAAAATATTAATTTATTTTGGTATTTCAAAAAAACTTGGAAACCAAGTTTTATTTGATATATATAAGACTACTTGAAGAAATGTATCTTTCTGTACAACAAGATTACGGTTCTGTTAGAGCATTGCTTGGTTGAACCCACCAAGCGTTGGTATGTCAAGTTTGGTTGTCACATTTAAGTGAATCAAAACTCATTCAAAGAGTCGCTTGATTATTTACTAGAGTCAACTTCATATAGGTTAGATAGAAAGTTATTAGGATATGATCCTTACAAGTATTACGTGAAGACTTGAAGAATGTGAAGAAGTAAAGAGCTACAACGACGACATCATCCTTCCTCTTGAGGTTAGTAATATTTGACTTGAACTGTTTCATTCCTAACGTATATTTCAAGTCGTCCATATTGAAAACATAACTGCGAAGCTGTGAATGATTATACTCTAGTTAGACATAGTATTAAGGAATTATAATACGAAGTATAACGTCTATATTTTGAACTTGGTATATAAGACATCGACATAATCGTATGAATGCTATTGTGATTATGTATGGGTATGGGTGAAGATTTCATCCTAGGAAACAATGTTTTAAATTCGTTTAAAGGAAGTACAATTCATAAACTTGTTTTATGAATCGAAAGGGAAATCGCTAGGCTTATTGGTAGTGTTATTCATTGCAAATCTTTGGATTACCAATACGTGTGTTTAGTATAACCGCTCATAACTTGTTTATGTATCTTTGTAAAACTATTCACAAGGCCTGACTTTTGTATTGGTATGACTTTTATTAGTGAAACCGATCTTAAGTAATCACCTGAGATGGTATGATCGATATGTTGTAATTAGTATGACCAACTCTATACATTGGGGAACCGATCCTAGTAAGAGGTGCAACCGATCACAAGTTTGTGGAATCGATCCTTGCAAGAGGTACAACAAGTCTTAGTTATTGGTGACTGATCCTATGACTTGTGCAACCGAATACAAGTTAAATACCATAAATATGTGGTAACCGATCCTAGTACCTAGTCAACCAATTTTCGGAAAGCTAGTGTGACCGATCCTAGTACCCACATGGAGGTAGAACCGAAACTTTGTTTTGGTAGAACTGTGAAACCCATTAATGGTGATTTGATAGGATAATCAATCACATAGTTCTTGGAAGTCAGATGAACAAATTATAAACTCGTTTGGAAGTGTGGCAAATCGGTTCCAAGATGGTAAATATAAAATAGGATTTACCAAGTAAAGATGTCGACATACTTTGAACACGTGCAGTAATTCTTACCTTTTATTGTTCAAAGATATTCCTTAACAACTAAAGGAAAATCCCGGATCGAAATAAATTGAGAATCTTTTAATTAAGGTTTTTAGTTTTACATGCTTTTAATTTCAAGCAATTAAATTGCATATCTTTAGAAAATAAAATTGGTAATGTGCATTTACTAATTGGAGATTTTCTATGAGATTTCGGTCAATATTTAGACATAGCATTTCCAGGAATTATGAAAACCGAATTTGGAAATATTTTGCATATCTTGAGAATATTTTCGGTTTTGGAAATTCCTTGGTATCCAAACTTCCTTGGTCTATAAATATTTAAGTTTGCATTTCTAGCAAACTAATCCTCAGAGCCAGCAAAACTACCTAGTTGTGTTGTTACTGGTGGAGCCGTCTATTCGGAGAGGAAAGTACCCTAATTAGGCGAAATCTCTTACGACCGCTCATTTTAAAGACTCTTTGGGATTGGGAAGCTCTAAAAGTACCGTTGGTTGGAAACTAGATAATTGCAGTTTAGTATTAGTTTTCGATTGATTTGATTGACTAACGATTGTTGACCTTTGATTGCACCTAGTTTGTTTATGCTTGAGAATCTTCTCTTCTGATATAAGATTAACTCAAACTAGATCGAAGTTTCGACGGGGATCCTTAGACTGTTTTTAGATCTAAAGACTTCTTGTGATAATCCATTGTTAACAGACTCCGTTCTGTGTGTGATTGATCACAAGAGATTCAAGTTGATTGTGTGCAGGTGTTTATTGAAGATCTAAGAAGATTTGTAGACAAAGAAGATTGCTTGTTTGAGTTCATAATCTTTGGTGTGCACAAAACTTGATCGGCTGGGGATCCAACTATAATCAGTTTATCTTTTGATAGATTGGATTGATTAGTTTAGTAGATCGGCATCTACGTTTCTTTGTGATTCAAAGTATTGATTGCATAGTCTACACAATTACTTTGGTGATTGTTGAATAGATAGATCTAAGGACCTGACAAAGGAGTTTATTGGGATAAACGGAAGAGCCTTTTGTCAAACTCATATCACGTTGTTTGAAAAGAGTTTTTACCGAACAGATTTGTTGTTCCTTTACTGTTTGGAATACGAACTAAAGGAATTGTTCCAAGTGCGTGACTTATTACAAGTTGGAGGCGCAGGGATACAGACGGAACTAGGTGAACTATAGGTTTAGTTGCTTGGTCTCAACTATACGAAGTGGGTTTAGATTTTTTATAGCGGCTTAATCATTAGAGTATTAAATTCAGGACAAGGTCCCTGGGTTTTTCTGCATTTGCGGTTTCCTCGTTAACAAAATCTTGCTTTGTCTTTTACTTTTCTATTTCCGCAATTATAATTGTTTTTATTATAATTAGAAGTAAAATACACAAACGTTAATTCCTAATTACTTGATAGCAATCCTATTGTGTTTGGTTAAGTCCGAACCTATTATCAAGTAATCATACTTCGTTGTTGTATTGTATCGATCTTGTATCCACAATCAATCACGCAAGTTATCTTGTTGTCGTATTGTCTCGATCTCGTATCCATAGACGATCACACGAAGTGTGAACCGATTAGTTGTATTTTCTCGACTCAGTCAATAGACAATCATTTTCGGAGAAAGGACTTATAGGTGGAAAAGTTTTAGATTGAGGTATATTTGGGTACCCTCGTCTTTTCAATTGGTGTCAGAGCAGGCAAACACGAAAAGATCTAAGAATCTATGTTTGGTGCGATCCAACCTATAAGATATGGGCCAAAGTAAAGTTAAGCGAGAGCGAAAATTGAAGAAAGGCTCAGTTAACGTATTACAAGATATGTGCTCGAAAGGAGATTGTTCTTCAACTTCAGATTGCTCAATTGATGAGATCTCCAATGAGATATTTTTGAGTTCTATACTCGAGATCTCTAATGAAAGATCAAGTGTGAAAACTTCTGAACTAAAGGAATTGAGTAAACAATTTCTTCTCTGCTCTAATGAACTTCTTTCAACACTTGAAAGGGAACGAGATTTAACTTTAAAGTTTGAAAATCTCTATGAAGAGCATAAATTGCTAAAAGAAGAAACCACACAACAAGTTTGTAACTACGAAGAAAAGATGAATACTGAACATCATCATGTAGAAACTTATTAAAAAGATCTGGATAAAACTCGAGAAAAGATTTATCTTTTAGAAAAAGAGCTTGATGACTCTAAAATGAAAGTGAACTCTCATCAAGAGTTCTTCAAGGAAAAAGAAAAAGGTCTTCTTTCCAACATAAAATGTTTAGAGGAAACTCTTAACTCTACTCTTGATGAAAAAAAATCATTAAAAGAGGAAATCTCTATGTTGAGAAAACTTAATGAGAGCTCAAACAAGTTATCCTCATTGTTTTGAAACAGGAAGAAGTCATGGGGACACACGTTGTTTAGGTTATGAAGGTAGTAATACCGTTGTGACCAACAATGAAATAAAGTTTGTCAAATCCCTGTGTGCACAAATAGAGGACTCTCTAAATAAAAATACTCAATATTTATGTGGAGAAACTAATGAGGGCAAACGAACAATTGATGATCATTCAAATCAGAAAAAAAAGGATGATGAAGAAAGGAAGAAATCGAAGCTACAAAGAGTAAAGATGAATAAAGGAATCTCCAACAACCTAGCACAAACAGGTAACAACAAACATTATAACTCTTGTAATACTAGACGTTGTTATTCTTGTGGTAGTAAAAAACATGTTCAGAAGATATGCAAAATTCGTAAAATGCAAAATGCTCTTCGTTTTGTTTCCAAGGAATTGGGAAAGATAAACTTTGATTCTTGACTCTTAAAAAACAGAGTAAAGGACTATTATGCTGATTCTTGGTCTACCCAGTATACACCAAAATCATTTAAAAAGGGGTATAAGAAAAATGATTTTAAATGGGAAAGATTTGTCTCTCATCCTTTAAAAGGAACAGTCTCTGAATCATTCTTCGATTATGATGATATATCATATCTAAAGAAATGGAAAAGGAAAAACAGTCAAAAATAATGCACATTTTCATAAGAACAGATTTCTTCGTACCCAAACACTCCTTGTGTTGTAGAAATCTGTTTAAAATGGGTAATTCCAGTTATTTCCTCTTGAGTAAGATTTCCTAAAAATCTTCAAATGATTTAAATAAAAAGTTTCCTTTTATAAGTGGTTAAAAATATTATAAAAACTTAACTCATATTCGAATCTTTCATGGTTTTCAATCATGAAAGACCTAAAGAATGCTATATCTGATTTGATATACTCCTGTAGATTTCATGATCCATTAACTAGAAAAATTCACATAATTCTTTTCACAGAGAATAAGAGATCATACAGTGAATTTGTGGGAGAATACTGTATCCAGGAAGTTGAAAGTGTTTTGGATTCCTCTAATAAAAAGAGATTCAAAATCTATTCTGATTTGTGCTCATATCATATCACGCCCTATCTTACAGAAGTAAGGGCTGCAAGTCTATGTGAACGAGTTCTTGAACTGATAGGAAGAAAGGAACTCCTGAAGGAATTATCCTCAGTTGCTCGGAAGGAAATTATTTTTCATGCTGTTTGCTGGGCATCTTATAGATATTTTCATGATCTTCAGATGATTAGCTTTCACTCTGCCAATCTAGAACTGTTTGAAGAAAACCTTGATGAAATCATGGAAACTGAAGATAATAAAGACGAATGAGGTTAATCTCTTGTTCAAGAGGAAGGAGAATAGACATCAGTTTTTGATTATTTCAATAAAGTCTATTGCGAATAAAACTATTATTTATAAATAAAATTATTAGTTTATAATTTTTCTTGTGATAGTTTTCGATTACATAGCCGGTGCTTGAATGCTTTATATTATTGCTATGTATGTTTATGGGATGTTTGATTTCGGCTTTCTTAACCTTAATATTCGATCTCATATTGTGTGAACCCTTATGGTTTGGGTGACTTTTTGGTTTAGAAGGATTAAGTTTTATCCCATGTTGGTAGGCTTTATCAAAGGATCATAAGGGGTTCCGATTGAAACTAATATGTGAAAAAGTCACAATATGTTGAATCGTTTGGTTTAGCATAAAAGCATATGTGTTTCGAGGTTTTCAACTTTTGCTATGCATTAGTTAAAACCGGTTTTCAACCTTTCTCTGGTAAAGGTTGGTTTTTGTTGTTGTTCTTTTGTCTTGTGAGAGGATGACAACACAACGGGGGAGAGTTCTAACTTGAACTTGCGCTTAATGATATATCTTTAGGGGATAAGAGGATGCAGAACTTGAGGTAACAAATTTTTAGTTAATCTTTTTCCTGTTTAAGAAAAGCCTGATTTTATTGCATATTTTTATTGCTTTTGCTTAACAAAATTTCGGTACAATTGATGTTTATTCCATTATTTGTGTATGGATGTGTGTGTGATTCAATTTTTTCCGGTAAAGAAAAACTATTTTTATCTTGCTTTATAGTTTGGTATCAATTGTTTAGGCTTACAAAAATTTTGGTGCAATTGTGGTACTATAATGTCTATGTTTGTTTCAATTGCTTCCGGTTGAGATAAATAATTATGCAAGTTAATTTATTTGGTTTGTATGAATTGTTTATGGCTTAACAAAAGGGTTTTCGGGATCAATTGTTTAGTCTAATTGGATTCCGGATAAGAGAAACTAAGTTAATTCTGATCTTAGTTAGACTTATCAAAGTGTAGGATTCGGTTATTCAAGTCTAATCGAATGCATTAACAAGAAATGCTAGTTAACTAACCTAGTACTTGTCTTGTTTAAAGTGAAAGGTCTAAGTTATTATTTGAATAATTAGAGCCTGATGAGAAAAATAGAGTTAATTCTGATCTTTATTTTGGTCTTATCGAACAAGCGATTGTAGTTGTGCAATCGGTTTAGCAAAAGAACTAAGGTGCTTGGTCAATTTTTGATTTGCTAAACTATTAGGAAAAATTGCTTTGGGCAATTGTTTCCTTGGTAACATATCAAAACAAAATTACTTTGTAGTTTCGGTTTTGATATTGGTTATCTAAAATGGTGTGTGGAACCCTCATGCTTGACTCTTATAGGTTACAAGTCTTTTGAGATTTTTAAGATCCTTTCGGTTTGTATTTTATTTGCTCGTACCTTTGTCATTTTGTGACAAAAAGGGGGAGAAATATATGGAGTAAACAAGTGATTTGGTATCACTAAGGAAAGGACAATGGTGCTTAAACGTTATATCTAACGAAAGAGTAAAGCATAGACTAAGGGGGAGTAACATATCATATGATGATTTGTAGTTATATGGACTACAAGAGGGAATAACAAAGACGTGCGGATTGAAAATCTACCTATCTTACCTTTAGGGGGAGTATTAGCTTTCTTATTATAATGTCAACAACGGCATTTATGGATTGAATGTATACAGGTTATTGTGATGTTGAAACTTGGAATCAAGCGTATGTGTAATGAATTCTTGTAATTTGTTTATCCATATGATGTAAGAGTTTTGTCACTAAAATTGACAAAGGTGGAGATTGTTAGAGCATTTCTCGGTTGAACCCACCAAGCGTTGGTATGTCAAGTTTGGTTGTCATATTTTAGTGAATCAAAACTCATTCAAAGAGTCGCTTGATTATTTACTAGAGTCAACTTCGTATAGGTAAGATAGAAAGTTACTAGGATATGAGACTTACAAGTATTACGTGAAGACTTGAAGAATGTGAAGAAGTAAAGAGCTATAACGACGACATCATCCTTCCTCTTGAGGTTAGTAATATTTGACTTGAACTGTTTCATTCCTAATGTATCTTTCAAGTCGTGCATATTGAAAACATAACTGCGCAGCTGTGAATGATTATACTCTAGTTATACATAGTATTAAGGAATTATAATACGAAGTATAACGTCTATATTTTGAACTTGGTATATAAGACATCGACATAATCGTATGAATGTTATTGTGATTATGCATGGGTATGGGTGAAGATTTCATCCTAGGAAACAATGTTTTACATTCGTTTAAAGGAAGTACAATTCATAAACTTGTTTTATGAATTGAAAGGGAAATCGTTAGGATTATTGGTAGTGTTATTCATTGCAAATCTTTGGATTACCAATATGTGTGTTTAGTATAACTGCTCATAACTTGTTTATGTATCTTGGTAAAACTATTCACAAGGCCTGACTTTTGTATTGGTATGACTTTTATTAGTGAAACCGATCTTAAGTAATCACCTGAGATGGTATGATAGATATGTTGTAATTGGTATGACCAACTCTAGACATTGGGGAACCGATCATAGTAAGAGGTGCAACCAATCACAAGTGTGTGGAATCGATCCTTATAAGAGGTACAATAAGTCTTAGTTATTGGTGACCGATCCTATGACTTGTGCAACCGAATACAAGTTAAATACCATAAATATGTGGTAACCGATCCTAGTACCTAGTCAACCAATTTTTGGAAAGCTAGTGTGACCGATCCTAGTACCCACATGGAGGTAGAACCGAAACTTTGTTTTGGTAGAACCGTGAAACCCATTAATGGTGATTTTATAGGATAATCAATCACATAGTTCTTGGAAGTCAGATGAACCAATTTTAAACTCGTTTGGTAGTGTGGCAAATCGGTTCCAAGATGGTAAATATGAAAAAGGATCTACCAAGTAAAGATGTCGACATACTTTGAACACGTGCAGTAATTCTTACCTTTTATTGTTCAAAGATATTCCTTAATAACTAAAGGAAAATCAAGGATCGAAATAAATTGAGAATCTTTTAATTAAGGTTTTTAGTTTTATATGCTTTTAATTTCAAGCAATTAAAATGCATATCTTTAGAAAATAAAATTGGTAATGTGCATTTACTAATTGGAGATTTTATATAAGATTTCGGTCAATATTTGGACATAGCATTTCAAGGAATTATGAAAACCGAATTTGGAAATATATTGCATATCTTGAGAATATTTTCGGTTTTGGAAATTCCTTGGTGTCCAAACTTCCTTGGTCTATAAATATTGAAGTTTGCATTTCTAGCAAACTAATCCTCAGAGCCAGCAAAACTACCTAGTTGTGTTGTTACTGGTGGAGCCATCTATTCGGAGAGGAAAGTACCCTAATTAGGCGAAATCTCTTACAACCGCTCGTTTTAAAGACTTCTTTGGGATTGGGAAGCTATACGAGTACCGTTGGTGGGAAACTAGATAATTGCAGTTTATTATTAGTTTTCGATTGATTTGATTGACTAACGGTTGTTGAACTTTGATTGCACCTAGTTTGTTTATGCCTGAGAATCTTCTCTTCTAATATAAGATTCACTCAAACTAGATCGAAGTTTTGACAGGGATCTTTAGACTGTTTGTAGATCTAAAGACGTCTTGTGATAATCCATTGTTAACAGACTCCGTTCTGTGTGTGATTGATCACAAGAGATTCAAGTTGATTGTGTGCAGGTGTTTATTGAAGATCTAAGAAGATTTGAAGACAAAGAAGATTCCTTGTTTGAGTTCATAATCTTTGGTGTGCACAAAACTTGATCGGTTGGGGATCCAACTATAATCGGTTTATCTTTTGATAGATTGGATTGATTAGTTGAGTAGATCGACATCAATACGTCTCTTTGTGATTCAAAGTATTGATTGCATAGTCTACACAATTACTTTGGTGATTGTTGAATAGATAGATCTAAGGACCTGACAAATGAATTTATTGGGATAAACGGAAGAGCCTTTTGTCAAACTCATATCACGTTGTTTGAAAAGAGTTGTTACCGAACAGATTTGTTGTTCCTTTACTGTTTGGAATACGAACTAAAGGAATTGTTCCAAGTTCGTGACTTATTACAAGTTGGAGGCGCAGGGATACGGACGGAACTAGGTGAACTATAGGTTTATTTGCTTGGTCTCAACTATACAAAGTTGGGTTTAGATTTTGTAAAGCGGTTTAATCCTGAGAGTATTCAATTCAGTACAAGGTCCCGGGGTTTTCTGCATTTGCGGTTTCCTCGTTAACAAAATCTTGCTGTGTCTTTTACTTTTCTATTTCTGCAATTATAATTGTTTTTATTATACTTAGAAGTAAAATACACAAACGTTAATTCTTAATTACTTGATAGCAATCCTATTGTGTTTGGTTAAGTCCGGACCTATTATCAAGTAATCATACTTCATTGTTGTATTGTCTCGATCTTGTATCCACAGTCAATCACGCTAGTTATCTTGTTGTCGTATTGTCTCGATCTCGTATCCATAGACGATCACATGAAGTGTGAACCGATTAGTTTTATTGTCTCGACTCAGTCCATAGACAATCACTTTCGGAGAAAGGACTTATAGGTGGAAAAGTTTTAGATTGAGGTATATTTTGGTACCCTCGTCTTTTCAGGTTAAAGATGGGTAAAGATATCATTGATATCAACTGTT
Source organism: Papaver atlanticum (assembly GCA_023531105.1). Lineage (NCBI taxonomy): Eukaryota > Viridiplantae > Streptophyta > Magnoliopsida > Ranunculales > Papaveraceae > Papaver > Papaver atlanticum. Next base: position 2,529,427 of record JAJJMB010006306.1, read on the forward strand.
AACTACAGAAGCTTGAAACTTATCTTCCAACTGAGATTAAGTGCTACTTTTCAAGAGAACATAAGAGAAATCAACTATGTTTTGAACTCATGTTTATGCTTATGCGAGATTCTGAAATTGCTCGTGAACAACTAGAAGCTTTTGTAAAGAATGGGGAATGGCTAAAGTCAAAACTTCTGAAGATGATTGTGGATCTAAATATTTTGAAGAGACGATTCAACCAACTGAAACAAAAGAGGAAGCTCAAAAGTGCGAACACGGGAGAATCTTCGATGATCAAGCAAAGTACCTCTAAGGATTAAGTCAGTTTCTGTAATACTTAACCTTGAGAATAGACTAATCAATCGTTGATTTATTTCAATGTTTGTGTAAAGTGTATTCGAAACTATCGATAATATGAATGATTAAGCTTTTATCTTAAATATTTTGTATCATTGTTTGTGATGGTTTCGATTGCACAGATTATGTGAATGAATATCTTTTATGCTTTGCTTTAGGGTATGAGATGTTATTTCGGTTTTCACTAATGCTAATTTTTGATCTCATATTGTGGTGATGTCTTATGATTTGTCTAACTTTTTGATTTAGTGGGATTAATTTCTAGCCATTTTAGGTAGGCTTTAGCAAAGGATCATGAAGAGATACTGATTAAAACTCATGTGTGAACATCACAATGATGACTTTATCAGTTTTTGTTTATATAAGTTGTGTATTTAGCATAACATATGAGTTTCGGTTTAGGCTTCTACTATTGGCACGTATTAGCTGGAAACCGATTTCAACCTTTCTCTGGCAAAGGTTGTTTTGGCTGTTGTTCTTTTGTTTTGCAGGGGAATAACAACTAACATGGGGAGAGTTCTTATTGAACTGGTTCTTAATGATAAATCTTTGTAGGGAGAGAGGTGTGGAAATCGATGGAAGAATTATGCTTATAATCTTTTCTGATATGAAAACTAAGTTAAATCTGATCTCGAAGCGTAAGGTACGATTTTTGTGTTTGTTAACTGTTTTCCTATTAAGAAAATCTGATTTAATTGCCTATTCCTTGCTTTTGCTTAAAAAATACGGTGCAATTGTTATATTTCCATTATGATGGATTGTTGTATTTCAATTGTTTTCGGTTAAGAAAAACTTTGTCAATTCTGATTTTTGTTTTTGTTTAACGAAAAAGGGATCATTTGTTTTAGTCTCTTTGATTCCTGATAAGTAAAACTGAGTTAATTCTGATCTTAGTTTAAACTTGTCAAAATTTAGGATTCGATTATTCAAGTCTAATCGATTCCTTGATAAGAAAAACTAGTTAACTAACCTAGGTTTTGTGTTGTCTAAAAGAAGGTACATTTTTTTTAAGAATAATTGGAACCTGATAAGAGAAATTGAGTTAATTCTGATCTCTTTTGAGTCTTATCGAATAAAACGATTACACATACATAATCGGTTCGGTTTGTAACTAAGTTATCTTAGTTGATCAATCGGACTAAGGGAAAATTACTTCAGGCAATTGTTTCCTTGATAACAAACTGAAACAAGATTACTTAGGTAGTTTCGGTTTTAGTATTAGTTATCTAAAATGGTATGTGAAACCTTCGTGCTTAACACGTATAGGTTGTACAAGTTCTTATGGATTTGTAAGATGCTTTCAGTTTTCTCTTATGTTTATTCGTTTCTTTATTCTTTTTGTGACAAAAAGGGGAAGAAATATACGGAGTAAACAAGTGATTTATGATCATTAGGAAGGGATATATGTGCTTAAACGTTATATCTAACGAAAGATTAAAGCATAGACTAAGGGAGATACGCATATCATCTTGCTGTGTAGTATTTTATACTACAAAAGGGGAATAACAAAGATATTCGGATTGAATATATACCTAAATTTCCTTTAAGGGGAGTAAAGCTTTTGTTATTCCAATGTCAACAACGACATTTATTTATTGAATATGTGCAGGATATTGTGTTGTTGAAACTTGAATCAAGCGTATGAATAATGAGTTATTTTGTAATTCGTTTATCTCCATATGTATTAGAATTTTGTCACTAAAATTGACAAAGGCGGAGATTGTTAGAGCATTGCTCGGTTGAACCCACCAAGCGTTGGTATGTCAAGTTTGGTTGTCATATTTTAGTGTTAAAACTCAATTAGAGTCGCTTCATTGAATATACAAGAATCAACTTTGTTTAGGTTAGACCAGAAAGTCTATGAATGTTGATACATACAAGTATTACCTTAAAGACCTAAAAATCGTGAAGACGTATCGACTACAATAAAGACATCATCCTTCCACTTGAGGTTAGTGATACTGACTTGACTTGTTTCCAGTCCTATCGTTACTTTCAAGTCGTTTAAGATTGAAAACATAACATGCGAGGTGGTTATATTTAATACTCTAGTATTAGACTTGATCATTTTATTATGAACAAAGTGTCATGGAAGCATATTTGATTACGATGTATAACGTTTATCTTTTGAACTTCGTAAATGCGACATCAACATAATCTATGTAACTCATTACTTGATTGTGTATTGGATATAGGTGTGATTTTATCCTAGGAAACTATGTTTGATTACATATGTTAAAGGAAGCACATATACAAAACTTGTTTCGTAATCAAAAAGAAATCAGTAGGCGTTTTGGTCCGGTTTCCATTGAAGATCTATTGGATGACCAATTCGAACCTAGGTAAGAACTTTGGTAGAACCGATCTTGACCTATGTTGAGAGTTATGGTAGAACTGATCATTACCTAGTTTGGGATACATGGTAGAACCGATCTTAACTTATGTTGAGAGTCTTGGTAGAAACGATCCTTACCTATATTGGGACACATAGTAGAACCGATTCTAGCTTCTTTTTTTGGAGTCTTGGTAGAACCGATCCTTACCTATGTTGGGATACATGGTAGAACCGATCCTAGCTATAGTTGGAAGTCATGGTAGAACCGATACCTACCTATATTTGGAGACATTGTATACCCGAACTTAACCTATGTTAGGAGTCATGGTAAAACCGGTCCAAGAGCAAAACCGATTATTGATGGTGGTTTTTAGGATAGGGCGAAAACTGTAAAAGTTTGCCTACTTGACCCAGCATCAGAAATAGTAGACCTTGATATGTCTATATTCCGCAAGGAATTTGAAGAATATATCAGAATCTGATGAGTGCTTATGTCTCTCTTCATATTATATTGAAACTCAAGATCCTAGATGAATTGTTCACTAGTATAGAGATTAATGCGTATTTAAGCTCCTAGTTGCATTACTCACTAATGCCGGAGGCTTCCGAGTATTCACTCCATGCTATGTTCCCAGACGAACTCTTGATTTTGACATGACATGATGACTAAAGTTCGCTCTCAGCCGAGTATCATGAATATCCCGAAGTGTCAAGATTGAGATGCGTGTGGAAGTACTCAATCAGAGGCACGTGAAGTTATGCTACCCTTTAACATTAAATTAGTGATTTTTGCGGCAACCCATAATATTCAGTCCTTTAACCTAATCAATTTGCAAAAAATAGGTTTTTGGCGCCCTGCGCAATATCTCGAACCCCATTGGTCGAGACCAAACCTAGGTAAGCTAGGCAATTAATCTATCATGGAGCTAATAGGAGCAAGATCCTACCAAGATAATAAAACAAGAAATAAAGAGGAACTACGGCAAGTAAGAGCAGCGGCAAAAGGAGGCGTAGCCGCGCCACTTGGCCGACCGATTGGCTTTAGCAGGCGCCACCTGTGGCCGAATGGCCACGCTCCATATTGCTGCTTTCCGGTCCACTTTCCCATCGACCAATCAAATATCTTTAAACGCGTCACACGCACTTTTAAATAAAGTTGGAAGTTGGTTGGTCGACGCACCTAATTTCTCAAAGAATCTAATATAGACGGTCCATGTCAGTCTTAAAACGATCACAACCGTACGTTTTGGCCAGTTGATTTATCAAGCTTGGCCGCTTCCTGACGCGACCGGACAAGCACCACCATGCCACCATACCACGGCCACATAGCCGCACGCGCCACTTAGGGTTTCGACATGCCAAACCCTAATTTGGCCGGGACCACAATGCCGTCCCATGTCAAATAATACCACCTAGGCATTAAGTTTGATACATCAACTAGAAGCCAATATAGTTGAGTCATATTTGGTTCTAACACCAATATGCCACTGGCAGGCGTCACTGCAACTATGCCATTGACAGGCGCCAGTGCGCCATTGTAGCGCCGTTACGCAACTATGCTACTATTATTTTTACCGCTTTATGCGGGCCATGAACGAGCAATGCTAAGGCTATGAGTAGGACGGCCTAACCCTTATTTTAGGCATCCAACGAGCTATGGTCATGATCAACAGCCACCCCCTTTTCCACAACGAGTTGTGGCCATGATCAACGACCACTCCCTTTTACCCAACGAGCTGTGGCAATGATCAACGGACACCCCCTTTTCCATAACGAGTTGTGGCCATGATCAACGGCCACCCCTCTTCCATAAGGAACAATCGTCCACGCCGTGGCCTACCCATATGGCTTCTAAACGATTACCCAAAGATTAGACGAACAACTGGGAGCATTTGGTAAACAATTTTAGTATAAGCTACATGCCAAAAGTTTTGTATGTATGTCTAGCATAACATACTAAAAAATCACATCAATCATATTAACGAGCAAAAAGATACATCTTAAAAGGCGAGCTAGGTCATGGCTGAAAACTGACAGAATTCCTCCTGAATTCTTCCTGAGTTTTCACTGTCGAAATGTTTTCACCTCCTAAACGAGATCAAAATCTAAATATTCCCGCGTGGTAAAATTGGAAATTATGTTATGATAAGAATGGAGTGGTGGATCGTCAAAATACGAGTTCGTATAAGAATTCTACAACAGTTTTAGTGAGGGTCTCACATCTGAATTTTCTGATTACGAAATTTCATGAATTAGCACAAACTTTTGCAAATCATCTCAGCCATCCAACTTGGCTAGCCAACTTAACCGGTTAAGATTTAATTTAGGCCAACCAATAGGATGTCAAAATGGCTACCAGCCACCATTCTCCTATAGGGACCGATCAACACATCTTTAATGTACATAGATATCTCCTGGAAGCTACTCACACATGACCACCCGCAACCTAGCTTGCGCGTGATTGGTCAGAATAACTAGGTATTGCAAACAAGACCCATTCAGGGTGCATGCAACTATGACTTATATAAATAGGTTTTCAACCTATTTCAACCAACAACATAGTTTTGGTTACCAACACAGTATCAAGAAAATCATCAAAGAACTGATAGCTTACATTCTGCAAGCCAGTTCCATATTCTGATATAAGTCATAAAATAGCCACACTTTCAGAGTTAACCATTCTGATCTCAACACCTTCTTCGCTTCCCTCCCTAAGATCAACCCTTCTCCTTCACTTTGTGACCGAAGCAAGACTGGAACGGCCAGTTCTTGGTTTAGGCCAGGATTGTACAGATTGATCTCTCGAATCTAAAGTACTCCCGTGCAGTGCATTTGTTTGGGGGTTTGGATTCGTTTCTCATCAACACATCCAAATTTACCAAAACCAACAGAATCAGTTTTTACCCCAAAACAACTGGCGACCACAGTGGGAGATTAATCTCTCGTTTGCAAAAATTATTTTCCCAATTCCATTTTCAATTTCCTAAATTTTTCAAGATGGTTGATCTTAGGAATGGTTCAGAAACCCTCAATCCCAATTTTACTTCTCCTAGCACTGACAATACTTCACATGTTATTCTTGAATCCGTTCTTTCATTCAAAACCCTTGTCGAGGCTATAGAGTCTCAATAATTAACAACTATTCACGATTTGATGAAAATCCTGAATGATATTGTCAAGAATCAAGCTACTATTGTCAAGACGCAGGATGAAGTATTTACGCTTTTGAAAGTCCTCACGATCAACTATCAAAGGAACCAACACGTATTCATTCTGGAGGAAACGCTATCGACAATTCATTTTGGATCAATACTGATGGTAGTAGTCCTTCTTCCAAGATTCATATTCCTATTCCTGGTGGGGAAGATGAAGCTTATGGTCATGTTGAATGGAAAGGTAGCCACCAAGCTAACTTGTCTGCTCATGAAGATCAAGAGATGTTTCCTCAAACTCAGAAAGAAGACTCGTGGGATTTATCACGTTCTCATCAGAGTCCTTGCAATGAAAAAGTGATTTCATCATATGAGTCCTTCTTGGAAAATATCAATTCCCATATTGCATCATAAGCTGCTAAGAGATCCGCTGCTGCTTTACTCAGCCGATCCGAACCGTCCCAGAATGAAGAAAATCGTAAAGATGTTCAGCAAAGCAGGCGTCCTTCCAATAAAAGATCCAGCCTCCAGCCAATCACTAGTGAGGGTGGAAAGAGAAGGCATCTGGGGAACGGCTATCAACAACTTAAGCGTGCAGCACCAGCGCAAACTGGAGAGGCTGCTCTAAACTTCCCGTTTTCGATTGGAGAGGTAATCGAACTCCTAGAAGCATGGATTCAAGATGATGCTATCAAGCTACCTCCTCTCAGACGTCCACCAACCGAGGAAGAAATGGAAAATCCCAAATATTGCCATTACCATAGGTTCGTCAATCACCCAACCGGTGACTGCAATAAATTGAAGTGTAGTTTCAAGAGGAAAGTGGATGCAGGAGAACTCCACTTAGGCACTGAAGGAGTTTACAGAGATCCTCTTCTCGTCAGGAGCTGCATGATTTCTGGGGACTCCGTCCAAAAACCGTACAGTCCATGATGGAGCATTTATGCGAGAATTTGTATTTTTCCAAGGCGCAGCGTCAAGATATATTTGCAACCCTCAACCGTGTTGTATCAGGCAAACAACAATATGCGAGCTTCTGCACGCATGGAATCAGGGAGGAGCTGCTTCACCGAAAATAAAAGAGGGGAAATAATAAAAGGAAAAATAAAAATCACGTATGTAAGTTATGTGAAAGGAAGAAAATCATCCTTTGGGTTATAGCGGCTGATCAAAGCCTTTTAATGTTTGTGGTCGTGGCTAGCATCACCGCCTATGATCGCCTAAAGCTCATGGACATAGCTACCACTACTTATGCTTCTTCGCTCATCCAAGATTCATGGTCGTGGTTACCAAAGCCCATGACCACCATCACCACGCCTCTTCCTGACGTGCCTGTAGCCACCATTCATCCCTGCCAAGATTTTTGCCCGTAGTCACCGCTCCTCCCTGTCAAGGATCGTGACCGTAGCCATTCAAGCTCCATCCAACCTGTTTTGTTCTCACGAAAATGCAGTCTCTTCTGATCATAGTTGCTTCCAAGAACCATTGCTGCTCGTTTGTTAATACCATCTAGAGCTTCACCATAACAACAACGACTACGGATAAAGGTAATCCGAACTTCTGCATATTTTATTTTCCCATGGAGGAAGTAATATAGTCACCAATACAGATGCAAGATGGTGATGTCTTTATCATGGTCAACCCACCGACCATACAAGATAGAATCACGTAAACCACACTTGGGGACTGGGGCTCAACACGGAATCCCTTCACTGTCAAGGACCTCTTCAACTCAGAAGAGACGGTCAACCAATAAATCGTGACAGGGTCACCACTCCTCAAAGATATAGCGTGAGGATATCATCACCACCTTGTCTGGAAGGCGCGTGACCATCAAGCAGTATTTGTCTCAACCATCCATAAGCGTTGTTGTCAGTGAAGAATCAAAGAGGAAGTCGCGCCTCAGCAAGCCACACACACCAACCGCATCAGGCCTTCCACATCACCTACTTAGAACTCAGTGCCTCCTACCCAAGGACTTCATGAAGCTGCGCATCAACAACCACATCGCCGACAAAGTCAGATTCAGTGTTTCTAGATTTCTAATTTCTTATGGAAGGGGTGCATGGGCTGCCAAAAGTTTGGATACAATACAGATCTATCAAGTGCGACTCCCTCCCATTGATCAACAAGTGACGAATCCAAAGGATTGCCGCCTTCGTCAGTTCGTCAACCATTTTACCAGCAAATGCAATGGAAGTACATCTTTCAGGAGAAAATAGGCTCAGGATAATTACACGTGGGGACTGCCAGCACAGGATACCTTCACGTCCCTCAACCAGGTTATTGCTGATATCAGTATCATCACTGTCAAAGCTTTACGAGACGCAGGAATTTCTCAACATGAAGCCATACGCGTGCATCAAAGACTCCAAAAGTACGCCGCAGAGATATCTTCACATATCCGGCCACGCCATCGGATCTAGCACGCATATACAACTCCTTGCAAGAACGCATTGTATTCCAAAACCAGCTCAAAAAGTACAGCTCTAGTAACCAAACAAAAGTGTAACTGGGGACTGCTCATCGCATCCCATTCCATACAACAATCCAAGATTCAGAAGATGATTCAAAGGATGTCGCTTGGAACGAATTCCTTGAAGACTTGATAGCAGCACGTCGGCAACGGAATACCTCTCAGCTCGTTTACTTCACTCAACGGCTTTGGAAGATTTTTCCCATACAAGCCTTCCAAGCATATCATCATCGCAATCAGAAAGGAAAGAATAGGCCTATGAGCTAAAGAGTAAGAATAAATACAATTTCGTGCCAGTCAATGCTTAGGAGTTTAAAGAACATTTTAATTGCGACTCAGCAGTCCAGACACCAAACAACTTAAAGTCAAGGCCTCTTGCAATTGAGCGCAATGGAGTTTGGTAAATTTTGAAACCCACTGGAGAGGTTGGATGCTCATTTTCTGGAAGACAGAACCTTATTACACATTCTGGAGAGGATCGATGGAGTTCACTCAGGATTTGATGAAATTTCAAAACCGTGGAAGTTATACGTACAACTAAAGTTCATACTTGCAAAAAGAAGAAAGAACAAGATGTATTTACCTTGCTGCGACGATTGGCACGCTCGTGATGGAGCTGCTAATAGTGACGAAGAGGAGCCGGCCGCTATAGACGAAAGCACGAAGCCAGACGAGCAACAAAAACGGAAGAGGGTTGATACCACTTTTTATACGAACAGAGTTCCTAGAAGAATGATTCCTTTTTGCTCCATGAACGGGAATAGATGGCTGGGACCATAACACTCATCCCCTATAGCCGAGCTAGCAACACGCTACTACGAAGACCACTGGATGCGCGGTCCCGTTGCTGAAGGACGATTAGAATTTTCCTGGTAATATCTACCTGCTTTATCTTTTTAATTTTAATTTCGTCTGTCACCATCTAATGCTTACCCCGCAACAATGTCACTGTTACGTGCAAAGCAGGGGACTTAATGTTGATGGTGGTTTTTAGTATAGGGTGAAAACTGTAAAAGTCTGCCTACCTGACCCAGCATCAGAAGTAGTAGACCTTGATATGTCTATATTCCGCAAGGAATTTGAAGAATATATCAGAATCTGATGAGTGCCTATGTCTCTCTTCATATTATATTGAAACTCAAGCTCCTAGATGAATTGTTCACTAGTATAGATCCTAATGAGTATTTAAGCTCCTAATTGCATTACTCATTAATGCCGGAGCCTGCCGATTATTCATTCCATGCTATGTTCCCAGCCGAACTCTTGATTTTGACATGACATGACGACTAATGTTCGCTCTCAGCCGAGTAGCATGAATATCCCGAAGTGTCAAGATTGAGATGCGTGTGGAAGTACTCAATCAGAAGCACACGAAGTTATGCTTCCCTTTAACATTAAATTAGTGATTTTTGCGGCAACCCACAAAATTCAGTCCTTTAACCTAATCAATTTGCAAAATTAGGTTTTTGGTGCCCTGCGCAAAATCTCGAACCCCATTGGTCGAGACCAAACCTAGGTAAGCTAGGCAATTGATCCATCATGGAGCTAGTAGGAGCAAGATCCTACCAAAATCAGAAAACAAGAAATAAAGAGGAACTGCAGCAAGTAAGAGCAGCGGCAAAAGAAGGCGTGGCCGCGCCAATTGGCCGACCGATTGGCTTTAGAAGGCGCCACCTGTGGTCGGATGGCCACGCTCCATGTTGCTGCTTTCCGGGCCCCTTTCCCATCGACCAATCAAATCGCTTTAAACGCGCCACACACACTTTTAAATAAAGTTGGAAGTTGGATGGTCACGCGCCTAATTCCTTAAAGAATCTAATATAGACGGCCCATATCAGTCTTAAAACGATCACGACCGTACATTTTGGCCAGTTTATTTATCAAGCTTGGCCGCTTCCTGACACGACCGGACAAGCACCACCATGCCACCATACCGCGGCCACATAGCCACACGCGCCACTTAGGGTTTCGACATGCCAAACCCTAATTTGGCCGGGACCACTATGCCGTCACATGTCAAATAATACCACATAGACATTAAGTTTGATACAGCAACTAGAAGCCAATATCGTTGAGTCATATTTGGATCTAACACAAATATGCCACTAGCAGGCGCCACTACCACTATGCCAAAGGCAGGCGCCAGTGCGCCATAGTAACGCCGTTACGCTACGATGTTACTTGTTATTTTTACCGCTTTATGCGGGCCATGAACGCGCCATGCTAAGGTTATGAATCGTCCGGACTAACCCTTATTTTAGGCAGCCAACGAGCTATGGCCATGATCAACGGCCACCCCCTTTTCCACAACGAGTTGTGGCCATGATCAACAGCCACCCCCTTTTCCACAACGAGCTATGGCCATGATCAACGGACACCCCCTTTTCCATAACGAGCTGTGTCCATGATCAACGGCCACCCCTCTTCCATACGGAACAATCGGCCACGCCGCGGCCCACCCGTATGGCTTCTAAACGATTACCCAAAGATTGGACGAACAACTGGGAGCATTTGGTAAACAAATTTAGCATAATCTACATTCCAAAAGTTTCGTATGGATGTCTAGCATAACATACTAAAAAATTACATCAATCGGATTAACGAGCTAAAAGATACAGCTTAAAAGGCGAGCTAGGTCATGGCTGAAAACTGACAGAATTCCTCCCGAATTCTTCCTGAGTTTTCACTGTCGGGATGTTTTCACCTCCTAAACGAGCTCAAAACCTAAATATTTCCTAGTGGGAAGATAGGAAAAAAATTTCTGATAATAATGTAGTGGCGGATTGTCAAAATCCGAATTCGTATGAGAATTCTACAACAGTTTTAGTGAGGGACTCACATCTGAATTTTCTGATTACGAAATTTCATGAGTTAGCACAAACTTCTGCAAATCATCTCATCCATCCAACTTGGCTAGCAAACTTAACCGGTTAAGATTTAATTTAGGCCAACCAATAGGATGTCAAAATGGCTACCAGCCACCATTCTCCTATAGGGACCGATCACCACATCTTTAATGTACATAGATAGCTCCTGGCAGCTACTCACACATGACCACCTGCCACCTAGCTTGCGCGTGATTGGTCAGAATAACTAGGTCTTGCAAACAAGACCCATTCAGCAGCCTGCTGCATATTTTCCACGAAAATACTCGAGACATCAAACATGTCACAAACTGGGGGATGTTCATCAGGGTATTGGTCTGGCGGTCTACAGCGTGTGGCGTGCAACACGCCTATTACAAGAAAGTGTCAGGAAAGGCGGGCAGTTAGTGATGATATAGAAGTAGTGGGACGAAACCACCCAGTCTTCCCCTCATAGTGGAGACGTGGTTTTCATCATCCTGCACGATCCCACTCCTCCATCACTCAACTATTCCCAGTTCCTATGAGATCAGGATGCGTGCAACTATGACTGATATAAATAGGTTTTCAACCTATTTTAACCAACAACAGAGTTTTGGTTAACAACACAGTATCCAGATAATCATCAAAGAACTGATAGCTTACATTCTGCAAGCCAGTTCATATTCTGATACAAGTCATAAAATAGCCACACTTTCAGAGTTAACCATTCTGATCTCAACACCTTCTTCGCTTCCCTCCCTAAGATCAACCCTTCTCCTTCACTTTGTGACCGAAGCAAGACTGGAACGACCATTTCTTGGTTTAGGCCGGGATTGTACAGATTGATCTCTCGAATCTAAAGTACTCCCGTGCAGTGCGTTTGTTTGAGGGTTTGGATTCGTTTCTCATCAACACACCCAAATTTACCAAAACCAGCAGAATCAGTTTTTACCTCAAAATACCGATTTCCAACATTCACATATTACTTACGGGTTTTTTGTGAGTTTGGAATTAGGGTTTGATAAATAGGAAAGTTCCATATTTCGACATAATTTGCATGCGTATAATTCTTATCTTTTATTGTTCAAAGATATTCCTTGATACTCAAGGTGATCCCAAACCGAAATATTGAGAATCTTTTAAATAACATTTTTGATTATATATTTTTGATTTTCCAGCAATCAAAACATATCTCTTGGAAAGTTATATTAGTTAAGTGGTGAACAAATATTAGATATTTTCTAACGAAAGATTTCGGAATTACAGGTTGGATATTAGTTGGAAATATGAAAACCGAAATTAGGTACTTATTGCATATCTTGATAATATTTTCAATTTTGGAATTGCCTTGTTGTCCAAACAACTTGGTATATAGATAGTTGAGTTTTCATTTATTGCATACTATCCTAGAGCCAGGCAAACTTCATTCGTGTTATTTCTGGGGGAGCCGTCTATCCAGAGAGGAAAGTATCATAATTAGGCGAAATCTCTTATGACCGCTCGTTGAAAGACTTTTGTAGGATCAAGAAGCTCTACGAGTACCGTTGGTGGAAAACTAGATAATTGCATTGTTATTTTAGTTTTCGATTATTGATTTGATTGACTAACGGTTGTTGAAACTTCCACTGCACCTAGTTTGATTATTCTTGAGAGCCTTCTCTTTTGACATAAGGATCACTGAAACTAGATCAAAGTATTGACGGGATCTTTCGAACTATTTTTAGATCTAAAGACAACTTGTGATCATCCATTGTTAACAAACTTTGTTCTGTGTGTGATCAATCATAAGTGGATTCAAGTTTGTGTTGTGCAGGTACAATAGAAGACAATTGAAAAATTGAAAACAATAAGATTTTTCTTATTGGTTTATGTATCTCGTGATTTGTGCACACTCTTGATCGGCTGGGATCCGACTTAGATCTGATTTATCTTCGATAGATTTGATCATATAGTCGTTTTGATTGGCAACTATCATTTGGTGGTATTTTTCAATATCCGAATATGATAGTTGTGAATCTGAATCTAAGTTACTGATTTGGATTGATCTTACCCGACAAAGGAGCTTAGTTGTTTAAACGGAAGAGCTTTTGTCAAAACTCAACGAATCTTTTAAGAATCTTTTTCTTAAAAAAAACCACTAGGGGTATTTTATTAGACAAAGAAAATACGATCAATACACGTCGGTAGAAGGTAGCCGAGCGACAAGCTGGGCACCAACACCTTTTTGGATAGTAATGCCTAATCTATGAAAGAGAGAACTACCAACTTTGTAATTAGCATCATGATGAATTAAGCAGTTCCTCATCTTGTTCATGAAAATAATAGTGTCCTCACCAAGCTCCCCTAAGGTTGTAAAAGCCAAAGCGTTGAATCCATAACCATGTGCTGAGCACTTGTCCAGATACTTGTTGCGCTTGCACGAAACTGCTGAAGAGATAGCATGGCCTGGTGTGTAGTTGCGAGTTCTAGCACTTGTAAAAGGAGAAACAACCGTGACGTCGAAGAAAACATCTTTCCCATCCTCCCTATTGTATACAAGAATATCTGCATGCTTCGCTTCCCCTGCACTGTCACTTGATAAGAATCCCAACGAGATTTCCTTTCGTGCGACAACCCCGGCCTTGTAACACATATCCGAAATGATATCACAGACCAAGTCATGTCGATATTTAGGCACGACAGCATTAGCACAGTGTAGTGCATGATTACCATATATGTCCATGTCCTTACCACAAATCGAACACACATTGTCTTCGGAAAAGAAAGGTATCCCTAAACGATATTGCAAGACTGATCTAAATTGTTTAGGCCCAACTGTCTATTGCAACCCACTTATGGGAATAGCTTTTAGAAAGTCCATTGCATGCTCAATTCGGTTACACTGCCACAAATGAGATTGACGTTATGTAAGATCGAGACTGATGGGCATAGCTTCCTTGATAGCACCAAAGTATAAAACTGCCAAAGACTTCATGTAATGAGGGGCGGTGTCGTTGATGCTGAAAGTGGAAGTAGAGAGCCCACATTCCTATGTAAAAACATGTAAAGCTTGCTCATATTTGGGACTTGGATCCATTGCAGAAGGGAGGTTCAAGATTCAGTTTTGCAGTTGTAGAGTCTGAGCATATGACGCCAGATAGCAGTAATTTCCAGTATCACTCATTGTATATACACCTAAGCCCCCCTCTTTAATTGTCAAGGTGGCTAGGCGCTGCTGAACTAACCCAAATCCTGCACCATCGCTTACTATAATTTTACATAAGTATTGCATTAAGTGACTTGTCAAACTTATTTGTAGCATGTTGTAAAGCTGAGGGGCATGTTGTACGCAGCGTGAAGTAGAGTCTTGAGACACCAGAGCAGTTATGCAGTAAAAGCAACTCACTCTGTGGATCATGCAGTTTCTGCACTTTGTTCATAAGAAGTACAGTTTTGTCTACTCTACTTGCCGCCATGCCACTGCAATATTGTAAGTCCAAGCTGACTGGTCCCCCCAACAGTTTGACACCAACAGATTGTTTGACAACATCCCCATGAAATACACCTTTTATGTTTCTTTTAGGATCAAAAGATGGCCAGAAGAGTTCAGTCTTCTTGATGTTCAGGTGCAAACCTCTTTTTGGCCCTTCATCTTGAATGATCTACAAAGCCTTGGAAATCTCCATTATATCCCATGCAATAGTGCCATCATCTAAATACCATGCATTGAGATCTAGGGTACATTTTGCAGCAATCTTAGTGACAATAGGATGCAATACAAGTGAGAATAATAAGGGGACAAGTGGGTCACCTTGTTGGACACCTAAAGCAGATGAGAGGATAGATTGGTTGTAATACAACCTAGCAGGCTTGGAATACCAGAACTCAACCCATCTAGCAATGCTTGGGCAATGAATCCTGACCTATCTAATCAATGTAGATCTGTTAACCATATTGAATGCGTTTGAAAAATCAATCAGCAACATGGTCTGGGTGGCGCAGGCACCCTTTAACTCCAATAATTTATTGGCTGCATGCATTATACCCTCACCACCATAAGGTATACCTACCCCAAACTGATAAGATCCAAGATAAGCAGTGATAACCTTACAAATATCAGAGGTTGCTAACTTGGAGCATAATCGTCTCCAGATGGTACCTACTGCAATAGGTCTCAGCCCACTACCTGGTTTTAGCAAAGGGGTTAGTGGTGCACTTGCCACAAACTCACCAAGTTCTGCAGGACAAATGCCAGCAAGCCACAGATTGACCACTCCAGTAATCGAATCTAACAATTCATTAGCCACAGCAACACCCGGCCCACTCATCGCATCCAACAGATGCTGAGCTCTCAAGCCATCCCTTCCACAAGTTGTGCCCTTGGGGAAGCTTTTGACTGCAGCTAGAACTGCCTTAGCATCAACAGATAAAGTTGGTGCTGTGATATCATATGCAGGGATGGAGGGAGAAGGTGCAGGTGGATGTTTTTGCTGTAGTTCGTATAGAGTATCTAGAGTAGGAGGAGCAATACCATCTGAAGAGAGAACACGAATGGCTGTTGTATAATGACCATAGCTTAGCTTTTTCCTGCAAGCCTCCACATTGGCATTCTCCTTCTTTTGCTTCTTAGGTGGCTTGCGTCTATTGTTGTCAGTGGGCATGCTAAGCAACTTGTGGGTCATATTCGCGCATCCTTAAGGCTCTCCCCA
The DNA here is from genome assembly GCA_023531105.1 of Papaver atlanticum. NCBI lineage: Eukaryota > Viridiplantae > Streptophyta > Magnoliopsida > Ranunculales > Papaveraceae > Papaver > Papaver atlanticum. The sequence goes on from JAJJMB010006306.1 coordinate 2,545,263, forward strand.
CTTAATCAGTGCTTGATTGATTGCAGAAATCTGTAACTTCTTCCTTGTGCCAGATCGTTCTTCCAAAAAACATTTGGGTACATAGAAATTCAATGTACAGGCAGGGAGCAAATGAAGTTGCAACCAGGCCTTTAGATCTCTAGGTTTAGCAAGAACATTAAGGCTGTTTTTAAAGTTCTAGAAAATTTTAACCTACACGAAGGAGGGATACTTACCGTAGTAGTTATTTGCCTCTGCAAAATTTGATTAAGCATCTCCACCGATAGCCAAATAGTGTCATCAACAGCCTCAGAATTGTCGGGTCCAGATCCCTCTACAGCATCAGGTTCAACATTGGATTGAGGTCTCTCAACACCATGTATTAGAAAATCAGCAGCCCCATCATTGTATGGACCAGCAATAACTTCACCAGGCAAATGTTCTCGACATGGTTTTCTCCATGCATTTAATGCATAACCACATCTGCATGGCTTGTAAACTCCTCTCCCAAGCATCAAAGCAATATCTATTGTTTCTAATCCTTTCTATACATGTCTCTGTACTTCTTTCTGAAGGGAAGTGTTGATCATGAATGTGCCGGTATATTGCAGATCTGGCATATCCTCTACCACCAACACCACTTTGACATCCATCATAATTCTTAAAGGGACATGGGATTTATCCCCAAGAGATATTAATAATCCATCCCCTTGAGAAGATTCATGAGATGCTGATGGATATCGTGATGAGTCTGACCTTGAGCCCGTAGATACTCTTGTGGAGGGAGTTGTAGTGGCTGATGAAGACCTTGTTCTCGGCATCTTCTATCAAATAAACTTATAAAAGCAGTTTGGACAATAACTACGTTAACCGTTTCCTTGTATTAATGGCCCGTACACTGTTTTTCCCATGAATGATTTTTACTAATATGGAAAGAAATCAGTATATCAATCACAGAACCTAAAGACAATTAGGAATCAAGGAATAGGAGATTAAGAGTTCAATTTAGGTAAATTCCCTATTGAAAACTTAAAATACCATTCATTAAAACACTGATTGGAAGGAAAAGGCAGTAACTTGACTGAATCGTGAACCCACTTTAAACGCTACACAAAAGCAAACTCACTGCTTCTTCAATCCAGTTCTTCTGTACTGCAACACGAATAACAAAAATCCCCAGCAACTGCTTCAAAGCTTACAAGAAAAACCCTAAATAAATCAACCCCAAGAAAAACTTGCAGCAAACCTTAACTCTGAATTACAATGCTGAGAACAGAAGATGAAGAAAGGCAAACTGCAAACTGCAAACAAAACCCCTACCATATTTCAGTCTACCAAACACTCTACCTTAACACACAAAACCTTTAAAGAAAACTTGAAGAAACTACTAGACAAAGCCCCAGAGAATTACTGCCAAAATGAATTCAACTTCTGCTAAATTGAATTACAAAGCCTCAACTTCTGCTAAACTAAATTACAAAGCCTCAACACAAAAGAAATACAGCCAAATTGAATTCAACTTCTGCTAATCAGGAAAGGAGATTTGAATAAACAAATACAAAACCCCTAAAACAGTTCTTCAAACACAAAATTACCCTCCACCAATTAAGCCAAAACAAAAGAATGACAATGAAATCTCGAAAATGATTCCAACTGCTGCTTCTTAGAAAAGGAGATAGGAAAACAAAAGAACCCTAAATCAAATCTTGAATCGCAAACCCCAACCCCAACCCCAACTTTGAAAAATCCCCGAAAACGATTCAAAAGATGCTTATCAGAGATGAAGATTGAAGAAAACAACCCCAGTTCTTCAATCGACGAAACCCCACTGCCTCAAATACAAAAAACGAATCCAACTGCTGGAAAAACAAGAACTCAAATCCCAAATTGAAACTACAGAGAAAGTAAACAAAACCCCTTTTATAATCGAAGAAAACCCCCTTTACCAATTGAGAAAACCAGAATTTCAAAAAACCTATTTGAAACTTCAGAGAATTAACAGAACCCTAAACACTAATCGACGAAATCCCTTTCTATAAACAGTGAAAAATAGACTTCAAAAACCTAATTGAAACACCAATCAACACAGAGGCGAAAAGAAAACTAACCTTGGTTCTATTACTGCAATCACCACAGAGGAAATTGGTGGTGACATCGAAAGATTATTGGATTAGTTACCAAACAACTTTGTTCCTTTACTGTTTGGAATACGATCAAAAGGAGTTGAGTGTTTAAGTCTTGACATCAATAAAAAAAACTCAAGATAGTGATTTCTGTCTTGGGATTCATGAGAGTTGACCAGACGGTTGTAGGCGCAAGGATACTGAGGGAACAAAGTAACTAGGGGTATATTACTTGGTCACAACTATACGAAGTTGGCTTTGTTGTTTCTATAGTGGCTTAACTCTGAGAGTATTCAAAACTGAACTAGGTCCCAGTTTTTTTGCATTTGCATTTGCATTTGCGGTTTCCTCGTTAACAAAATCTTGCTGTGTCATTTACTTTTACATTCCGCAGTTATAATTGTTTTATTATAATTAAAAGTGAATACACTTGTACGTTAATCCTGATCACTTGATGTTGATTTTACAGTAAATCGGTTTTGGACCGTAACTATTATCAAGTGAATACCTTGTTGTCGTATTGTCTCAACTTTTTCCATTGACGATCACACTTGGTATCAGACTTATAGTTGAAACGAAAATATTGTGGTGTACTTGGGTACCCTCGCCATTTCGTACTCCCCCTTATATAATTCTCCAAAAAGCCATATGTTGTAATAGAATACTACTTAATAATTTTCCCTTTTTTTGTCAAAAAAATTGACCAAGGCGAAAAAACAGTGATCATAATGAATTAAAACAAAAGAGTGTCAAGACTAGAAAACACATACCAGCTTTTAAGTTAGACGATTTCACCAAGAAAACTTAGCGTCTTCATCAAGCAGGTATATAGGTACAACCATCTCCTACAATTCCTTATCTGATCTCCCTACAAAGATTTGATGCCATTCCCGAAAAAAGAACACATCGAACTTTTATAAAAAATATCTTTCTTGACCTTTAACTGGAAACTAGTATATTAAGCAAGTATACTAGGTGGAAGATCATCAGAATCACATGTTTCATAGAAATTTTTCAGCGGAATGAAGTACACCGCCATGAATCACACATCCAGAATATGAAGTTGATGTAATTCTTAAATTTCTGTACAAAAATAAACTTATTGAAGAAGAGTTTTTCCGGTCAGCCTAAGGTGACTGTCAATCTTTATAATTTCCATGATAATATTATATACTTTTCCGTTCAAATTCATTTTACGTTTCGCGCCATTGTTATGATAAGATATTTCATGCCAACGTTATGATAAGATATGAATATTTGATTATAAATTTCTCAGCTTGTCAAGTAAATATACTACTAACAACATGAGAGTTGTTGATACCCACATTGAGTTAATATTATTTTTTGAGTTATTATTATCTTGACTACTTGGGATGTGGTAGCACCAAGTCAATATGTGACTTATGTTTTGGTGCGGAGAAGACAATTTTGACAATAATCAAAACCTATGTATCAAAAGGTTACATAACCTGTTGAACACATGACTCATCTTTTGGAGCAAAACTCAACATTTAAATATGAAAATTTTAGTCCTTTAAATACGAATGAGACAAATACAACGATCATACAAATGTAAGATACTATCACTCAATGCAATTACCCATGAGAGGAAGATAAGGATAACATCATTTTTATACTGGAATTCCAGCTTAGTTGTCCAAAACATATGAATAAAATCAGGGAAAATATATTATCGTGGATTAAAAGTGAACTAGAACAACACCAATAGCTTTCCGAAGGTCCTGAAACGTTCGGGTATCTGATAGTTTGGTGAGAATATCAGCCAATTGTCGTTCAGAAGGCACAAACTCAATTTTGACATTACCATTCTCAAAGAGATCTCTGATAAAATGATATCTTACGTCAATGTCCTTTGTTCTTTAGTGCTCAACAGGAATCTCAGTAATTCAAAACGCACTTGAGTTATCACAAAAGATCTTCATAGTTCCAGTATTTATTCCATAATTTACAAGCATTTGTTTCATCCATAACAGTTGAGTACAACACGTACCTGTAGAAATGTATTATGCTTCACATATTGACAAAGATTGTGAATTTTGTTTCTTTCCATGCCAAGCTACAATATTTAGACTCACAAGGAAGAATCCTCTTGATGTACTTTTTTTGTCTTCCACGCATCCTGCTTAATTTGCGTCAGAATGCTGTAAGTTCAGTGTTAGTATCGAAGGTATGAACTAAAACTTAACCAATAATGTGTCTAACCTATCGGATAATTCTTTTTGCAGCTGCAAGATGAGACTCTTTGGGATCTGCTTGAAATCATGTACAACAACTAACACTGAAAAGAATATCAGGTCTTGTTGTTGTTAGATGTAGATGACAAAATATAGCATCTACCCAAGAGCTGGCAGCTGAAGACTAATAAGGTCAGATTTCCATCGACCAAGTCATAAGCGAACAAACAAGATGGAGACACGAAGTTGGGCGGGGAATACCTGATTCTAGATGCGAAGCTAAAGAAGATTCTTGGTACTATCAGCCAAGGGGGGACCTGGGAACCTATCTCAGGTCGGTACAAGAACAAGGCGATAAACTCTCATAGTCCAGGCTGTCACGTGCTTAGTTATCTACATGTAATTATCGTATTCATGTAATGTATAAATATCCAGAAAGGCGGATGATATAAACAGGTTATTCTTGTAATAAAATATACTTCAAAAGATTCTCCATCCTCTCTCTCTCTGATTCTCTTCTAACCGCCACTAACCGTAACCAACTTAAAAGATAATCAGGAAATCCAGATCTAAGACGACGGAATCGAGACTGGAGACTAGAGAACAGAGCAACTGCCGTAATCATACCCAAAGCAGAGGACACTGGCAAAGAATTTTTGAAGGTACGAGTTTACAGTATCTTCATTAGATATAACATCCTTCCATAAATAGATATGTAGAGTTTTTGATCTACTTTGACACCATTCCCATCTCTTTGTAGTTTCCTAGTTATGGTCATGAAAGTGAGCTTCGGAGTGGATTTTTCAAGGAAAAATTTATTAACAAGTTCCTTGGCAAATTTCTTTTGAGAAATATAGATTTCATACTTATGTTGTTGAATTTTCAACCCCGAGAAGTATTTCAATTCACCAACATTTCTCATTTCAAATTCCTTTGCCAAAGAGGTTTGGAATTCTTCAGAGAGTTTCCTGGATGTTGATCCATAGATGATATCATTTACACAGATCTGAGATATTAAGACATTCTTTCCACTCCATTTGATAAAAAACGTTTTATGAGCTCCTCCTCTAGCAAAACCTTTTCTGAGAAGATAAGTTGTAAGCTTTTCATACCATGCTCGAGGAGCTTGTTTTGATCTATATAATGCCTTATTGAGCTTAAAGACATAATCGGGATTCTTTGGACTTTCAAATACTTTAAGTTGAGCAACATATACCTCTTCCTTAATATATCCATTTAAGAACGCGGATTTTACATCCATTTGATATAACTTAATCTTAAGAAAAAAAGCATGAGATAATAGAAAACTTATGGACTCAAGACGTGCGACATGAGTGAAGGTTTCATCAAAATATATTCCTTCAATCTGTGAGTAGTCTTGACCGAAAAAATCTTGTTTTATTTCGAACCACCGTTCCGAATTCATCTGACTTGTTCTTAAATATCAATTTGGTACATATAACATTACATTAGAAGGACGGTGAATAATAATTCATACCTCTTGTCGCTTGGATTGATTTGGATCATCTTACATAACCAAAGAAGGATCATTTAGAGTTTGATCAACATTTTTGGGCTTAATTGAAACAGGTAGCATGCAAAGTTGCATATATTTTGGAGCTAACCTTGCGTCTTAGCTGTATATCATGATCCCTATGAACCCATAAATTTCAAGCAGGGGTACATTTGATTGGGACACCCTTGTCAGATATTTTTTCCTCGTGACTGGTCACATCAGAATTAGTAACCATTGGAACAACTTCTACTGATGTTGGTACTTCTTTTATTTTCTCAATAGTCTGCATAGGAGGCAACTCAGCTAAAGAGTTATCATGATGAAAGTTGCTGAAATCATCAATAATAACATTTGCTGATTTCATCATGACATTGGCTCTGAGACTGCATTCTCGAAAACCACGACTATCAGAGGCATAACCTAGGAAAATTCCTTCGTCACTTTTCATATCGAATTTCCCCCTTTGTTCTCGATCCTTGAGAATGTAAAACTTTCTTCCAAACATACGGACATAACTCAAGTTAGGTTTCTTACCATACCGTAACTCATAGGGAATATTTAGGGTCGTGACCTAGGTACACATGGTTGATCAAATAGCATGCCGTGAAGACAGCTTCTCCCCTAAACTTTAAAGGTAAGTTTTTTTATGGAGCATTGGCCTGCCCATTTCTTGGATACTTATGTTCTTTATTTCTACAACTCCATTAGCTTGTGGAGTTATAGGTGGAGAATATTACTGAATAATACCCAGTGTGTCACAGAACTCAAATACCATGGTACCTTTAAGTTCTGTTCCACGATTGCTTATGTTTTTCTTTAGTTGAAGACCTTGTTCATTCGGGATTATGTTTACAATAATCTTAAATTCACTCAGGGTATCATTCTTATAACTAGGAACGCCAACCAAGTAAATCTGGTGTAATCATCAACCATTACCAAAGCATATTTCTTCCCTCAACAGTAAGTTATTGGATTGGGCCAAATAAATCCATATGAACTAAATCAAGGGGAGCTTTGGTGCCAATGCCTTGTGATGAATTATGTGGAATTCTAGCTTGTTTACCTTTTGACAAGCACCACAAACACCATCCACTTTGGCATTGATTTTGGGTACACCTCTAACAAGTTCTTTATTAATTGATGTTGCCAAGATGGCGATAATTGATATGACCAAAACGCTCATGCCAAAGTTGTGTAGACTCCACCTTAGTCAAGTTACAACAAAGATTGAACTGAATATCAAGAAGATAATAGTTATTCTTGCCACGGATGCCATGAAAAGTAAATTTTCCTAACTTATCTTGAATATCATATCCTTTAGCATTAAAGATAACTTTATGGCCTTTGTCACAAATTTGACTGACAGAAACAAGATCAGCAGACATACCTTTGATGTAAATAACATCTTGAATTTCAGGTACTCCTAGAAGTTTGATCATTACCTTTTAGATGATGTATGAATAACTCCCATCTCTAAAGGTTACAAGTCCTCCCTTAAAATCGTCCGCATACACGAATCATTAAAGGTCACATGTCATGTGTCGGCTACAACCACTATCGAGAAACCACGGAAAGGGTGAAGTGGATTTTGGGGAAAAGGCTCCTAGAGTGAAATTACTTTTCCTTGGATTAGGATATCTTCTCAGTACTTTTGTAAATTTTTCAATATTCAACCAAAGTTTTTAACTTTTTGTTAGAGCATACCTCGGTTGAACCCACCAAGCATTGGTATGTCAATTTTGGTTGGTTTTAGTGTGTCAAAACTCATCTAAGAGTCGCTTGATTATGTACTAGAGACAACTTCGTTTAGGTTAGACTAGAAAGTCTAGAAATGTTGAGACACACAAGTATTACTCGAAAGACCTGAAGAACGTGAAGTAGTAACGAGCTAAAACGACGACATCATCCTTCCTCTTGAGGTTAGTAATATTGACATGAACTTTTTCATTCCTAACGTATCTATCAAGTCGTGCTTGTTGATGGTGGTTTTTAGTATAGGGTGAAAACTGTAAAAGTCTGCCTACCTGACCCAGCATCAGAAGTAGTATACCTTGATATGTCTATATTTCGCAAGGAATTTCAAGAATATATTAGAATCTGATGAGTGCCTATGTTTCTATTCATATTATATTGAAACTCAAGCTCCTAAATGAATTATTCACTAGTATAGATCCTAATGAGTACTTAAGCTCCTAGTTGCATTACTCACTAATGCCGGAGCCTGCCGAGTATTCATTCTATGCTATGTTCCCAGCCGAACTCTTGATTTTGACATGACATGACAATTAATGTTCTCTCGCAACTGAGTAGCATGAATTTCCCGAAGTGTCGGGATTAAGATATGCATGGAAATACTCAATTAGAGGCACGCAAAGTTATGATGCCCTCTGAAACATAATTAGTGATTTTGTATGAGCGCACAAAATTCACCAAAAAAAATTGAATGGTTTTACGGCAACCCGCAAAATTCAGTCCTTTAACCTAATTTTATCAATTTGCAAAAATTAGGTTTTTTGCGCCCTGCGCGATAATTCGAACCCTATTGGTCGAAACAAAACCTAGGAGAACTAGGAAGTTGATCCATCACGGAGCTAGTAGGAGCAAGATCCTACCAAAAATAAGAAAATAAGAAATAAAGAGGAACTGCGGCAAGTAAGAACAGCAGCAAAAGGAGGCATGGTCGTGCCACTTGGCCGGTTGATTTGCCTCAGCAGGCGCCGCCCGTGGCCGGTCGGCCACGCTCTATGTTTCTACTTTCCGGGCCCCTTTTCCCACGACCAATCAGATCGCTCCAAAGGCGCCACACGCACTTTTAATTAAGATTGAAAGTTGGTTGGTCGACATACCTAATTCCTTAGGGAATTAAACATAGGCTACTCATGTCAGTCTCAAAACGATCACAGCCGCACGTTTTGGCCGGATGGTTTGTCAAGCTTGGATGCTTCCTGACGCGACCAGACAAACACCATCATGTACACCAGCGGGCCCACTAATGCTTCGGCCAATCGGAGTCCTTCCAACTCGCAAGCGGAACCACTAAAAGATTGTTCAAAAATAGTTTGCCGCGCGAGTTACAAAACCCTAATTTTGGTTAGCGGCGGTACACTACTGCTGCAAAACGATCTCGGCCATCCAACTTCACTAGCCGAATCGACCGGCCTAGATCTGACTTTAAGCAACCAGAAAGATGCGTCTATGCTCACCGACGGGCCCGTCATCGTTCCTACGGAACGTAATTTCCATGGCCTGCTAGCAACAACCAAAAACACTAGCACAAAATAGGGCAGCAGTGCGAATAAAAAAAGCTTTAATCAAATTAAGGTTCCCCAGATCGGTCTTAAATCGATCGTGACTGTCCAACTTCGCCGGCCAAATTGGTCGGCCTAGATTCGATCTTAATTAATGGGCAAGGTACAGATACGCTCACCAGTGGCCCGGCTATTGTGCTGGCCGATTGGACAAGCTCCCGGCACGCGGATAACACCAAAACCGTTAGCCCAAAGTAGGGTGGACACACGGCCGGTAAAAACCCTAAATTAATTCAACGACATCCATTAACTTCCGTAAATCATCTCGGCCGCCCAACTTCGCCAGTGGAATCGGCCGGCCTAACTCATATTATAGGAGTTCAACAAGTTGTGGCCATGATCACTGGCCACCTCCCTTCCATAAGGACCAATCGGCCACGCCGTGGCCTTCCAATATGGATCCTAAACGATCGCCCAAAGATGGCTGGCCGTGCTTCTTGTAGGAGTCTTAAATAAATTAGCGACAACCAATAACTGCCGCAAATCATCTCTGCCATCCAATTTGGCTAGCCAATTTAACCGGTTTAGATTTAACTTGGACCGACCAATAGGATGTCAAAATGGCTACCATCCATCACTCTCCTATAGGGACCGACCAGCCTACCTTTGGCATGCATAAATAGTTCCCAGCAACTTCCTGAAAGTGGCTGGTCATGCTCTTTTTAAAACACTAGGTTCCGCGACCAACCAAGACAGGCTCAATATAACGATGCTTCACATGCATAGATTACTTTGTGTTGCTTGCTTAAAAGTGATGCTTTACATGCATCGAATACATACGATATTTTATGAGTATCAGATTCACAAATAACTTAGTTATTTAACCTAATAGCGTCACATGCTATTTTTTGCGGCAAGTCTCATGACTTGGCTAGTCACACATGACTACCCACCACCTAGCTTACATGTGATTGGTCAGAATAATTAGGCAAGACCCACTCAGAAACTTGCTACATATTTTCTATAAAATACTCGAGACATCAAACATGTCACAAACTGGGGGATGCTCATCAGGGTATTTGTCTGGCAGTTTACAGCGTGCGGCGTGCAACACGCCCATTATAAGAAAGTGTCAGGAAAGGCAGACAGTTAGTGGCAGCAGAGAAGTAGTGGGTGTAAACTGACTCGTCTTCCCTCATAGTAAGACGTGGTTTTCTATATTTTCACACGACCCAACTTCTCCATTACTCAACTACTCCCACTTCCTATGAGATCAAAGTGCGTGCAACTATG